>JAMXBB010000006.1:54299221-54761710 GCA_024138015.1 Lumnitzera littorea
TCTCTCTATATATATATATATATATATATATATATATATATATATATATGTATACTTCCTTTACCAAAATCAAATCATAATTTTTAAAATCCCAAGTCTAGCGGTGTGGTGGCTTCCGCAATCCACAATCACACACCCTAAGCAGAAGCTACAAGACTCAGCCCCTCGCCGACGGTTGGCGTCTCCCAGCGCCTAGTAAGCCCATCAGCTTAAGACAGAGACTCAATATATATGATGGCGTAGCTAGTGCCTAATCCTGCAGGAAACTCGTATTCCTATGAGTCCCTTCCCATCTTCTGCATGAAGTGGCAGTCAGTGTTATCCATATACTATATGGGGTATGCATGATTCATTTTGATTTCTTAATCGCATAAGTGATTAACTCGATTTTCAGGGTGATCAGACAATTTCATTCCATACAATTCATATGTATATATAATGCAAGCAATTCCCTTTATTAAATATACTTAACAAGTCATCACATTCATCCACAAATTCATATACATGCATCTCCCATATCCCACAAGCATCCAAATTCATATATATAAGTTTAGGTGCATCTATTTCTACAAGCACAATCAAGTAAAGAGTCATCGGGAATTTACTCACTCAGCCATGCGGATCAATCAAAATAATCCGGGATAGGTTGTCTCCCCAAAGCCGGGTCCCCTGGACATCGCAAATACGATACTGTAAGGATTTGAAATAAAACCTAGAAAACTAAGCTAAAACCCTTTAAGTTATACTTTGGACTTAGTTTCATAATTTTTTCCGGTCTTACTTAAAAGTTCAATCGCGTATAACTTTCTCATTTTAAATCCGATTTTTATGATCTTATAGCCAATCTTCATCGTTTTCGAGTGTACTTTAACGTGGTGAGGTTAGATTTTCGAAATGAGTCATGAAAATCTGTCCATGGGTCAGAACAGTAGCGTTCCTCATGTGTTGGAGTGCTTTTAGGCCTTGTTTGGTAAATGGGCTTTTTGATAACTTGAGAAATCCTTTGGGCTTGGTCTTAAGATTTTATCCTAAGCTTAAAATACTCCTTGAGATTAGATTTATAACTTTGATTTATATTCCTAAAACTAACAACCACTTCTTGGGCCCTTTAGTGGGCTTAAGTTGTCAAATGGGCTATTTTTTGGTTCAAACTAAAGTTAATGACTTTGGTGGGCTTATAGAGACTTAGGTGGATTTCTTATGGGCTTCAAAATAACCTCTCTTAATGTTTTAAAGTGCTGATCAGAATTTTATTAAAGGCCCAACTTAGAGTTCTAGGCTTGTTTTGAGAGTTTTAGACTCAGTTTTGAGTTTTAGGCTTTGTATGCTTACCATACTTGCTTTGGTTAATCTTTTCACTTTGTTCATTCACTTTTATCATATTTTTAAGCTTCTTTTTCCCACATTCCAGATCTGTTCATGATGGTTCCAAGGGGTCCTTACTTGGTTTTTCAACTTGTTTCATCATTTCCTTAAGTTTAGGTGATAGATTATGCACTTAGATTACTTGTGTCCAAATTTTAACTTAACTTTTCTTCTACAAGACGATTCTTTAACTTATGTTCCACACAAAGAAATACAAGATCTTATATTTAATACAACTCCCATATTATAGCTCATGTCATGCAAAGTTGGTTTCTTCATAAAACTTCATGTGATGAATTTTTCCTTAACTTAAGTCTAGATTTGAGCATGTTTAACTTAATGGAAACAAAATCAACATCCAAATGACTATGGAACCCTCACGTCCAGCATGCTCATCCTCCATTAAAGTTCTTATTTCAAGATTTTCTTAGCTTAAAATCTTCCATCCAAAGTATTAAACAAATGTCTTTACAAAACACCAACTTTACATGCTCATGTTTCAACTTCATGTAAGGGTTTCATGGTTTGTTTTTTAAAACGATTTTTGGTGTTATAACAACTTAAACCTTACTCATATCTTCAAGAAATCAAAGTCTCCTAACATGAATACTAATCTACATATCACAAGAAACACTTACTCGTTTCTTAAAGCAAAATATGGTGGTTGTGCACAAAGGTTCCACTTAAGCTCTTAAAATTGCTTCCTCTTTTGCAACCTTTTGGAACCCGAATCTTTCAGTCTCTTGGAATGGGGTTTGTGGAAGGTTATAATGGTTCTAAAAGATCTTAGATGGTGAAAGAAAATGACACAAGAATAAAAAGAGAAATTACCGTGAGTATGGAAGCAAAAATGGTGGCGGCAGTGTTGGGAATTTGTAGAGTTTGATTTCTTCTTTTGATTTGTGTTTAAAGTAAGAGAAAAGGAAGCGAAAACGGGAGTGAAAGAGGGAGAGAGTGGCAGATTTTGAATGAGGAAATAAGTGTGTGTAAGAAGCTTTAATTGATTATCTTGTAGCTTACACAAAAGTCAACAATTGCAACTATTGATGATGTAAGCATTAAGGGGTGAATAGTGATGTATAAGAGAAACTGATTGATGGTTGAAAGACAAGAGTATGGCCCCCCCTTCCTTCCTTGTTTAGATCTGCCATTTCAAGTCCTTTTTGTCCATGGAATGGTCTTGTCTCATTTATTAAAGTTAAGCTTATGAAATCTTGTGAAAAATTATCCATATGTAGTATAAGTGAAGGGGTGATAAGGAAATTGTCTTATCACTAGATTTTGACAAGTTATCAATTGATAAATGATTCCAACTCTCAATTGATAAGTTATCTAAGGTGATTTGTTGGTTTACTTATTTATGTGTAAAGCTTATACATGAAGATAAGGGCATGGCCTTATAGGAAATTATTTTAGGGTTTTCATCTCGCATTGTTTTGTAATTCATGATTTGATTTTTATAAAATTGCGAACTTTTCTAAAGTTGAATGAAATTATTCAAATTAAATTATCGATTAATTACTTAGGGTTAAAATTCCTTAATTGTTTTAAGGCTTAGGGTTTTAAATGACTTTAGAGCTTGCAGTTCTTTAAGCTTGGGTTTTATCGACAATTAGCTTTTGAATTGGAAAAATTTAATTTGTTTTTAATATAAACTTAATTTTTTGGTTTAGTTAATCTTTGGGAATGTTTGGAAAGTACTCTTAATCAAGTCTTAGGCCTACTAAAAGTAGGGTTTACAGACCCTATGTGGAGTAATCCGACTAACTGCTGCCGAATTACAAGAGATTTACTTATCGACTGAGTAGTTTTCTCTCGGCTTGTTACCATTTCTCTCATCACCCTCTTCTTGTCTCGACTTCTTTATTGCCGCAACATCTTGGTCCCCCTCGCTTACTGTGTTCAGAGAATCTTCGGACAAGACTAATGTTGCACTACCACCTGTTCACCTCATTTGACATTGTGCTACTTTTCCATTTGTCTTTTTTCCTTTTTACTCTTTTTTGTATGTACTAGAAATCCCCTTTTTGTATATACTTCCTTGTAATTTCTTTATTTGTAACGGTGCCTTAAGGACTTACTATAAATAGTCCCTTTCTCTTGTAAACCATAGATAACTTGATAAAATAGACACTGAATATTTTGTTCTTGTGAGACAAATCTCTCCAAGTTCATTTTTATACACTCTTATATAATCTTACTGAATAGCTCAGGATCAGTGGCGAATGGACCTTGACATCAACTTATGCATCATATCAAGTGAAGTGTCAAGTCGTGTTGTGTTTGTTGGTGAGTCACATCCTCTGAGCAGCCTTACATCAACTACTCCAGTTCATCTATAGACCATTTCCCTCTATTTTTCTTCGATATTTCTAAGGACCCATTCAATTCAAGTTTACTATGGTAAGTCTTAATGATAACTAAACTCTTAGGCACACCATATAATCCTGGTATTAGAGCTTGAGGTTAAGACCAAGAGTTGGGTAGTAATAGTCAGTCTGTTGTTCGAGATACACTACCTCATGGTGTTTATACACTACCCCGGTCACGATCTTCTCCTTGGCACTCGAGGGAAAAAGCCTCTCCTTGAGGTCTTTCTTTGCATTATTAGAAGCATACTTCTCTTATGGCCTTTATTCTGTTGCCATCCTCCACATAACTTATAACCACATGCTACCACTAATTACTGTCGTTGCCTTCTGGTGAGGGAGTGAGGTTGGACATGATCTCCTTGTGAGATTTATCCACCATGCTAAAAGTGGACCTTAAGGATTCACCTTTATAATTTTTGTTGTTTGGCCATTGCAAATGCTTGATTTGATAATAGAAATGGTTTTAGATGCTCAAATTTAAAAAGTTAGAGAGAAATTTGTAGAGAAATATTGACAGAGTTTTAGCAAGGGTAGAATGAAAGTGAAGAAATGAGTCATCCCCCAAGGTCTTTAAAGAGACAAGGTAGGTAGGTGGGGGGGCATACAGATTGTCGCCTTATGCCAATCAACCATAGTCGTCCACGTGTCACTCTCACAGATTTACGGCCTAGTTTCACCATTACACGGATTACCAATGTAGCTCCTGCACATGCTTAAGAGTCCGTACACATTTCCTATGATGCTATCAATGAACCTTGGGCATATCAATAGTCACATCAATAACATCAATCGTCATGTCACATGAGTAAGTGCTCGACAATGCCTCATCCTTACTGACAACCCTAAATTCATCTCTAACCTCCTTTGGATTACTTAGAAACAACGTAGGCCTCGACCTCTAAAGCCCAAATTTTACTACTCTCCCCATCACCTCAACACTAAGGAGAGTAGAGAGGCAAGTGTTGATAAGCCCTTTTGGGCCTAAGTTCCAAAGGTTTAGGCCCAAGTACTTCAACATGTTTGAGTCCCCCCGATCACTCCTTTAGGCAGGGAGCTCAGCCCCCTTAAGCAAGACAACTAGATTAGCCTCCTCATGAATAGCTCGACCCAAGCCTAAGTGCAACCAAATAGTTAGCATGCTAAGCAATAGCATAACCTACTCGAGACCATCCCCAAGCACTCCTCCAACCTCGACCAACCAAAGTACTTGGAAGCTCTAACTAACATCCTTAAGAGTGCCCAACTCCTCGACACTCGAGACCTCGAGGATTCCACAATCTTCAAGGTGGCCAAATCCGAAGCCCTACAGACCTACGTTGATCTCAACCTAGAGCACTCACCATTTACTTGGCATGCGAGATGAGGATCATGATGCCATGACTACATTGCTCACCCTTCTTTTCTCTCCTCATTATCCTTCTTTTCTCTCATTAAATGCCATTAAATAGCCTATTGTACGGTGTTTTTTTTTCTTTTCCAATTAATCATTTTAGTTTCTATACAAATCATGAAACATCATTAATTTAAACATCTTCGTAATAAAGAGCAAAACTTGAAAGAATGAGAATTTATATCCAGCAAAACTAAACTAACAAATCTTTATAGTTATTGAAACAAAACAAATTATTCAAGCATGATAAAACAACCAAATGACCATAGATACAAAAGGACATCTATTAAGATGTACTACTACTATCATTATATAACTACAATAGTATATAATTGAAACTCATCACGGATACAAGTATGTATTCTTATTGTTTCATCTAGTAGTTGTTTATTGATAATGTAACAACACATATCAATTCAACGATCCAAATAGACTTCCATGGTGATCGGCTTGCATTTATTAATACCTTAAAGGAAAGAAGACTATAAACAAAGAAAAGTAAGATCAAATTAAAAATAATAATAATAAAAAAAGTGGCTTTCAAGCATAAGCTAAAGATGTTATTTACGGTAGACGTTTAATACTTGAAACTATAACCACTGTTGATCAGGAACTCATAGAGACTGACAGATTAAACAATTGTAAATATTTATTTGAGCCTTTGGGACAAAAATGGAAGTATCAAAGCTGATGTGGAAGATGGCGAATGGCGAATGTTTGAGCGTTCGAAACGAAAATGGAAGCAACCAAATCTGAGGCGCGAGAGAGCAAAGAACAAAGGTTTGCTGCGCAATATCAAAATCTAAAAAAAAATGGATGAAGGCGAAGGTGTTAACGGTGCATATCACATGGGTATGTTAAAGAGAGGTGCGAATGTTGCATGCATACATGCTGTTGCTAGGCTTTTTGGGCCAAACTCTAGAATTCTAGATCTAAGTACTTTAGCATGCTCGAGTCCCCCAAACACCCGTTTAGGCCGAGAGCTCGACTTTCTTTAGCTAGACGACTAGCTCAACCTCTCCATAAGCAACTCAGCCCAAGCACAAGTGTTTGGGGGACTCGAACATGGTGTTGCTAGGCTTTTTGGGCCAAACTCTAGAATTCTAGATCCAAGTACTTTAGCATGCTCGAGTCCCCCAAACACCCGTTTAGGCCGAGAGCTCGACTTTCTTTAGCTAGACGACTAGCTCAACCTCTCCATAAGCAACTCAGCCCAAGCACAAGTGTAGCTAGACAGTCGGCATGTTGATAATAGCACAACCTACTTGGAACCAACCTCGAGCACTCCTCCAATCCTAACTAGCTAAAGTCCTCAGAAGCTCTAATAGATGTCCTTGCCAGTGCTCAACTCCTCAACACCTAATACCTCGAGGACTCCATAGTCCTTAGGGCGACTAGATTCAAAGCTTCGCAGACCCAAGTCAATGTCAACCCCGAGCACTTACCATCTACTCGACCAGTAACTTGTGGATCATGATGCCATGACTACTGTGCTCACCCTTCTTCTCTCTCCTTACTAAATTCCACCTAACAGCCTACTATGCAATCCAAGTGCTTAGCCATCCAAGCTATGGCAGCTGCTTATGCTGATATGACAAGCTTTATTCCCTAAAGCCACCAACCAATAAAAAGGAGTTGTCCTTCTCATACCAAGCACACCTCCTTACACCTACTATGTACAGGCCAATTCTCATCAACCAAGTGTCCTTAATAGGTAAGCTTTATGCCCTATTTATATGGCATAAAGTCATAGGTACAAAGATCGTAACCAGAGCACTCCTTATACTCTTAAACACTCTTAAAAACTCTCTCTCTATTTTCTTTCTCTTCTTGCTAACTTTAGTATCGAAGGAGCCTCTACTGATACTACCATATAGGGCTTTCTTGCCGATTTGTCGCCATATTCGACTACTAGACCTCTAAGTGACCACCAAAAGACCATCACTACGATATCTACCATCACTACATGGGATAGAGATTATTGGAATGTCTAAAAGTATTAAAAGTGCAATCAAAAGTATTAAAAGCATAATCTATAGATGGTAGAGTTAAATAACCGATAGTTTCTTAATAAATAGTATCGGGTAGAAAATATTAAAACCATAGTAAAAAATATTAAAGGCATAGTGTGTAGATGGTAGGGTCGAATAACCAATATTCTCTTAATAAGTAGTATTAAGATATAAAAATACACATATCGATACATATTATTATATATTTGTATGTATATGTATACATTATGGAAGGTAAAAGTAAACATATTAAGAAATTTAAAGTTTTATATCCATATCAACAATAGATTATAATTATCCCTTCCTCATTTTGTTTATCTTCACAATTATTGTGCATTAAATATGAAAGTATAAACATATATGTCATCTTAAGATTCTATCAATAGAGTGTAATGAGCCCCTGGATTAAACCAACTAGATCAGGGTGGCTTTATATGCCTTCAGCCTAACTACAAAATAGGCAAGAGTGAGTTGATAAATTATTCGATAAGGTCATTCCAATACCTAAGTTAGGGATACTTATGTAGAAGTAGGTAATCTAACCGATGAGAGCTAAATGAAAAGAGATGAAATGCAAATGAGTTCAAGAGAGTGGTCTTACTTTCAAAGGGAGAGAGTTTAAGTATTTATATGTTGGAGCCTCGAGTCCTTATCAACTCATGGTGCATAACCCTAGGTCTTGGTGGTTAGGATTGATGAGATCATTTAACGACAACGAAGAATGATTATTTTCGAGCCTTGTATCTATCTCTTGATTATTTTTTAGCCTTATACCTATATCTTCTTAATAAATGCTTAATGGCATCTTATAGTTGAGGCCACATAGGCTTTCAAAAAAGCAAACGGTTAGAAGTCACATCGCATTTAATGCGATGTGAGTTTGTATGGTCAAGTGTTGACTTTGAGGAATTCTTGCTAGGAATTGGACGGGAGCTTTAGTGTTGTCTTGAGTGAGTCGATCTAGAGAGCATTGTTAGAAGTCCCAAGGAAGTAGGTCTATAAGCCATGGGAGTTGGCCTTAGCTGTGTAGGAATCAGTTAGCTAAGCCCTTTGGTTCCTCAAATATATTAGCTTAGATCGAGCCATCGCTTGGTAGTTACTTGGTCTTGGGCCTAAGGTGGATAGACCAAGCCTTATTGGGATTGCTATTTCGCAGATGAAACTATTTGACCATGATTCTAAGTTGGTTGGCCTAGTCCTACTTTGGGTCACAGTTTTGTAAATTGAGGTGCTCAGCTGCTTGTACCTATAAACTATTATCAACATTATATACTCTCTCTCTTTTTTTATTTAATATCCTTATCATATTTATGACTACACATTCATTGCATTATGAATGCTAAAAAATAGTAAATAATTATGTATAATATGTCTTAGAAAGAGACTCAAATTAAAATTTTGTTATTTAGATGGAAAAGAAAGTGGAGATCAAAAACTAGCGTGAACTTAGGAGGAGAGAGGAGTAAGAGACGTCGCAGAAAATACCATTGTATTGTACATTATACGTATATGTATATATATTAAATTAAATAATGAAAGTTGTGGAGATGAATAAAGTCTTAGTGACTTAATAATATATAGTAAATGTAATAGATATATCAAATTATGTGGCAATATAGTTTTATTAATCTAATCAAATAATATGTAATAGATATATCAAATTCCATCTACCTCTTAGAAAGTAGAAGAATCACGTTTATTGATGTGTAGTTCTCACTATGAGGTTTTCTTGGCTAGGTCTACAAAGTCTTTGTATACCAGTAGGGCTTGAAGAGCTTGAAAAATCAGCAAATGTGACCTAAGTAGACACCGAAGGTTGCGCCACCCACGTCCAAGATGGTGAGAGTATGGTGAGAGCATAGCACCCATGATAAAAAGAAACATTTAAGTTTTAGGATAGTAATCCCCTATATCTAGAGCCGTCAGAGAGCATATATGGGAGGGACAGGCATACCGTGATTCGCTAACCCTCCCTACCTTGTACCCTGTAAGTGTCGATGCTTTCGGATAGCAAATCCTGCGACGTTAGAGGCAGACGGTACGCATCACATGTCCTTCATAAAATTCTCCGCGTATTAGGCATGTTCAATATACTTGCCTTAAGCATGGAGAAAATAGTCCATTAAGTAATGAATACGACATATGGTCATAATGGGTTGAAAAACACTTAAATGTATCCTTTTCCTTTTACATTTCCATATTTTAGTCCCCTTTTTTTTCTATTATAATGTTTTTAATCTCTCCTTCTAAAAGTAAAGTTATTATTATAAAATGCAATTCAATTATAACTTGGTAATTAAAATTTCACAATATAAAGTCATTATTAAAGCTAAGCAAAAAAACCGTAAACTGCAGATCGAATCGTAAACCGAACCAAAAAAATCGTTTTTTGCAAACCGTTTGATTTCTGATTCGGTTCGGTTATATATAAATAATTGGTGGTTCCATTCGAGGAACCAAAACGAACTTTTTAGTTAAATAAAAAAAATTCATACAATTATTTTATACTTTTTTATATTTTTTCCATTGATTTTCATAAATTTCATCAAATTTTTCATATCTTATTATTCTTTATCTTAATTTTATGTCAATTATTAAAATTAAGTTAAGAAAATTCAGTTTAAAATTTCATATTTATTGGAAATAAAAATGTTCAGTAAAAATTTAACATGAACAATTCAAACCATAAATTAAACCGAATTGATTTTAATTAAATTCGAAAAATTTATGAATTGAACCATATGATTAGGTTTGATTTATAAAAAAACAGAATCATGTTATTATATTCAATTTAGTAAGAGAGAGTGAATCATACCGAACCAAACTGTGCCCACCCCTAATCATTATGTGTATTGACTACACTATTAAAGTTATTTTTTATTTCTTCCCTTTTTTTCTCTTCTAATGTTTTTAATCCCTCCTTCTAAAAGTAAAGTTATTATTATAAAATGCAATTCAATTATAACTTGGTAATTAAAATTTCACAATATAAAGTCATTATTAGGGCTAAGCAAAAAAACTGCGAATCATGGATCAAACCGTGAATCGAACCAAAAAAATCGGTTTTTTGCAAACTATTTAGTTTCTAGTTCGGTTCGGTTATATATAAACGATTAGCAGTTCAATTAAGAGAAGCAAACCGAAATTATACTGTTTTTAACCAAACCATTTAGTTAAATAAAAAAAAAATCATACAATTATTTTATATTTTTTTTCCCATCAATCTTCATAGATTTCATTAAATTTTTCATATCTTATTATTCTTTACCTTAATTTTGTATCAATTATTAAGATTAAGTTAAGAGAATTTCGTTTGAAATTTCGTTTATTAAAAATAAAAATATTTAGTAAAAATTTAATACAAAAGATTCAAACCGCGAATCAAACTGAACCAAATCGAACCAATTTTAATTAGGTTCAAAAAATTTATAAACTGAACCATATGGTTAGATTCGACTTCTAATAAAACCGAATCATTTTATTATATCCGATTCAGTAAGGAAGGGCGAACTATACCAAATTGAACCACGTCCACCTTTAGTCATTATGTATACAGACTAGACTATTATACAACATTTTGGTAATCTAATATTTCTAGAAAATATTTTTCACTACACATTTTTTTAAATAGTTATTATTAGGAGTTGGAAAAAAAAAAAACCAAATCAAATTGAAAGATGACTTTTTCTACAATTTAGTTTGGAGAACCGCAAAAAAATGAACCATAATGAAAATTTCTTGTTGATTTAGAATGATAAGCTAAATCAAACTATTAAAATGAACCATCCACTATATATATATATATATATTTGTGTGTGTGTGTAGGTATGTATGTACATGTGTATAAATATATAGATGATTGTATACGTGCATATATGTATAGACACTTATTTTTGCTTGTAGCCAAAATATTTTTTTTATTGAAATATAGCACTTAAAAGTAATATATATATATATATATATATATAACTTTTATTATCATAATTTATAAATTATATATGGCTCAATTCAAAATTTATACTACATACTACCTTTATGAATTAAATTAGTTATTAATAAACATTTAAATTTTTTTATCCATGTGAATAATGACTTCATCAATAACTTATATTATATTAATTTTTGGTATTATTAAATGAATTTAATAATTTTTATATGAGATTTACATATTATATCTATATATTTTCCAAAATTACAAAATATGATTTAGTTCGTAAAAGAAACCTAATCATACCAAAGCTTTTTTATTTGAAAGAGTTCCTAATCCAAACCGATCTAAGACTAAAAAGATCAAACCACATTTTTGTGGTTTGGTGAGTTGATTTGATTGAGATCGTCTAAAGGAAAATTTTATATTCCTTTCGATTGAATTAATTATAAAGCTTGAATCGGATAAAGCATCGTATATATTTGAACTTAATTCAAGTAAAATTAGGCTCATGGGATCATTGAGTGGATCTAATTTAAATTGGAGCTTGAAACATCAAGCCTTAGTCGAGCTTCAGAATTTCGTCTTTAATATCGGTAGTGTCTTCTTTAACTAGGTTTTTTACATCCTTTAACAAGGAGTACATCATTCTTAGCGCAATCTCTATTTAAACTCTTATTTATGACAACACCTAAATAACCTTAATCATGGGACTGAAACTTTCGCTAGTGAGCCGGTTCCAACCCAAAACAAGCAAACAAGCCGAAACTGAAACTCCAGTTCCACAGTTCTGCAGTTCTAAACCATGGAACTGCAAGTTCTCCCAAAGTTAGGAATTGGTCTAGACTTGAATCTAAACCGAACCGAAAATTCATTTCTTTTTTGCTGTTCTATTTCAACGACAAAACTAGACCGAAGTATTCCTTATGGTCCAATTCCGACCGTAAAAACGAAACCAAACCATAAACTAAACCAAAGAATTAGTTTCGCATGAGATTGATTATATATCACATGCATCGGACTACGAACCGAACCATGCCTATCCCATTAACCCTTAAGTCTACAGATCCATGGTAGAATCTCTCTCCCCTCAAACTGCAAAATTTAATATGCCATTCAACTCGAGTTCAGATTGTTAACAGTACAAAATGAAAGATGTTTGTATCGATGCAAGCACTCAAAACCAATGACAATAGCTTATCAAATTGAGCTCCCCATCACAGTGCAGCTATTAAACTGAAAGGAATAAGGACGCCCTTTCTGGTTGAATGAACTGTTAATGCCTACCCAACAACCCATCCCTTTAGACAACCGTGCAACACACTTGTAGAGCCAAAATTAAATACAACCACCCATCCAAGACTGCCCCGTGACTGTGCAGCCAGCGCTTATAGTCTTATAACTAAGATCATAAAAGGAGACAAACTCCAAGTCAATTCTATCTCTCCATTAAGCAAGCATATGATGTCGAGACACGCCTTTTAAGCTATCTACAAGACATTGTGTATTGCACGATGAATTATTCATTCAGTAGAGCGAGTAACGCAATCACAGCAGTAATAAAATAGAAGCCAGAAATTACTAGATGCATTAATAGAGAAAGCAGAAACACACATCCATTTTAAACACCAGCTTACTTGCATTTATTTTTCTCTTTCTCCCTTGTCTATGCCCTAGACCTGTGGAGAAGGAGAAGTAACAAATTGCCTGGGCAAGCTAAATATGTCCTTTCCAGCAAAAGGAGAGGTCCATTCACATGGACCAGCAGAAGGTGCATCGGCAGATACTCCAACATCTCGCCAACGAGACTTCTGGAATCTATCGGCAGCACCCAGCTGCATGCTGGGACCTTTCCTCAAGAATGAGGAAAGCCCCGATGACATACCGCTTGACTTTGAAGCTGCTAGGTTGGCATCCAATGTCCAATCGACACTGTTGTAGTCAAACTCAGGCGTCATGCCGCTGGAACTCCAATCCACCTGTGAGGATGAGCCTACGGATCCTGATTTCCAACTGGAAAACAGTCCACGGGATGACGGCACAGCAAACGATTGAGATGATGGAGCAAATGAATTCCAAGAACCCTGATGCTCGGGAGGAGGGATGTGTGAAGGAGATCTACCCACTGTGTTCCACAGCAAAGATGCATCTGATTGGCTGAACATTGGCATGCTTTCTTTATAAGCAGCTTGGTGATACAACTGCTCCGTGCCTAGATTTTCCCCGGCAAGGCTTCCAAATCTCTGAGCATGGAGCAATTTAACATTTGATCTTAAAAGCTCAACACCTTGAGCATCACCTGGAAAACTCCGTAGTGATCCTGAAGGTGCATTATTTAAACTTGAGACTTGGTTCTGCTTGGTAAGAATAGATTGAGGACGCTGCATCACTGTCACCGGCTCCCTTATAGCTGCTTGCTGAACTATTTTCTCTTCACTGATACCATGAAGAGCCTCAGATTTTGTTACTATAGGTGAAGAAAGTTGTCTCCGCATAGCAATATTTGTGGAAAGAGGAGGACTGGATCCTGCATTATGCCACCTTTTATCGGCCATTAAGATCTGCTGGTTTGCCTTCATAGATTGTAAGTCAGGAAAGCTAAGATCTGAATCTGTCGTCACTGTAGGAGCTGCCTTGGTATAGTTAAAATCTCTTTCATTTCTTCTCTGTGGTACTGTCGTTGAGGCTGCACTCTTCTCCTGGGGTCTTACCAAGTTCTTTGCATCTGAGGTTGTGGGTGGTTTTGATGGTGAAGGCTGCTGATCCTGCTTTTGGGTTCTCAAGGACTCTTCTGCCTTCACTAGATCACCTTCACAGGCAACCACAGCTCTTTCTACCTCCTGCTTTGAACACTTGTATTTGGATTCTAATTCTGAAATCCGAGAAAGTTCTTCGGTTATGTCAATCTTCAAATTACTGCAGCTCCCTATGTCAGTCTCCTTTTTACCAGCTTCTTCTTCACTTCCCTCAAAAAGCCAGGACACTGAATCCTCCAATCTACCCTCATTCAATATTAGGGCTAAAGTTGCTCGTTCGGAAGAGAATCCCATGTTTACAAGTTGCTGTGAAAGTGCTTCCAATTTCCTCGACATCAAATAGCCAGTACATCGCTCATGCAACTCTTGAGCACGCCTCTCCCTCTGACGCTGGTGTTTCTTCTCATTCTTTAGCCGAATCTTCTCCCGTCTATCATTGTCAGGACCAGATAAGGTTTCCCGCTGTGGCCCAGAACCACCCACCTTGTCTTTCAGGTCTTCTGACTCACCAGAACAGCTACCATTATTTGAAACAGAGTCATACTCGGACACTGTTCCATGAGGACTGCTGGAATGCTCATCCGTGTCATCTATATTCTGGTATCGGCCATTAGCAGAAGGTGGTGAGGATGCAATAGATGAGGTTTCTAGCAAGTGGAAAGTCCCGGAAAGTGGATTGTAAGCACTTGCTGAACTTCCATTTCCAGCAGTTGAGGACCCAGAAGACTTGGAGGCATTCTTTTGTTCCTTAACAACTTTTGCCTTGGACTTGGACTTGGATTTTGATGCTGGCGACATTTTCTCTCGCACTTGTGCAACAAACAAATCCTGCAAGAATATGCATGGGCACTTAACGCCAGATTCAAGGGGATAAAAAAACCATGAGGCATGCACACCCTCAAATTTTAACAATACAAATAGCATTTATGATTATTTTCAAGATAGAAGTAGGCACAAAGACAAACAACAATCCATGATAATACGTTGCCGATCTTAATAACAAAGATAAGAAATTAATAGCTAACAACAAAATTCTTAAACTAGTTTCGAATGAATGGAGCCTCTAAGCTACTTCATAGTACCCTCTCCCATCCACATTTTAGAATTTTGGACACATGATCCAGTGTAATAAAAATATAAGAGATCTCTCAAACAATAAAGTAAGATAAGCAAAATTATAATTATTGCTCAGCCAGAGAAAATACCTAAATAGCCCAACCCAAAAGAATCAGATGAGACAACCAAATACTACAAATCAAACATGTTTAAAATTGCTAAAACGCAAGGTCTTTTGCATACTAAAAAAAATAATGACGTGCGAATATAACCAGAACAAATCATAGAAGAATTTGATCATCCAGGGTTCATATAATGGAGAAGATAATTGATCTATTGAAATGGAATAATTAACAAAACCAATCGAAAAATCTTCGTAAGAAGATAAAATCGAACATGCAATATTCAATAGCCGAAAAAAAAAAAAAAAGACAGAGAGAGAGAAAATCCTTCAATCATTGGATCAGAACAATCACAACCCAAAACGTTGACAAAGAACCTCAAATCAAAGCTCAATGACATAAATTAATCAAAAAAATTACAAGCCAAATGATAATTCAATATTCAAATCTTTGAAATTAAACCAGAAAATAAAAAAATCGATCAACGGAAAAACTTCAATCGACACATAAAAAACAGTCACAACCGAAAACATCTAACCAAAAAACTAAAAATATAAACTCAACAACACGAAATTGAACACAAAAAATGATTGCAGCTTGAATCAGCAAATCAACACGATCGAAATCCCAAAGAGAACAGTTTTAATTCAAAAAACCTACAAATATTTCTATAAGTTCAATAAAAAGGGAAAAGAACCTATATACGAAGCTCTGTGACATAATTGAAAGCAAAATATACATTTATATTAAAATTGAAAATCATCAAATCTACGAAATCTTATCAAGATCTACAAAATTCCTAATTCACAGCATAAAAACACTTTCCCCAAACCAATCCAGATCCAAATTTCACCTCGATCGAGAAATGAAACCGAATCCGAAGCTCAGATCTGACCCGATCCGATTCACGATCGAAGAGAGAGAGAGAGAGACGGAGAGAGAGGGAAAAAAGAGTGGACACCTGTAGGAGGAGGACGAAGATGACGATGAGGTCAGTGTTGTTTTTCTGGATCGCTCGTTGTTTCGCGAAATGAGAGCAATTTTGGTTTTTTTTTCTTATTTTCCACTATTTATATTTTCGGGTTTGTTGGGAGCTGAGAGTGAGAGGTTCCAGACACGACGACGTGTTGGCTTCGATGACTTTTTGTTCTTATTTTTAGGGGGGTTTGGGCTGGGAGGTGTTCGTACACGAGGTTATTATTAGGATGGAGTTAAATGAGGTTTGGAATCCGGTAATTGGACGATAAGTCCTTGTTTTATGTTTTTGTTTCGTTCGTTATTTAATCCAAAACCCTCTTGCCGGGAAAAACCAAATCTACTAATGGATTTTTCTAGATCCGATTATAAATTAGCATAACGTTAATTTATGATAAAATAATGCTACAAATATAGATACTATTATGTCGATAAATTTGCACATATTTGCTATTCTTTTTTTATGTAAAATCTATAAATTTTTCTCTTATTATAAATTTTATCGTTGTTAATATTGCCATGTAAAATAAAACTCTCGATCTATATTATAATTTAGAAGATGGAGAGTTTGAAACATTTATCATGCACTTTATAAAAGAAAAGGAATAATAAATAATATGAAAGTATTTTTTAGGTGTCAACTTATTTATATCATTTAGAGTAAGAAAAATATTATTGGATATTATGGATATAAATATATATCATATAAATCCAAAATAATCCCACTCGTATACCCATGAAAACATAACACATGTTACCTGAACGAGAGAGAGGGAAAATGGAACAACGTAGTTCGAATGTAATATCTACCGTGGGAGAGTTGAAACATAATTGAGGGATATCTAATTTTTAGTTTTTTAAAGCACAGCAGTGCTTAAATTAAAAACTCATAATTCTAAATAAGGAGCCTACTACTCCAAACAATATATAAAATCGGTAGTGAATCATAGGCGGCTACTATAATCTAGAAAATAAAATTCATAATCCTAACAACTGTTCAAGACTCCCAATCAATATCCAATATATCTACTTCAATAACTAAGTGAAACCCATCTCGTTATTAAATTAGTAATAATCTATTAATAAAAATAGTCATAGTCCTTATAAAATTCTGCTGTGCTTAGAGCCGAAAAACAAGAAGTTTCCAAAAAGTAAGCTATGTCAAATATGAAACACCAAAAACATATATGCATGTCATCCCAACAAAAGTTCACGTGCAAACATATATAATTGATGCAATAGATGCATTTTAATTATTTTATTTATTAGCCACCAAGTAATAAAGTCTTAGCATCCTAAAATTTAGAGTAGCTTATCACTTTTATATACATAATATATATATATATATGTGCACATACTAGTATTGACATAGGTCTTATTTGTCACCTAAGTAAGGCTTCCTAAAATTTAACTAAATAGTCTCAATATGGAATCCATAATATATACACGTACTAATATTGATATAGGTTCTATCCATCACCCAAACAAGACTTCTTGAAATTTAACTAAGCAATCTCAATATAAAATTTTCACTAAACGGTCGCTTACGATCGCTAGGTGTCTTATTAACTCATAGGATTCTATCAATGAAAGGTTGAAAATTAACGAGTCTAATTTGAATTTATTCTAATTAATTAACTAAACTAGTTAAGCATAGCAAGCAACCATGTGTCTTGTACTTGAATATGATGAATAACTGATACTATCACTTGTATCTACACCAAGATTTTGTCCAAGGTTAACACCTGATATACATTATAAAGATAATATTTAGAAACTATCTTCTAAGATTTCGTATCCTACTTAGGTTTCCTTATTTCTCACTTGACTTTTAAGTTCAAATCATTGTTATCTAAGGTTTTGGAAGCAATTTAGACTCTTAAGAAAATTTAGAATAGATTAGATTACGATTTAGAATGTTAGGAAAGAGGAAAAGAAGGAATAAAGGAAGGTATAAGTTTACAGTCAAAAATTACAGTCGTAAATCTTGATCATTATTCCTTTTCTTGCAATATAGAAAGAAACAGGCCGTAAACCTTAACCATAATCCTCTCGTCTAAAATTTTGCTCTCCTTCTCCATGCCCAAACTTACTTTAACGCTCCTATGAGGATTACATTCAAGATTACGCCCGTGGTCTTTGGCCGTGATTCCCTCGAATCAATTTCTTTCCCTTCCCCTCTTCTCTTAACAATACTTTATCAGCTCAACCCTACATAATATATTCCTTATAAAATTTAAGACAAAACAAAGAGATTGCAAACAATTACCCGATTCCTAGAAGGAGTGGCATTCAAACTCAAATCACCACTTTTGTAATGTTGTAAAACACAAATTCCACAAGATTTTTCACCCCTTACTAAAGAAAAACGAATTCCTTAATATCAACCATGGATAACTTACCTTAAAACCAGGCTTTCTTAGCAAATATGGCTTTCTCTAGTGATTTTCACACCTAAGGCTCAAAGATCCAAATTTTGGATTCCGAATTCAAAGACAACAAAAGATTCCTCTGTTAGCTAAGCAAGGGATTTAAATAGTGTTGGGGTTAAGAGAGTTTCTAAACTTTTTACTAATTAAAATGCTCTTGTATGCATCAATTAATTACATGCCATATTACTCTTATTCAATAATCTTATTTTTATTTTATTTTTTTTTCTTTTCTTTTAGTTTTCTGGGCTTTACATAGAGAGAGAGAGAGAATTTCATACAACTACAAACACAAATGCGCACATACATAGAGATTATGCTATGCAATCTTTTATAGTTTCTTAATATTCTCACCTTTTCCTTTTAAAATGTCTCCCGTATTAATATTTCACGTAAATTATTAAAATTTTCAACTCTCTTAAATATATATATTGTAATCTACATTAATCTATTTTTATGTAGTGTTACTTGTATCATACATTCATTTTGAAATTCTTGATAAATGGAGTTAGTGATTCACATTGAGAAAATATAGAATTTAAGAGTTAAATAGAGATAAAGACAAAGATTTTCGTACTGTTTCATTCTTTTCACTTTGGACAAATTATGATATTTCTAATTTTTACAAATATAAGGAATATGTTTTTGAGAAAAATATATATTGCAATTATTTTTACTATCAGTTTTAGGCGAGCCGGCGAGCCATTAGTATTAATTATGTATGGGTACAAGTTTTCTATGACCCAACTTACAATAAGTTATTTGTTAACTATTTAGACTTTAGTATTATGATTTGCTTAATTCAAAAAGGCTTTATTAAGACTTTATTCAATACTGGAATTCAATCAAGTGACTAGACTAAAACTAATTGGATAGCAAATATAACACTACAAGTTGAGATTGCCAAGAAGACTTACATAATTAATATAAATTGCTTGTGTCACTGTGATAGAAAAAATGATTGAATTTAATATTTTTTTCATAAAAATTTCCATACTAGTTACCAAAAGTGATAGTACCTTAAGACATCAATACGAAATCAACGCAATGTTAAAGGAATCATTATCCTCATCTCCCTTTAGTTTTTGAACTTGGTATCATTCTTCATTCAAATCTCCTATTTTAACATGTCAAGATTTTAATAAAGATGAGAAAATGATTAAGAGTAATTCCATATTGATCTAAACTAATGGTAATTGCAATGAGTTAAAAGAGATATTTATAAGACTTTTTAATACATGGAAAATATTAATGTTACTGATGATGCTATTATATACATTAAATTACTTTGTTCCCATTCCTATAATATTTTTATAATTATACTTGTAATATCTTATTTTATTTGGAAAAAATTATATTTTATATATCCCTATCTATTTGTGGTACTTAAATAATGATGTAATGAAATTTCTTAATGAGATAATCAAAGCTTATTGGTTTTATAATTTTAATATACTATGCAATAAATATGTACTTTTTAATGTGAAATATATAAAGTGAGGACAAGATTTTTTCTCCGTTAAAGAAATGAAATAAGACAAAAAATTGTTGAGCCGGTACACAAGTCACAAAATTGTGACCTATAGCCGGCACCAACTTACCACGCCTCGAGCTGGTCCAGGTCCATCCTTTTGGAGAAATAGGAGCTGATGGTTTTAGCTTCGTCAAGCTGAAATGGAGCCTTATGCCTATGTCCACTTATCAATTTCTATTTCAAACCTAATATTTGAGTAAATTGTCTGTTTAATATCTTATTATAATTATGATGAAAATAGTTATTAAAGAATTGAAGTTGGGAGGTGAAAGTTGATGTATTTTTAGAAAAAATTATTTTCATAATATATTCTATTTATTTGGGATTGAAATTTTAACTGCTATTTTTGTAAAGCTAAATAAGAAAAGATAAATTTAATTCTATAGGGATTTATTAATTATTTAGTTTTGATAGAAGAATATAAGTACTTATGTTTTTTTATCCTTTTAGTATCACATTTTGTAAAAAAAAAAAAAAAAAGATGAAAGTAAAAAAAAAATAATTGAAAAAACAAAGGGTTGAGCGTAAAAAGATAGGACGAACATTTTTTCAGGATATCTTAAAATAGGTGTTCAGAAGGCCTAATTTAATGGAAAAAGGATTAAGCCTAAATGATTTGCTGGCATAGATTATTTTACCTATTCACTTTCACTAGCTTTTAGTTTTGGACAACCGATCCCCCTCTATCGACTGATTGTGATTTCTTACGGGCTTTATTAGAACGATAACTGACCTGGGGTTAAACCCTATCCTATGTATGAGAGAGTAAAGCATTGCATTGAGCAGCAAATTGCTTTCTTAGACTGGCCGGGTATGAATTGTGGCCCGACCAGGAATCGGATTCATAGATTCAAATCTGGAATCAGTCCCGTCAAGCCAACTCTAGATCAGCGATGGACTAGCTGGGTACATGGGTCTAAGATGGTTTAACCGTTTAGAGCTGTGGACCTAATAGATTTAATTCGAATCACCCACAGACAATTTTATAAAAGGAGAAAAGAAAAAATGGAAAAAGAAATTAAAAAATAGTAAATAAAATATTTATTTAAATAATATAAAAAATTTAAAGTATTCTCATGTGAAATAAGAAAAATTATATCCTATTCACAATATTTAATATGTTACTATTAATAATACAAATAAATATACTTTAAGAGTATGTCTAATTGGTATTTATATAGTTTCACTAAAAAGAAGCTTTCATTTCTTAGTAATATGAGATTAATACTAACTTTTTAGCTTTAAAGCTTCGTTTCTAGACTTTTATTCTACAACGTTAATATTACATCTTGATTTGAGTGTAGTACAAATAAATATAAATTCTCTTCAATTTATTTATAAAATAAGTTAAATAATATATGGTTTTTGGTTCTTAGGTCTCTTTTTCTTTTGAGGTTAAAACTTAAGGTGTTTTTTTTTAACTAAGAAAATTTAAAATTGTGCTCCGTCGAGTCATGGACCCGGCTTGGAATTGAGATCGGCTGGGACGATCGCGGCTATCCATTTGAAAGACCGTGAACCGGTGGATCCAATTCAATTTCCGGGCCGCATTGGATTCGGGCCTTGCTCTGCTCCTGAGGATTTATTGCTTTACAGGTATAAAAATAGTAAAAAAAAAGTTGGCCGCAAGTAAACTGTTCGCCCAACAATCATCTCTGTTTATTATTCTTCTGGTGAAGTACTGCCTGAAAAATATTGAAAATATAATTCCTCGCCTCGTATATCCTTCATTTACTTTTTCTTTTCTTTTCTTTTCTTTTTTTTTTTTTCCGTTAGAAGGAAAACATTTCCTATTTAAGGAATATATCAAGGCTTTTTCGAGAAAACAACTTACATTGGATAGTTGAGTTAGTCATTAAAAGTTTTTTCTTTTAACTTCAGAAAAATAATTTCTGTTTGATTATCATCATGATTGTCCTATAAACTGCAATATAAACATGAATATTTTTAAGTGGATAAAAAAAATCAAAATACTTGTAAAAATTATAAAAACAGGTAAATATGTTATAATCACAAACATTAAAAAATAGTGTACGTTTTTATATTTTTTATTTTCATGTAAAAACTTGGCCGTGATATATTTATGGTACTATTCCGGTAGTAACTTATTTAAGCATAATTCCAAGTTATATGCATAAACCAAACGATGAAAATTTTCTTTCAGCACATTTTTATAAAAACAACTAAATGCATGGAAAATTATGGTTTCTAGAAAAAGAAAATACCGTTTAAAAAAAAAAAGGTTTTCCATAAACAAATAAGCTTTTTTTCTCCCCTTGGAAACAAAGGATTCATAAAATACTTAAAATTTCTTAAAACTAATCCTTATTTCTGTAATATTATTGGAAAGGTATCACATTTCCATTATTATATTATCAAATCACATAGAACTCCGTAGCATTCCTTAGCTATCACATTATGAGACAAATCAATATCCCCTATCGACTACAAAATTTTTTATTAAAATAGATGAATCATTGCGCACACGTAGAATCGTAAATCAATTTAAGTTACTAAAGAAAGATCAAAATACAAATATATTAAATTGTTGGATCAAGCCCACATGCTTTGAGCCAATTTTTCGAACTAATGAGAGGATCCACATTTCTAAATGATTAGGATTATATTTGAGGTGGTTGAGTCAAGAATGATAATGCATTCCTTAAGCCACTTGAAAGACTAATAGGCTTTTACAACCTCCTCGAAAAATCAATTGATCGCCCTAATAAATCATACCAACCTTATCTATTAAACATGAAAACAATTTGATGGTCGTCATTGGGAATATTATAAATGACACGTAGCTCTTTCTACATTCAAGTTAACACCATTCCTTGCGAGAGAGAGCGATAGCGACATCCATCACATCTAGAGTCACTAACTTTAGTGCATGTATTAAAGGCTAAAGTATTGTAGAAGTAAAAAGGTTTTACGATTTTTATCATTTGTCATTTTTTTTAATGCATGACAGATTTAATTCCAGTCTATCCGCTTAAAAAATCAACATTATTCCACATTAATGACTAGATTTGTATAGTCTTAATAGAAAAAATCAAGCGCCACAGTGTGATGTCGTCGGTCTGTTGACAATCTAGCAAAGCATATAAAGGCAAATAAAGAAATTGGCGCTGATCTGCCGACACCAAAAACAAAGCCTATTTCTCTTACATGTCATGCCAATCACCGAAGAGAAGTTGGCGGCAAATGCTATCGGCCACCGTCATCGTACTCGACACGGATGGATTTGACAGGATAATACACTAATCATTGTTGTTCTCCCTAAACATTAGTTATTTCTTATTGTGATTTCAAGGATTTTGAATAGCGAAAATATGTTATAGAAAAATGAAAAAATAGTCATTCATTTATCTTATAAAAAAATTATAATTTCTTATTTTTTAATAATAAACATTTCGTAACATAATAATTATGACCGACCAAAAATAGAATTAGATGAATAAGTAAAAATTAATTATTCTATTCTACACTAATCATATTAACCAAACTTGCCATTAAAAGATGGCTCCTAATCACACAAGGACATCTTTATTGAAGTTCCTTACCAAAGCAATCTAGGCTAAGCAACTCAAACCACTTCCCTCAAACCAATAAACTAAATCTCTTAACTTTTTTAAGTTCCTCTACAAGCAATTCAAAACGTAAGGTCTTAAGGTTCTTTTATTTTGAATTTATTTGTAAAAGTTTAATATGGAATCTATCCTCTTTGGATTTTGGCCAGTAGAGATTTAGTTTAAAATTAAGCTTTGCATAATTGGGTGAGCCTGTAAGATAAAGAATAATGAGAGATGCTGAGATATTGTTCGATATGATCACTCCAATTAATTTAAATTGGTGTGTAAATAGAGTAATAGTACTTAAATGTGAAGAATATGCTCTAGTGTAGAGTTTACCATTAAATAATGATATGATATTTATAATAAAGTGGAGCCGATAGTTGAAGAGGAGTTAGTGGGTAGAAGCCACATCCGCAAGTGTTGAGTAATAGAGTTGCAATATCCGACGTATTTCACAAATGTAGGAAATAGTTATCAACTTAGTCATTTAGCCTTATCCGCAGCCTTTTAGTAGTGAGTGATCATTATAGTTGGACAAATTGTATTATGGGCCTAGGTTGAGCTTGATAATAAAGATGGAGAGGTTGAATTTGGAGAAGTACAACCTAAGTCATGAACCTAACCAAATTGGCACAAGTTTAAGGGGCTCATGTTATTCCCCATTCCCCCCAGTAGTCTCATTATCGTTGTAGAGGCAAAGAGAAGGGTAAATGGGCTTCTTGGATGTGTAATTGATCTGGTTTGGAGGCGTTCATGTTGGCCAGGCATCATGTGATGACGCTATCATACTAACATGGCGGTAGCTTAAGTCCATGCTAACGAAAAGCCAAGGTGAAGATATTCAAGCTGAGTGACAAAGGAGTCGAGCATGAGTGATAGACTTGAGCAAATTGCCACTTAGGTCGAGGTGGGTGCTCTAGCTGCGAGGTACAATACAGGAGGTCTATCTTCCTTGGTTATCAAGGGGGACTAACCAGTTAGCCCTTCATCCGATCAAGGCAGAGGAGATCCAAGCTAATAATTTGTGAGACTGGGTAGAAGGAGGTGACCTAAAGAGACTATACAAGATCATATTGGAATGCCTATTTTCTAAGCCGGATGGGCGACCTGAAGTGAATATTCAATGGCCCGAGCTAAACGTTCTGATATGAGGTGAAAGTTCAATAAGTAGGGTACTTTGGATGGTAAGGGTGCAGAGCAAAGGTGTTAAGTATACAGAGGTGTCGAATGGTTTGGGCTAGCTAGACCAAGCGGAGCTGACCATTGTCTAAGTGATTCCTATCCATCCATGCCGAGGCATAGTGTTGTTGAAGTGCTGAAGAAGTTCTCTCGATGACGTAGAAGTTGAAGGGGCCTTAGAAAAATTTCTTGTGAAAGTAACTTTTTGAATTCTCACTTTATCGTGTGCTTTCATGGTATAGTTAATGTGACACAATAGGTGTTTTGTCTTTACAGACTTACATGCAGTCGTATACATTTTGTCTTTTAAATGCAACCATTTGATCAAAACCATCTTCACGTGTCTACATCACACTGTTTTAGGGGATTTGTACTTATATAAATCCCCATAACCGTTGATTCACTTTCCAAAGCAATTAGCCTATAAATACCATAATTGTTTAGGTAGATTGCTCTTTTGCACCTTTTCTTATCTTGCTTTCTTACTGTAACTCAAACATTTGTACTCCTTTCTTCATCAAGGCTTTTGTCAAAACTTGTATTTTCTTTGTTCTTTTAAACACCATGTTCCAACCAAAGACAAACTCCGGTGAGCATAATCTAACATCTTCGGATTCCAAGGCTACGAGGAGTGCTACTCCCCCCTTAAGAAGGGACGAGGAAGCTCCAAACTCACTAACATAATTGGATAAGAAGACACAAAGGTTATTAGAGGCATTCGATAGGGTAACTGTAATAAGGGCCATCCCTCAAGACAAGTGTCCACCGGAACATCTTGAGGTAGCTATTGATGTTTACGATGTGATGAACAATAGCAAGAAACCGAACAGTAAGAGGAGCAAGAGTAAATCATTTGCCATTAACCGAGTCCTTCGAAATTTTGTCGTTAATGAGTTTCCTAGTTTAGTGGTACGGCTGCTACGGACTGAAAGAGCGGGTGACTCAACTACATAGTAGGCGATTCACGATGCATGGAGATTCTTTGTAGCATGGGATGTGCTTGCCTTTCATCGCCTTCGAGAAAAACTATTCGTTTACCATCGCTATTGTCCCAATCAAATACCTCCAAATGGTGGAGGTCACTGAAGGCCTTCCAAGCCTTATGTAAATATTTAGCGGTAAAGGCTATACCGAGTTTTTCAACTACTTCTATTTATGAAAGAATCTCAGTAGGTGGACTTACCTCTAAATCACTTTAGGAAGAAACTGTTCAGGGGCTTAGATCATCAATGAAAAGCTAACACAATAAGTTCGTAGTGGTAGAACTGCTTGGGATGGCAAACTTCTGGATGCCAAAGTAACCCTAGGACCTAAAAGGTACTCCTCCCCAGTAATACCAAGGCAACCAAGAGATTAAGGCCTTTATGGCTCTAGGGGGAAGGGGGTTGGGAGAACAATACTGGGGAAACAGTGGTACTATTCTTCGTCGATCTCCGAACTACTGCCAAGCATAGAGAAGGCTGTCATGAAGGCTATCCTAAGCAAATGGTTAGAAGGTATAGGTTTGTCCTCTCCATAAGTCACCTCTTCCATTGTACCAGCGTAGGCTTACTTAAAGTGGTGTTTCATCCGACATTGTTCTAAAGAGTAGGAGAATCCTCCATGCCTTGTGCTAGTTACAACAGACTTTTGTGAGTAAGTGTCATACCTTTTCCTTATATTGACAATGTTTGTTTATTCTTTCACAAGTAAGAAAATGGCCGAAGAGATACCCCATTTGTTGACATTTGAGCTATTGAGGAAGTATCTTAGCAAAGTACAGCAACAGACCAAGACTGCTACCCTTAAGGGTAAAGCTGTGGAGCTAAAGTCAATGGTAAGGGAGACAAGTAGGACTGAGTCGGCTACTCTACCCCAAAGGATTCCGCTTGCTGGTCCCGCTACAAAGTCATTGGCTATTGAGCTTGTAAGCTCGATCCTTCCCTTTATTGAATTGGCCCCCACCGCTGCGCCCATAACAATGGTGGATGACTCTGCCAACGCCAACAAGCCAAATGTAGTGATGCTTCCCCCATCTGGTAGGAGTAAGGAGGGGGTAGCCAAAGCTAGTGCCTTGGCGAAGGTAGTAATGCAAAAGAAGAAGGCCTTAGAAACTGTAAGAACAAAGCCTTCGAGGCGAAGAAGATAAAGAAGGGGAGGGAGCTTATCAATCGATTGCATGTGTATGATTAGCCCTCGATTCATCCCTACAAATGCACCGATGACCTCAAGTACGTCTTTTATTAAGTCTTGAACAAATTTTAGTGTCTAAGGATAATGCCAGACTCGTTTAAGGATGTGTTGTACGAGTCCTAGAATGATGAGCTGCACCTCTAGGAGAGCAAATTTGAGACTAGAAAGGTTAGAGGAAAGCTCCTAAGGCCGAAGTGGGAGATTTGTAGCAACGACATTACGTTGTACTGTTGAGGTGTCAACCTCTAGGCCTTTATGGGATCATATACCCCTAGTGATTGAGCCATCATTGAAGACTTGTTGAGGATGGAAGGGGATGCTCCTATGGAAATGGCAGGTCACTTGAGCTCACTCATTCAATAGGTAAGTCTTCATCTATTTAAATTGATATCTTTCCTTATTGATACTTCTTTGGTCACAATTTGTATGTTTCTTTATAATATCATTACCAGGTGTTGCTCTAGCTCAATAACTACAATATGTCGCTAAATGAGGTAAAGGGACTTCGGGGGGTGGTGTTTAGCATACAAAAGGGCCTAAAGGAGGCAAAGTCCTCCTCTAGTAAGTTTTACAAAAATTTTAGCAAGACTAATCGATGCCTGCGCCACTCTTATGTACAGATAACTATACTTAAGGCGAAGTTACAAGAGGTACTATAAGGTAAGGCCAATGTTGAGAAGGTAGCTAAGTAAGTTTAGCAAACTCAAGACTTAACTGGAGAACGAGTAGAGGACCCAGGCTTAAGTCTCTCATAAACTAGATGAGAAGAGGAAGGCCAAGGCAGAGCTTAAAAAGGAAAATGCTGAGTTGAGGGCATCGATGTCTAAGCTAAAGATCGAGTTAGTGATGAAGGTTGCTGATAGGTTGTCAAGGACATTTTCACAAGGGACCTATAGTTGGAAGAGCTAAAGGACATCTCCATTAAGTGTGCTCAAGTTATTTGAAACGAGGTATTTAAAAATTATCCTAAGCTCAACCTCAACTTCTTAGGTTGGTTGGATGCTCCAACTCGTCGAAAAAAGAGGGTAACCCAAGCAAGAGAGAGAGAGAGATGTTACTTAAGCAGTTGACGCAATCTGAGGCACCCCTTCTACTATCAGGGTTGATCAAGATATTACTCCATCCACTTCTGCCCTTAACAGTTCAACAAAAGGTCACTCCTAAGAGTACTTCTTAGGATGATCAAGGTCTGGGCGATTCTTCTACTGACCCAAGCCAACCTATCTCAACCCTCCTTTTGCAGTCCCAGGCTAGTCATCTCAAGAATAGGAGCCATTGATGGATTAGCCCTCTGAATACATTTAAGTGCTAGACTTTTCAAAGCTATCATAGTTTACTCATCCAAAGTAATAAACATTTATCCCCTTTCCCTTCTTTCTATACTGTAGGTTGGGATACCAACTTAATTATGTAAATCCCCTTTTTATTAATGGAATTTGAATTTCTGCATTCAGTATACTCACTTTGCTTTCCATACTTCAACTCCTGTTAATACTTTTCTCTTTCTTGTTTGGTTTGTTATGCTTATTTAGTAGCATAGCCTAACACTTAATGATTTGTGTATTTATGCCTAGCTGTTCAGTTGTAGAGCTAATTAGGGATAAAGTCTTATGTGTATCTATAGGGGAGTTCCTCAATTATACAATAAATATGGTCGAAGATTATTGGTGTTTTAAGTGCATAGGATAAACTTTCCATCCAATCTTTCCAATCTATATGCTCCATTCCTTAAGCTCTCTCTTACTCTAATTGAGTCTTCCTAGTTGGGGGGCAACTTGCCTTGTCATTCCCGTAAGCTTGTAGCCTATAGCTTTCGGTAAACCAGGTCGCTGACCTTGAACTCTTCATATCGAAACTTCTTATCATAATATTTGATTGTTTGGTGCTTGTAAGCAGTTACCTGAGCTGTAGCAAGGTCTCTAATCTCTTATATAGTGTTGACGCTAGCCTGTAGTAGGGACTCATTGAGGATAACATTGAAACTTTAGGTCCGGATGTTAGGAAGCTTTAACTCGATGAGGAAGATTGCTTATAACCTAAATGCTAGGCGAAAAGGGGTTTCACTTATAGAGGTGTGATGGGTGGTCTAGTATCCCTACAAGATATTAGGCAACTCGTTTACTTAAGCACCCTGAGCTCGATCCACCATCTTCTTCAAGCTCTTGAGGATGACCCAATTAGCTGCTTCAACTTGACTATTTAACTAACGGCAAGCGACCAATGTAAAGTATGGCGTGATGTGATGCTTAGTACAAAATTCTCTAAACTTGAGGTTATTGAATTGATGCCCATTATCCATGATGAGGACATAAGAGACCCTAAATCTGGAGAGGATATTGTTCCGAACAAACAACTTAACGCTCCTCTCGTTGATCTTGACTATAGCTTTAGCCTTTACTAACTTGGTAAAATAGTCGATGGCTACAATAATGTACTGCCAACCTCCCAAGGCCTTGGGGAAGGTTTCAAGAATGTTAATGCCCCATTGGGCAAACAGCTACGAAATGGTCAGGGGCTAAAGATTGGTGCTGGGGGAATAACTGATTAATGCGTGCTTTTAGAACTAAGGGCACTTTTAGGCTATGGCCTCAGCATCCTACCTTATGGTTAGCCAATAGTATTCAAACCGTAGAGCTTAAATGTAGAGGGCTTAGGACAAAATGTGATTGTTGCACACTCCAGCGTACAACTTTTCTATGATGTGCAAGCCCTCATTTGCTTAGAGGCATTTGAGAAGGGGAAGGCTGACTCCCCTGCAGTATAGGATGTCGTCGACCAAAGTGTAGTTAGCGACGTGGTATCTCAATTTTTTTGCCTCTCTCTTGTCTTTTGGGAACATGCCGTACTTTAAATAATTCTGGATGAGGTCCATCCAACTCAACATTAGCAATATTGTCGTAAGTTCTAAGACCTCAACCAAGCTTAGAATTATGTTCTTCTCTGGTAAGTACTCTATAAAAATCTTCTTATCCTTTACCTCGAGCTTTCGTATCCTCGTAAAGGCAAGCTTAAATAACCAGTCTGTAGCCGAATTTTTTATTTAAGGGATTTTTATGATGGTCTACGAAGAAAACTCAGCTAAGAGACTCCTCACTTTCTCCAAGTATCTTGCATGGTGTCATCCTTAGCCTCATATTCACCCCAGACTTGCTGGATAACAAGCATCAAGTCTAAGAAAAACTTGTAAATGCTTAGCGCCGATCTTTTTAGCCAGCTTGAGACAGGCTATCAGTGCCTCGTATTTGAATCCATTATTGTTGGTGTAGAACCCAAACTTAAAGGCATAACAAACTATGATCTTGTGCGGTCTAGTCTATACAAACCTACACCTTTACCCTTCGAAATAGATGATCCATCAACATGAAGAGTTTACACCAGCTTATCATCCCCTAGTGGTGCTTCCTCTAATCCTATGTATTCCTATCCTATGTATTCAACCACAAAGTCGATTGGCACTTATGTCTTGTAGGTCATTCGTGGTTGATACTAGATTCCGTACATGCTTAACTACATCGCATAATTCACCATCCGTCTAGACTTGTCCGGCTTCTACAGCAGTATACGTAGTGGCTAGTTTGTAAGTATAATAATATGGTGTACTTGGAAGTAAGGCTTTAGCCGATGTACCAAGATGACGATGGCTAAGGTGAATTTCTTTACTTTAGTGTACCTAACCTTAGGTCGCTGGAATATGTAGCTAACATAGTATACATGCCTGTACTCTCTCCCTTCTACTCTAACTAGTATAAAGGAGAGTGTCTGGTTGCTAACGACTACATACAAATACAAGTCCTTCCCTAGAACAGGCTTGGACTAGAGTAAAGGGTGTGCGAGGAAGTTTTGCAACTGCTTGAAGGCTATCACACACTGAAGAGTCCATTCAAAACCCTTAGGATTCTTAAGGATTTTGAAAAACCTAGTGCATTTACCTACACTATTAGAGATAAATCTACTTAATATGGCTACCATACCAATGAGCTTTTATACATCTCTAACCGAGGTAAGTGGCTTCATATCCCTAATAGCTTGTATCTTTTCAGGGTTATCCTCAATTCCTCTCTAGGTGACTAGGAAGCCTAAGAATTTACTAAAGTCAACCCTAAATACATACTTCTAGTTCAACTTCATGTCATACTTTCTGATCTAGTCAAAGGCTTCCTATAGTCCTTGACATAATCACCGGGCTATTTGCTTTTAACTATCATGTTGTCAACGTACACCTCCATGTTTCACCCCAACTAGGGCGTGAACAACTTGGTTACCTTGCGCTAATATGTTGCCCCAACATTTTTTAGGCTAAATGACATGACGGTATAGCAATATGTGCCTATGTTAGTAACAAAAGAGGTATAGACTTTATTCTTTAGGTCCATCTTGATCCGATTATAACCAGAGAAGGCATTCGTAAAGCTGAGCAAGGTATGTCTCGATGTGGAATTAACCAATTGATCGATCATGGGGAGAGGAAAGTAGTCTTTTAGGCAGGTTTTGTTGAAGTTGGTATAGTCGACACATATATGCCACTTCCTAAACTTGTTCTTGACCAACATTACATTTGACAACTAAGTTGAATACTTGTCCTCTCTTTGACGAAGCCAGCCTTAAGCAGCTTTTACACTTCTTTCTCTATTGTTATTTACCTTTATAGCGCAAAATGCTTCTTCTTTTGTTTGATGGGTCGTACATTAGAGTCAATGTTAAGGCTGTGGATTGTTAAGTTGAGGGAGATCTCAGGCATGTCTAATACCAACTAAGCGAACCTATCTAAATTGGCCCACATGAGGGCAACTATCTACTCCTTCACCCTAGAAAGGGTCTTGATCTTGACCTTGGTGGTTTGATCGAGAGAGGCATCAATCTACACCTCTTCTGTTTTTTTACTTAACTCGCCTCTCTCAACCGGTTTCTCCTACGAGTCAGTCCTTAGAGCGAAAACACCATCTGCTCTAATAGCCCTAACATAGAGCTTTCGAAAGAGCTTCTAGTCGCACTTGCAAATTCCCACCCTAATTAAAGTGGGAACTTAGCCTTCAAATGAAGAGACGAGATAATGACTCCAAAAGCATTCAAGATCGGTCGTCCCAAAAGAGCATTGTAAGGTGATGGGCAGTTAACTATGACAAATTCTATTGGTTGTCTCGCAACGTTGTTGTTATCGCTATGCTCCATATCAAAAGTAATGATTCCCTTGGGCTTGAACAGTTCCCCTATTAAAGTCGATGAGATTATGGTAGTAGGGGTTCATTTTGACGGGCAACTTACTCCTTATCCTTTCATATGTATGTATGAATAGGATATCGGTAGAGCTATTGGTATCTACCATAGACCTCAAAATTCAAAATTCTTGCCCCAATAACAAAAGCATCTTAATGAAGGGTGTTTACCCCATCCAGGTCCTCATTTGAGAAAGAGATCGAAGTATTGATCTTCTTGCTCTTTTTTATGACTACCAACATGTTGAATAGGGCTTTAATCGAGCTACTGGTGCTCGGCCAACTCCTTGGGGCTTGGGTGTGGCCTCCCAATGATTATGTTAATCACGCCGTTAAGGACTCAATCATTACGGTGATCTTCATTCTACTTTGCTTAAGCACCCTCAATTTACCGCCTTCGAGAAACCCGATCTTCATCATCATCAGAGCAATTGTCATTCTTTCGCTGGGTTACATACTCGCCAAGAAAGGCCTGTTGAATAAAATATTCAAGTACATTCTTCAATCGGAAGCATTCCTCTGTGGTAATTATGTCAAGCCCTATTTTAATTTTCCTTAATTTAACCTATATTAAGCCTAATCCGTTTAATATAAATTACTCGATATAAAATTAAAGAAAAATTTTTTTCTTAAAAAAATATTTAGAAAAAAAAAAATTCAAAAAAATAATAATTTGGAGTCGCCGACCAATTAAACTTGTAAAAAGTGAAATTAGGGTTTTTGAGTAGAAAAACCCTAATTTAGCCACTAGTCTGCAAATATTTTTAAAAAAATTATTTTTTTAGAAAATTAAACTGGAAAATCTAAACACGAAGGCTAACCTATTAAGATTAAATCATCATGTAAAGATAAAAAAAAAAAAAACTTGTAGGCTTTTATTTTTATTTTTTTTTTAAATGCTAAGCTATGTATAGATATGCAAAAATGTAATCAAAAATATTTTTTTAGGATTTTTTTTTATTAAGAATTTTCTAAAAAAGGAAAAAAAATTATTTTTATACGGTTGCCTCAAAAATACCTATGTACTCGCTAGTCAGAATTAAACCAATGTAATTCTGTTTTTAAAAAAACTTTAATGGGTTGACAAATTTTATTGTTGAAAATAAGTCAGGTTTACATTTTTTAACTAATTTATTTTTATTAAGAAAAATCCTAAAAAAAAACTAATTTTTATTATCCAATTTTGAAAAACCCTAACTAAAAACCAAATTTAGATTTTTATTTATAGAAAAATTTTTCTACGTGATAAAACTTTTTTTTAGAAAAATCCTAAAGTACCTAAATGCAATTTTACACAATTAATATGGAAAAACATGCTTAAAATATTTAAACCATGGAAAATATGTCTAAACTATAGAAAAGATGTCTAAACCATAAAAAAGATACCAATTGAAGATTTTTTATTTTATGAAAACTAGATAAGTGACAAAACAATTTTTTATTCTTAAAAAATCCCTAAAAGCCTAAAAATGCAACTTTATGATAACTTACTAAAATATGCAATTTTCATGTAAATGTGATATTTCTAAAAATGCAATATCTATGCAAAAATATATTCTATTATTTGAAAAAAATGATGACATGCCAAAAATCAACTAATCAAAATTAACGCTAAGACCTAAAAACAAAAAACCATGTTAATACTTATTAGAGGTAAATAAACTATCTAAATTATGCAACTTTGTAAAAATTAATATTACATGTTAAAACTACAAAATATTAACGAAGCTAACAATAACTAAAAAAGAAAAACTAAAAATAAGTACCTACATTAAAAAATAAAATTAGCAAAAATAAATTTATAAAAAGGACTAGTATTACTAAACTAATTAAAACAACTAAATAACTACAATAATAATAATCATAAAAGAGAGAGAGAGAGAGAGAATGGAATGCAAAACCATTTAACTAGTCGAGTCGAATTGGCTTATGCATGGGTCAGATTTAAGTCCTAGAGGATTCAAGTACAGTCTTCTTCTCTTCAACAGTAGTGCTTAAACCAACTTTCCATAGAATGTTCTATACACCAAATCAAATGGGAGTTTCAACTTTTGTATGAAAGTGATTGGTAAAACTAAATTTAGTACCAATGCCATAGCATTTAGTGGTGATATGACGATATTTGAAGAATGAGGTGGTGGTGGAGGTGGTGGTGAAGGTGCTTTGTATTGTGGTTGCAAGAGGGTCTGGCGTTGGCAATTGGTTACAACTGTGTGTCTGGCATTGAGTTTTGTGCATAGAGATGTGCTGTGACATACGTGGGGATGGCATGTGTGGGATTGTATGGGGCTATATGTGATGGTATAATGATTGTATGAGTGAATGTAAATAGGCATGGCCACGTAAGTATTCGGATGTGCAAGCAGTGTGTGTTGAACCTAAAGTTCATTATTTGATTTTGATAAGAACAAAACATAAAGTGTATAATTAAACATGTTGATTAGAACAAAACAAAAAGTATATATCTAAACATAGTGTTTTTGAAGAAAACAAAACAAGTGGATGATTAAACTAAGTATTATTTGATTATATTGTGGTAATTGAATAAGATCGATTAATTTGCTTAATGATTAAATATATCAATTATCTCTGTAAGAAATTTAATCTTTTAAATGGTGATCAAATGATCTTGAAGTTAGATTGCAAAGTATAGTTGTTTGTTGGTTGTTAAAAAGTATTTTCAGAAGATATTTGGCCTACCGAGTTAACTATTCAAAAGCACTACTAGCTTAATAGTGAAGTGGCCTAGATAAAGAGATGAAATTGCTTCTAATCAAGGAACCAGCTTACCGATTCACTTATCGATGTTCATGCCACCGGTAAGTGCAAAGTACCAGCATACTTGTAAGTCTGATTCAACTAGCTGTTGAAGCATTTAATACACTATAATAGGAAGAATTTAATTAAATGATATAAATGCTTAACAATCCGACCAAAGACAAGAGAGAATTGATCTTTTGTTGCAATATTCCAACATTCGTTTGTGTTCTTATTATCTATTATTCTCATTGTCTCTTGTACCCTAATTTGTTAATATTTACAGAGATTTGAAGTGTAGTGCTTGTAAGCTATTAGTTGTAAAGTTTTGAGAGTTAAAAGCACTACACTAATAATCTTTGAGATTGAGTTTTGTGTTGTGAATTGAGATTGAGTTTTGTGTTTTCTATTGAGATTGAGTTTTGTGTTGTGAGTTGAGATTGTGATTTGTGTTAAGAGTTGAGAGTGTGAAACTTATATAATCAAGTTTATATGTGTATAGCTCTTGAAACTTAGATTGAGAAATCAATAAAGTGGTGTGAAGTTCTCGATTGAAAATGTTGTATGTCTGTGGAGACTAAAGAGCGGTCCGAACTTCACATTATATTCGGGCTTACTCTTCTTTATCCCTATCTCTTTTAATTTCCACACTTATTATCGTTTTATCATTATCTTGATTATACTCATTATTGCCTTTAGTGCTTAATTTCGAAAACAATTGCAATTTGTCCTTAAAACTTAATTCACACCCTCTCTTAAGTTTAGCTTAGTGTTCTTCAATTAGTATCAGAGCTAGTATCTAATTACTTACTTAACTGCATATTAGAGTAAAGATCATGACATCTAATGCATTAGGCTTTCTAGAAGGAAAAGAAAAAAGAGATTACTCGAATGATGAACTACAAAGCACATATGAAGGAACTAATAGAGTAAATGATACAAAAATAAGCTTATTATCTAGACAATTTGAAAATTTTAGGATGGATCCAAATGAAACAATTGATGAGATACATAATAGGTTTATCAATTCCATTAATCCCTTGAGTGTTCTTGGAAAGACATTTACTTTTTAAGATAAATTCTAAAATTCTTAGGTCTTTGCCAAGAGATTGGGAAGTCAAGATAACTGCAATTGAGGAAGCTCGTGATCTCAATGAAATGTCAAAAGAGCAACTTCTTAAAACTCTTAAAACTCACGAGATGATTAAGAGGCAAGGATAGGAATCCAAGAAGAAAACAATTGCTTTGAAGTCAACCAATGAGAGCTCAAGTAGTGATGGAAGTAAGGGTGATGATGATGTGGCCATGATCACAAGAAATTTTAAAATGTTCATGAAGTTCAATAAGAAATTAGTGAAAGATAATGATGAAAACATATCTTGATCAAGAAAGGAGAAGAAGTAAATAATCAAGTGTTATAATTGCAAAAAGACGGGTCACATTCAACAATATTGCCCTAATATTAAGAAAGCAGAGAAAGGAGCAAAGAAAAAGGCTATGTGGCAACTTAGAGTAATGACAATTCAAGTGACTTAAATGGGGAAATGTGCTTTATAGCTATGGACAATGAGGTATGTTTTACTTCTACTGACTCTTCATTTGATGAGCTCAAAAATATGTAAAATAAGTTACTTAAAGAATTTATTAAGGCTTAAAAAAAGCATAAGATGATGAAACAAATGGTGATTGAAATAGGAAGTGAATTTGATCTATTTAGAAATGAATATAATAAAGTGAATGATTTCAAAGAAAGTTTAGATGAGGATAATGAGTACTTAAGATTAGAAGTTAATAAATTAAATAAAAATAACGAAGAATTGAATCTTAGGAATGTGGAGTTGGCTAAAGAAAATGATCAATTCAAAGAAAAGTATAATTCCCTTGAAACAAAAGTTGAAAGCATGAAAAATGAGGATAATATAGTTAATAGGTTATGAGAGCTTCAATTTGAAAATGCTATCTTGAAGTCTAGCCTAGATAATTCAAAACAAACTATAGCTAAGTTCCTGAATGGAGAAAAAAATTTAGATAAGATCCTTAGCTTTCAAAGGCAAAGATTAAACAAAACCAAAATTAGCCATAATAAATAATATATTTATAAGTCTAACAGAAGTTATTTTGTAAAAGCAACAACTAAAACTTGTAACTATTGCGATAAATATGGCCATATTGTACATATGTATATAATACGTTGCAATACCAATTTGAATTATAAAGGCAAGATGGTTTAGGTTCCAAAAGGACAAAGATATATCATTGCTACTAACTATAAAGAACCCAAACTCACGTAGGTACCAAAAAAGCAATCACATGTTTTTGTAGAAACTTTAAATGGGAGCAACTCAAGAAACTCGAATGGAGAATGCTCAAAGAAAACTCGAAATATGTCCAACATGGTATTTGATTCAAGAAACTCGTTTATGAGTTCTCCATATAATAGCTAATATATTTTGTGTACACTTGAAGTTCTTTATATTTGCTTAGACTTTCTTATGCACATATCTGTCATCTCTTGATTTTAACGTCAAATGTTAGCTCCCACATGTTTAAATATGCTAATGTTTCATGCTTAAATAGATGGATTGTTTCAATTATGAAACTATGCATAGTCAACCTATACTTAGCCACATTTGATCTCACATAAGCATTTAGGGACTTAACTAGTGTTTTTGCAATTGCTAGCTTTGCAAGCCATACTTAAACTCTCATCATGTCATAATACACATTTACAACTAGTTCGGAAGCTTAAATTGCAAATACTATGTATTTTGTGCACATTTGAAATTACTCATGTATGTTTTGGATTATTTGCACATAATTTTGCCATGTTTCGATTTCCATGTTCAAATCCGATTCCTATATGCTTAATTTTGTCCATAGATTATGGTTGAATAATTAATTTGGTATATTTTTTTTTTTGTGCAAATTCGATTCCCTTAGACTCAAACTAGGCTCTTAATGCTATTTGGGAAGTCATGTGATTATTTTGCCCATTTGCATGCTATATGTCTTAATCATGCCACCATTGTATCTATAGTTACCATCTTAGAGTGCCAAATTATTATGAGCTTCATTTAATGTATATGTGTGTCATTAAGCATAACTTGTATTCAATAGTTGATTTTGATGATTTTAGGACCTTTGAATCCTTGTTGTGATATTTTCCTTCCAACATGCTTGAATATGATATTAAAATTTACTTAAAGTATTGATTTGTCATAACTATGCCTCATTGCTCAAAATTGGTCATTCATGCGTTTATATCGTTTAATAATGAACTTTCTAGCAACTAATAACTTAGTTTTATTAAATCTTGCTAATGCTACTAAGATATAAACTTTTCACACTCAATTGGACTTAAGAAACATGCTTATATAGATTTTATACATAAAACATAACGTTTAACATGTTTTGGGCATACTTGAAGTCATTCATGCTTATCTAAGTTAACATATGCACAAATTTATCATTTATTGATTTCCATGCTCAAAATCAAGCCTCACATGTTTATTTTTATCCCTAAATCATGTTTAAGTGATTGAACTAGCTTGATTTGAATTTCGTGTATATTTGACCTCTCTATACCCTTTTTAGGTTCTAAGTGCAATTTGGAGCATTTTCTTGCCAATATGGAGCATTTTTTGCCTATATGGATGTTGCTTGGCTTGATTATATATCTTTTATGTCTTTTAACATGTTTGAAGCATGAACTCATCTTGAATATTGAGAAATGATCGCTACTTACTCTCTAGCCACTTGCATGATTAAAGAACTCAAGTAGTGATTTTACAATTTGTAGAGCTTTAAAGTTATAATTTGTATCTACTATGCTCAAACTTATATTTGAAATTTGCTTGAAATGTGGGTATGCAAAAACTCAATGACCATGCAAATATTTTGCTCTTATATGCATATTTTCACTTTATCATGAATTACACGGTTTAATAGATCTGATTTAGCTAAATCCTTGGTATCTAATTAAAATTTAAGTTTTTTAAGCCTTAACGAACTCAAATAACTTGCTTGAAGTGTTAAAACACTCATTAAATCATTTAAAATGAACTTGAGTTGGCAACTTAGACAAATGAAGTAAATTTAACCAAGTTTCTACAGAATTGCAGAATACCAGCATGACAATACTTAGAATTACCAGCATGTTAGTATACCCTGCTAGATAAGAAGATACAGTTAGCTATGTTCCAAGATTCGACATGCCGGTACTACTAACCACCGGTATGCCAATATACTATTTTCTATATTAAACTTGCAATGATTTTATTCCCATAACCAGCATGCCAAGTCCTTACACTACCGGCATGCTGGTAGCTCTGTTGCCAAGCATAAATAGCATTGATCCTTTCTCTATTTTCCCATCTTCTTCCCAAAACTCCTCTTTCTCTTTCCTTAAACCCTAAAATCCTTCTCTCTCTTCAATCTTCCATCTCTAAACCTTCAAAATCATAATATTCTTTCATCAATCATCTCTAAATCCACATAAATCTCTTATCAATCTCTTCACTTCTTCAAATCCCACTCTCCTCTTCTCCTTCATACGACTTTCTCTCTTTACTAAACCCCCATCTACCATCAGATGCCACCTTGATGAATATAACCCATCTTGCCTCTTGCCTCCTCCAGCTCAAAGATGATGATTTACCAATTACATGAATTGCTAACTGCCAATCTATTTTGTATATACTCTTTATTATGTTTATCTTCTATTATTAATTTAGCCATTAGCCACTCTATTGTTACTTTTCTATTGTCTTACCTTAGCCATTATCTTAGCTTTTGTTACTTATGTTGCTTATTTATGTTGTTAACTACTTGTGGCTCATGTTTTTTAACATTTGATGTGGTATAGGTTGATCTTGATGAATTCATTATGGAGATTTTATCTGGTATGTTTTTTGGCTTCTTTGATTTCACTTTTGTAGGGAGCATATCTTAAGGCTCAAGCCGGGATTATACCGAAATTTTGACTTGAATCATTTTCCCTCTTCATCGCTTGGATCCTCCTCTTTTTGATGAGGCCAAAGGGGCAGAAATATTCAAGTCGTTAGAGTGTCAAAAAGTGTATTAAGTTTAATGGGAAATAGTTACTTAAAAGATGATATTGATCCTATAACTTTGGCATATTGTGATTTTTTGAAAGATTGATATATTTTTTATGTGAAGTTATTAAGAAGTGAGACTTAGTTCTTAAGCACATCAATACTCCCCTTTTGCAAGCATTCCATTAATTTTTTTAATTGCTAAATATATTGAAACCAAATGCTTAATTCATGAAGAGTACTAGATTAAGGGACAACATTTAAAGTATAAGAGTTTTGTCCTCATTAAAAAAGAGAAGATTATTGAACCTAAAATTCATTATTTGATTTTAATGAGAACAAAACATAATGTGTATAATTAAACATGTTGATGAGAACAAAACAAAAAGTATATATCTAAACACATTGTTTTTTAAGAAAACAAAACAAGTTGATGATTAAACTAAGTGTTATTTGATTATAGTGAGGCAATTGAATAAGATCAATTAATTTGCTTAATGATTAAATATATTAATTATCTCTACAAGAAATTTAATCTTTTGAATGATGATCAAATGATTTTGAAGTTAAATTGCAAAGTATAATTGTTTGTTGATTGTTAAAAAGTATTTTCAAGAGATATTTGACCTACCAAGTTGATGGTTCTAGAGCACTACCAGCTTGATGGTGAAGTGGCCTAAATAAGGAGATGAAATTACTTTTTATCAAGGAACCACCTTGCCACTGTTCATGTTGGTAATGTATTTTGTTACCTACTTGTTGGTAAGTGCAAGGTACCGACATGCCAATAAGCTTGATTCAACTAGTCGTTAGAGCATTTAATACACTATAATGGGAAGAATTTAATAGGATGATATAAATGCTCAACAACCTGACTAAAGACAAGAGAGAACCGATCTTTTGCTGCAATATTCCAATATTCCTTTGTGTTCTTACTGTATATTATTCTCATTATCTTTCGTATCATAATTTGTTAATATTTAGAGAGATTTGAAGTGTAGTGTTTATGAGCTATTAGTTGCAAAGTATGGAGAGTTAAAAGTACTACACTAATAATCTTTGAGATTGAGCTTTATGTTACGAGATGAGATTAAGTTTTGTGTTGTGAGTTGAGATTGTGATTTATGTTAAGAGTTGAGAGTGTGAAACTCGTGTAATCAAATATGTGTGCGTGTAACTCTTGAAACTTAGATTGAGAAATCAATAAAATGGTGTAAAATCCTCAGTTAGAGAGATTGTGTGTTTGTGAAAACTAGGGAGTGATTCGAACTCTACGTTATATCCAGGCTTGATCTTCTTTATCTTTATCTCATTTAATTTCTACACTCATTATCGTTTTATCATTATCTTGATTATACTCATTATTGTTTTTAGTGATTAATTTCGAAAAGAATTGCAATCTGTCCTTAAAACTCAATTCACCTCCTCTCTCAAGTTTAACCTAGTGTTCTTCAGTGTGTAGATTCGTAATCAACGTGGACGATGCAGTGTGTTGGCGTATGATCAGCGATGTAGATAGGACGGTAGAGTGTACGTATAGTGTGAAGATGTGAACGTAGGAATGCAATTATGTATAGGAGATTGTGAAAATATAGGTATATAGTAATTATGTTTGTAGAGTTTTCGTGAATGAAAAACTTTAAAAAATTTATAACTGAAAACTACTATTTATAAACCATACGTTTGAATGTTTTTAGATCTTTTTTAATATAGATTCAATTTTAACAAATCTAATATTTAAAAGATATAATAAGACCTGATTTGAATTTATTAAATTCATTAAAGATTTAATCCAGTTTATAGAAACTTTACATTAATTTAGGCTTTTTATCTTGGGCCTTCTATCTTTAGCCCAACTTAGTCCATCTTAATTTAGCCTAATATATACGTTAACCTATTTAATAAATCCTAAATCTATTTAGCTCAATATAAATTAAATAAAAATCCGCTTTATATTATACTAGACTAAAAAATATTTTTAATGAATCTTAACTATTCAACAACTTGGAATTTATTAAATTGAATGTTCATTTTCAACCATTACCCAATTCGACCTTAAATGACTTGACTCGATACTTTTATTATTATCATTTTTTCCTTTATTTTTTTTTTGTTCTTTTATTATTTTTTTTAAACATAGCCTAATAAAAAAAAAAAAAAAAAAGAATCCTAAAGATGGAACAAATGAGATGTCTACAATGTAGTCGTCATCGTGGAAGTGATAATACTTATCCAAGTTCCAACAAGTCGGGTTCCCCTTCATCTTAGGGGATTTTTGCAGTAAACCTTTATTTCACACCTCAATAAAGACCCGGGTGATCAATTGGTTCAAAGGGGTATGTTATTTGTAGATGGGAGGGGGAAGTGAGTTCTGCTTGGCTCAACACTTCTTACTATTTAAGCCTTCTCTCTTAACTTTGCTTGATGCCTTACCATCAAAGTGATCCTTTACGAACAATATTTCCTTATCCTTCTTTCTTCCCAACCTTTCTTAATTGTCATTATGTTTGGCATAGATGTTGTCCTCTTGGTCCATGTACTTTTGGGATTTATTCCAAAACTTAGCTAAGGTCTTCGGCTTACTCTTAGCAAGCAAGCAAAAAAAGTCTCCTACAAGTCTTATGTCGAGCTGCACGGCATGTATTACTACTCCCTTATCCAACTAAGGGATCTCGACGAAGACATTGTTGAACCAAACCACATATTTCTATAAAGTCTCCCCTTTGCTTTGCCTTATCAAGTATAAGGACGAAGTATCCTTAGACTAGAGTTTGCTAGCCTTGAAATGGAGATTAAACCTCCATGCCAACTCATCAAAGGAGTCAATGGAGTTCTCAAGTAAGTGGTTAAATCACATTCAAGTCGCTTTCCTCAAAGTTCCTAGGAAAGCCTTACACATGATGATATCCCCATGACCATGAAGATTTGTGAAGGTACGAAAGTGAATGAGGTAATCATCAGGATCATCAATGCCGTCTAACTAGTCCATTGTAGAAAGCTTGCTATTTGGAGACAACACTTCATCTTAGATACCCTTAATGAAGGCAGTTTTGTTGCTAGCAACCAACTCAGTATCATCAGCTGCCTTGATTCCCTACTACTTAAAGAGCCGTCTTACTATCGTAGAGAGCTCGTTGAAGTTGATATTATCTACCAGATGAGCTTGATACGCTACAGATTATGCCAATACTCCATGGGAGTTAGCTACCTACTTATTGCTAGCAAAGGCACAGTCATTGGCATCTACTATTCCTACATTGGGAAATTAGGTAGTTGATCCATGCTATTTTCCTGTTACTACTACTGGTTGATGTGCCTTGTGTGAGCATTAGAAGCTTCAAGCAAATAGGTCTGCGCGCTTTGCCTCTTAGCTTCCTCAAGGTAAGCGCAAAGCAACTTGTTTTGGCAACAAATTCTTCAAGCAAGCGCTCCATGTATTATTCGAGCATCTCCTTAGTTGGGAGTTGGTTATTGGCAAGTTGATTATTCGCCAACCGATTGCTCTCAAGGTTGTCGATGCAAGACATGCTAGCAATTGATGGTAGTGTTTCAAAGAGTGTTTAGTGTATATTTAAGTAGGAAAATTGGATTTGTTTTCTGACAAAAGACACCAAATGTTGTCTTTGGGTTTTAATTGATAGAGATTTAATTGAGATTAGGCTTTGCATAATTGTATGAGCCTGCAAAATAAAAAATAGGAAGGAATGCCGAGATATAATCAAGTAAAACCACTTCGATAATTAAATTAGATTGGTACGTGAAAAGAGCGATAGTACTCGAATGTGAAGAGTAAGCTCTAATATGTGAAATATCAAGTATTTTACCGTTTGGCGATGGTTTGACATTTAGAGAGAAATAAAGTCAATAAATAAAGAGGAGTTAATGAGCAAAAGTTACGTCTGTAAATATTAGGTAGTGAAGTTACAATGTTTGATGTCTTCTACAAATGTACAAGATAGTTATTAATGCGATTATTTAGTCTTATTCGTAACCTTCTAGCAATTTGTAACCGTTATAGTTAGGCATTCTATGTTATAGACCTAAGTTAAGCTCGAGAATTATGATAGGGAGGCTGAACCCAAATAAGTACAACCTAAGCCATGAGCCCAACTAAGTCGACACAGGTTTTAGAGGCTTATATCCAAAAAGCTTTATCAATAGAATCTATAAAAATTTAAAAAATTATTAAGAAAATTTTTATGAGGACCTCATAGATAAAATGAAGGGTTCCTTAATAAAAAGAATTTCTCAAAATACTAATATAACAATTAAAAAACTCTCTAATGAATTCACCAATAAGGATGACCTTCGATATTATACACAAAACGACACAAAATATATGAGCGTTAATCCATTAACCAAAATTCATTCCGAAATATGGTTACCTACTGACATGGACATCTAAGATTAATTTGATTTGTTACACCATGTCACGTTTATAAAACATCAATCATTTTTTCAAGACAGTCCGCATCTTTTCGTATAATTACTTTCGTGCTACTAAACATTTTCGATAAATGGGTTTGACAGGATAATATAGCAAGCCTCAACTCAGTGCTTCGAAGAATGTTCCCACGTCACACAACAGAGGATTCGCATGGTCCCGCATAAGTGTTTTGTCGTTTACCTATTTCTGGTACTAACCATTTGTGATGAATATGATACCGGTACTTTCTTCTCGTTGAAGCCAGATCTCTCAATGTTGCATAAGTCCCGCACCACAAACCGTCTAGTCCGAGTTTCTAATGCATGAAAACAATATAGTAAGGAAGCACAAAATATTTATAACAAGGAAGTCTTCTTGAGATAGCAGATAAATAAAACACGCCGCCGAAGAACAAGTCAACGCTGTAGCGAAAGAAGTAAGGAAGATAAACTTCTATGAAATTGAGAAATTTCTTTCTTAGGAAAAGCATACATAGTATACACTCTTGGATTTCTCTAGGGTGGTTTATTTAGATCCAATCCACCAAAATCAATATTTGCTCTATACATTATCACATTTTCATGTAGGAACCACACCCCTAAAGGTTCAAAACACTAGGTCTACAAGTGCACGATCTATACAAGAAATTTTGACGGAGTTCAGACTTCATTCTGAATTTACAAGCAGGTTCCATCGAAAGTAAATTATACACATAGATGAGAGCCTGATGCTAGCCAGTAGTTGATAGGTTTTCCAACTCCTTAGGCCATAACCATGTTCAGAGCCACTTTGTGACCCTGATAGCCATTGTGACTCTCATAATTGAAACCAAAACACTATACCCATCTTATTATCCTTCCAGTCCATACAAGGAGCACCTCAATTTTCATGCGCTATTTAAGACAAGACAACAAGAGCAGTGGCCAGCTTCTCAAAAAGAAAACTGCTTGTGCATACATCAAATCTTAGAAGATGCAGTATCTGGGAAAAAAAGTAACCCTGGAAAATGTCACTCCATTAATCACTGCACACAGAACTTGTAAAACTTAAAGTCCATATAAGGAGCTCGATCAACCATAAGACAGTAAAATGAAGACCCATATAACAGTGTAGCAGTGACTGCCAAAACGTGTTCTGACAGCACAGGGAGTGGGTTATAAGGCATTATTATTTGCATTATCTTCCTTCTAATTTTTGCACCATTATTTTTTCTTGTTCAGTAGAATTTATGCATAGACTAGATGAAACAACCCACCCGCTTACCCAATGAAAAAAAAGAAGAGTTACAAGGTTATGCTGATAATAGAACATTCAGCAACCTAATGCTTGCAGAACTCAAAAGCACCAGGCACTAGTTATCAGAACACCATCACATCATCACCCCTATCCTCTCAGCAGAAATCCACTGTTTCGACAAAGAGAAGACTGAGGATTTACCTTGACAATAGCCCCTAATAGTCTCATCCAGGCTTCTCTATAGTTTCTGTTGTCACAAACATTATCAAGATGAAATAGAGGCAGTTTCTGGAAAGTTTAAGATTGATTGCACTTAATTTTCCTGAAAGACATTCAGACAGTACACATAATCATTCCATCTCTTTTCAATGACCATGACCGATAAATGTAAGAAGCTCTTGGCAAACTTAAATGCAAAAGATGGAAAAAGGGCGATACTCGAAAGATCTTAAATGATACTGAGTGACAAAATGAACGGTTATATATGGATTTCAAATCTATTAATTCTTCCAATACTTTTGCCTCAAAGAAAATTTGAAATTGACATGATAATTCTGAACGTAACAGTTTGACAAAAATGAATATGCTAGCCTTCAAATTCAACATGATGCATTGAAATGGAGTATGAAATACTACCTTTCCACTGCTTCTCTGCCTTTCAAGGCAGCAGCATGTGCTAGTTCAGTTATTACAACGAAATTGCATTGACTCATTGCCTTTTTATTGAAGATGGCATCGGATAGAACAACTGCTGATGCTCCATGAGCAATATAATCTCCCATGGAATCTGCATCGAGTGATAAAACTATCTAGCTAAGGAAATGAAAATGGCTTCAACACACAATAAAGGAAAAAGGATGACTTCCTTCTGTACAAGCAAGATTTTGAGAAGACCTTGGAATCTATGTAGCTAAGACCAACAAGCTTTAACCTTTAAGTGGAGATACCAAAACATTTCATTTAGCAATAATGACTGTATGGAGAGAAGCATTTGCATTTGAAAGTAGTCACAACCTCTCTCTCATGGTAATCTGATGACAATTCTAGAAAAACATTAAATTCCGATCAAGAAACTCAGAATTGAAGATAGACATTAAATCTCCAAAAGAACTGACAATAATGGTCCATACTTTGTTAAATGCATTGCACTATGGTACTATTTTCCACTATGCTTCTCTTATGTCCAGTCAATCTTTCATATGAGCAACTACTATAGCAACAAGCATCTAAAGCAGATTGTACATAAAGGAATTGGAATTAGATCCTAATATAACGTCTCCAAGTATGCGACCTTAAAGCCATCTGCAACCTATGGTGAATAACCACCCACAAGCCCTCAAGGGTGGGCAATGATTTAACACAAGGACTTGTAATATAGGGGATAGACTATTTACCAGTCAACTAGCATTTAAATCATGCTTAGCCCAACAAATGAGATAGCAAAGTTGAGATTGTAGAACCTGCATATGCATTATTATGTGGCTTCCCTTATGAGTATGTTTCCAAGTACATATTTCACACGGCCTTTCTGTTACACATTGATACATAAACAGCCAGCGACTACAAATAAACATTATCCAGAACAAGCGAGTTTGCATTCAAGCACTCCACATCTTACAGCAGCATTGTGCCTCAAGGCAAGTAGTTGATTAAGCTTTCAAATATAACTGCCCGTTAACTTTATGATGCAGACATATCAGACCAAGGTGTTGATAATACTGTCATCAATTTATTGAGTTACAGCTTTAATAAGAAGAGGATAAGTTAGAAACCAAACCTAGACTTATGCCTTGAGAAGCAACCATTGGAATGTGAGCAAAAGGCTTCTTAATTGCTGATAGATACTGGGTGCCACCCAATGCCGAAATAGGATAGACCTATAGAACCATATAATTGGAAGAGAACAACAAAATTGAATACAATACATGTATCTATGTCTATATTTATATCTATCTCTCTAGCTTCTAATCAATCCAATATCCACCACTATATATATGCATGCATATGTACAATTATAGTATTACTTAACGATGTCATGATGAAAAAGTACAACCGAAACCAAAATGACAACGAAGCAGGGGAAAGACAGGACCTTGGGGGGGAGGGGGAGGGGAGGTGGATCAGAATCAAAGAGACAGCATTTTAGTGTCAGGTTGACAGTTCCATGACACAGTTTAATGCAAGCTGAGCAGCAATGCAACAAGAAGTCATAGACATACATGTCTGTGACTTTCCTATAATGCAGCCACGTCACCTCCTCGTTATAGTTCAAATCAAGTAAAATTCCAAAGCAATTAAGAACCATACAAGTGTAAGCATCTGAAAATGGCACTCAACTCTCATCTACAATCTTAGGTCAATTTCTTGTCAATGTCTCACATGACAAAAGGCATCCTCACCTTCACAATTTTGGCACCAGCATCATATGCAGAAAATATCTGCAGAAAACAGGCAAGTTTCAGAAAGCATGGAGTGAAGAATTCAGCAATTACAAGTTTCGCAATTTTTTGACCAAGGAAAAACATATTAACTTAAGAAGAAATGATGCATCTGGAATTACTTCAGTAGGAGTCATTGCTCCTGGTATGTATAGGACTTCACCACTTTGAACATCAGCCATAATGTCCTGACAAGAAGAAAGCCAATGCAGTAATCATTATGGCTACTGTTTTATTCACAAATAATGGGAAAATAAACTGGTGCTGCAAATCACATACTGAAGATGATATTTTCTAATCTTTAAACAGTCTTTTCATGTACTAAGGTAAACGTAAAAATGCATACCTTCAACAATACTGGACTCATTAAAAACTTGGCTCCAGCAACTATTGCATTATAGGCATCGTTAGCATTCAAAACTGTCCCAACCTATACCATAATAAGAGTAGTCATACCCCTAAATAAGGGCACAGTCATAGTCGATACGAACTTATGTCCGAGATGACAAAATTAGTTTGGAAAACAAAGTGATTCTCCTTAATCATTTAATACATATTAAGGGATTTGATTTGAAGAATCTATTGCATTAGTTGCAGTATTAATTGCCTGCATTAACAAAAATAGTACATGTTCATATAATTCTATCTTCAAACTTGAGCCCTGGAATATTGAATACTAGACATTTGAACAAATACAACATCCAAAGAGGAAACACTAAGGAAGATGACATAAATTACCCCAAGTGTAGCTGTAGGATGGTCAAGGCCAAGTTTCGACAACACCTGTCTCCACAAAGAAGAGATCCAGCAAGTAACTTGTTGGATCAAATGCTATGGAATATTGAAATTATAAAATTCTTAAGTGAATGCAGAAGTGGGCACAACCTCAAACACCCCTGGAGTGGATGCCACAATCTCCAACTTCAAATCATAGAGAAGAGAAAAGATGCATCAATAATTATGGAGAGACACCATTTGCTTAATGGTAAATGCTTATAGAAATCATGTTTTCAAAGAAAGAGCATCTGTAGAAGTAATTCAAAAAGTTGTTACACCATAAATCACTTTCTCCTTTACAATAACAACAACAACTACTGCCAGTTCTCTGGAAATAAAGTCATTTTGCACAATTTGACCACCTAAAATCAGTTGTAACTATAAGAATTTAAAAAACAAAAAGGGAAAACAGAAAGAAGAATTTCTAACTTGAATTTAGCTAACGTTTATTGTTTTAGCATCGAACATGCAAAGTGTCTATCTTCCCAAATAGTGTTTCCATCTTGCTCCATCTAACCACAGTCTCTAGTTGGATATTTCTCATTTCAAATTTTGCTATTTTAAGCATATCCCATCAAACATATTTAGATAATTATGTTCACTTGGGGAATTGTCATTTCATTCCCCTATTATTCCATGTGAATGGGATATCAAAGTGTTTGGTTGGATTTTAGACATCCACATGAATTGCTATTACGTAAAAATTAATTCAATGATTCATTTGTTCCAGTCACATAAATATCTTCGCAGGACCTAACCATATCTGTTCATGATCTCCAGTGAACCACTGTGTTTCTTCAGCATCAATACCCTATACCCCCCTCCTCTCCCTCTCTCTGTCTCCACTCTCTCTCTTCCTTCTATTTTGTTATGAATTACATTCCTTTTTTATTAAATTCCTATCCTTTCATATATATATATATTCTTCCTTCTTGCATTCCTTTCTCTTTCTTTATAATAATAATTCCTTCATGCATTCATCAATCAATTCTTGAATTTGGTTTTAGTGCTAGGCCTTAGAAAAAATGGGAACTTGAGTGCATATCAACTTCTGCTTGTCTTTTAAGTTTTGTTATTCCTACCAATCACTATTCATATCCCCCCTTTCCTTTTTTCTATACTATTCATATTACCTCCTTCATTATTATTCATTTTTATCCCTGAATTTTTGAAATCACTATTTTAAATCAACACTGAAAACAGAGACATTGGATTTCAAGTTCTTGTTGAAGCAAAGTACGGGAACACACTCTATACAGTAGAGGAAGGTCCCAAAAGGCAAATTTCAAGCTAAATGCTAAACCCTAAAAATGGATGAAAACTCTAATAAAATCTCTCTCTTCTCCAATACATAACCAAAACAAAACCTCTTCTTTCTCCTTATTATAAGAATATCTCACAAAAAAAAAAAAGAAAAAAACTCAAACTAACTTATAAATAAAATTTTAACCGTCCAAACAGAAAACTTTTCACATTTTATACCTTCATTAAGTATATTTATGAATAGTCCGGAGATTGTTAATCTGAAAACTATCTATACGGTAAAGTTTCAGAATGATAAGACTTACAACAGATATGCCAGCTGTTAATACAGCACAAGCAGCTTCCATAGCCAGCTCTGGACTGCACATAGACGATGATCGCGTCATATAACTAAGCGAGAGAGAGAGAGAGAGAGAGAGGAAAGACCTGGAGGCGCGAAGGCATGCGATGACGCCAGAGTTTTGGATACGAGAAATTGTATTGTCGATGGAGGAGAGACTTAGTTTCGGCGAGTGGCGAGGAAGAGTGCGTGGAGTGGAGAAAGAAGGAAAAGATGGTGGTAATGGTGGTGGTGCTGCTGCTACCGGTGACGGTGGCGAAGCGCATGAGCGCGAGAAGGCGCAGGTCAGAGGCGTCGCACAGAAACTCGCACCGGCCATATCTATCAGCTGAGGGGAGTGGGAAGATATTTTCCCTTGCCATCAGAGGGTGTCAATGAAATTCATATTTATTAATTCCCTGGCCAAAAAAATGGAAAAAAGCTAATTAATTGGCCATAATAATGCACCAGCACTAATTATTTTCTTGTTTATACTTCGCACTTTTAGCTTAGGGTATTTTTGGGTTTCACTAGTAATGAAATATTATTTTCACCTAGAGATTCCATAATCCCATCTTCCATTTTGATCGAATTATTCTCATCATTATCTTATTATTTATTTTTATTTTATTAATTCTAAACTATTATATTTATAATTTATTGAATAATTTAGATTTCAAAATCCTATCCTCCATTTTGATCGGATCACTCTCATCCTTAATCTAATTATTTATTTACATTTTATCAAATCTAAACTATTAAATTCATAATTTATTCAATAATTTAAATTTAAAGATGAAAAGATAAAAAATGAGATGAAGGATGAAAGCTATCCTATAGAAAACAAGGATAAGGCGATAGAAAAATCGTATTTTATTATTTGATTGAAAATACCGATATATTAAGTAATTTATTTATTTGTTAATATTTCACACTTTTATTTTAGTTTATTTTTAGGTTTAACAGGTAAAAGAATATTATTTCTACTATTTGATTGACCTAGCATTGGAATAGGTTTCTTTTTTTATTTTATTTGTTTTCTTTTTTAATTTTTAAGGACAAATATAAGGAGACATGTTTATGCAATGATATATGACACATCACATGCTATAATTGGTTAAAAATCCACATATACTAAGTGCAATTATAAGAGTTATAAATAACCATGAAAAATTGGATTGGGTAGTAAATTAACACTTTAATACTTTGGATAGTTAATTGAAAAAATAAGTAAAATTTAAGTATCATATACGATATTTTTCTTTTTTAAAAAATGCATAAGATTGTTTAATAATATATTTAATAATACTAGTAGTTATACATCTATAATATGTGTGTAAAAATTAAATATAGTAATATAATAAATTTATATTAAAAAAACCTACTTAGATATATTGCTCATAAAAAAGAATAAACATTATTAAAATATGTTAATTGTTTTGAGTAAAAGTAATTTAAATGCAAAAAATTATTGAAATAATTTTGTATAATAAAATGAAAGATATAACAACGTTTTTGTTTGAAAATGTGGATAATGATTTATGGAAATTTTCTACTCAAATGTCTAGTCACAATTTTCTATTATTTGAAATTAATAGTTAATTCTTTAAGGGTGGGGGGAGCGGAAATAAAAATGAGAAGTTAATTTGGAGAAATAAAAGAAAAAAATGCTAAGAAAGTGAGATAAAATGAAGGAGAGAGTTGAAAATCAAATAGGTAAGTTGAATAACAAAAGGGAGAAAAAGTCGAAGTGATAAATCAAATGTGGTTATATAAAACCTTGAGCTTTAATAATATAGATATTTACATAGTTATAAAATTAACACAATTTTCAAGAAAAATCATACAAGGTATATCAAACCTTATCTGTTTATTTGGGGTTTGAATCCTCTTATTTACTTTTTCTCATTTTCATAGACTTATCCTTTTACATGTTTTTTACATGTAATTAATAGTTCGATAAGTAGAAAGTTTACATCACAATGTATTATGTTCCAAACTCGAGAAGTCGTAATAGATTCAACATGTAAATTAACCTAGGTTAGAAATTAGCCACCTTAGCTGCTAACATAAGTATAGTCCAAATAAAACGAACAATGGCTCAACCAACTTTAAAGTAGTTGGATAAGCACCTATAGTAAATAAGACTTGTAGAGTTATACTATAAAAAATATATTTTCTCTTATTTATACATAGTTTAGTTCTTTTACATAACTTTATATACAACAGAAGTTTCAGAGTTTTTAAAAGGAATTGTATATCTCCACAAGAGGATTACATTACAAATATAGATATAACAATGAGCTAACGAAGACTATAAGGCTTCACAAGAAAACCTTATAATCCTTCCATAATAGAAAAACAAAAGTAACATGAGCTTTGATTCATTTATTAGACTTTAACACCTCACTTTTCGTCCCATCAAAACTATCTTATGGACAACTATAACGAAGTATCTTTAGTTTATACTCCACACTTTAAAACAATTTATTGTGATGTGAGCTCAACTAGCTTAATAAGAAAAAACAAAGTTATAATAATACATTAATAAACATGGTTATTCAATAATTAATTAAATGTAAATGTAACAAGTAAATGATAAATCATCACATAATATTTAACTGGTTCATTGTGAAGTTAGAGAAATTTTATCCACTCTAACCTAGAATTGGAAAAGTTTTAACGCAACACTATTGGACTAAATTCAAGCTTGTGTAATGAAGAATACTCTCCTCCCTAAATAACATTCGAACCTCGATTCCCAGTCTTGCCCTAACCCCATCTCCTATTACTTAGTTCGATTAAGAGTAAAAAAATGATCATTTATGATATCTTCATTAAAGTGTCGGTATTTAGTTTAACAGCTTAATTATTACCCCTATTTGGTTTGTGAATGTCGGGTTTGTGAATGTCAAGTTAAATCTTAGTCAACTTAAGATTAGTCTAAATTATAAACTAACCAACTAAGTTAATACATATAAGATATGATATATTCACATAAAAAACAACACTCGGAGTTCAACTCCAATCAATAATTAGCATCATAAGCACACACATAGCATATGCATGCACAATCTAACTATACACATAATTTAGCTACAACTACAAACAAACACTCTTACTTTTCTAAGTATCTTGATGTATACTTCAATATGTCATGAAGTATCGATCCCAAACTTACTTATACCCACTGGTAACCTACTTTTGACCGCTACCTCCTTAATCTTTAACTGTCCTTAAAAATATACAATAAATTAGTTTTCAAACTTTCATTCATTAGTCATTAGTTTATTTTATATGTTTTTGGTTGTTTCTTCACAAATTTTATGAGTTATTTCCATTTACAAATCATAATTTTTTTACCAATTAATGATTTTTACTAATGACCCTAAATTGCCAAACCCTCCAAGTTGAGTTTTAAGTGATTTTGTAATAGTTTTCTTTAGTTAATAATCTTTTAAGTTACTTTTTGAACTATACAAGGGTCATTTGTTACACTAGTTTTATCTTGTGAGGCAGCCTCTAAACTTCTCCAGATTAAACCCCTTATTATACTATCTTTTAAGCTATCCTCTAATTCTATTATCTTTAAAGTTTTTAGAAAAATCATCCTCTAACCAATCTTCTGCTTTCCTTTTTTTTTTTTTTTACATTTTATTCTTAAGTTTTGCTTGTAATCTGCTCTTTGAGTATTATTCTAGTAAAAAATTCATTCACATAATACTTTGAATCATCCTTTACTTTACTCCATGTCCTATAATGAGCTAATTTACTAACTTTTTTCTAATTTATAATTATGACATCAGTTTAAAACAACAAGTAACACTTTAAATAACTCTCTTTAGCTTCATCACCTCTCAACTCCTTATACATTATATTCTAATTTAACCAATTTTCAATTCCAACAACGTATTCAAATTACCAACTTCACTTATTAAGGTCAATTCATAATTTTCCATAACTTCTCACTTTATCAATCAATCCAACCACTCTAGAATATGATACATACTGCAATATTGAATCAAGCTCAATATCTAAGTGAGATTCTTAAAAGAAACACATTATTCATAACTAAAACACTATTTTAGTCATAATTTAAGTTTAAAAAATCAAATAAAAATATAGAAAATAGCTTCACGAAAAACTTTCAAAAAGTAATTTTATTAACCTAGGATATTTTATAGAAAAATTTTAAAGTAGAAACTACATCATTTGCTTAATTTATTTTAACTTCGAAAATTATCTAATTTCTCCAATTTTTTAGGGACGTGCATAATAGCCACTAAATTTATACAAAATGATATTTCTCTTAGATTTTATACATAAAAATATGTAGAAATAATTTTTTGGGCATTTTTTATATTTTTACTGAATTATTTAAAATTAGATAAAAAAGGAACCTTACAAAAAAATTGACCTCCAACCACCATCGGCTCCTCCCACCTCCTTGAAACCACTTGGCAGTGGGTATGGCTTCTAGTGGTGGTAGTTTTTGAACTCCAACAACCCCTTATGCTACTTGTACCCTCTGTTACTCATATTCCACCTATTTTTTGTATTTTTTTCATAATTTACTTCTTTAAATCCCCAAATCCATCACTTAATTGTTCCAAATCCTACTTTGCATGAACTAAATGTTAGAGAGGTTTTTTTGAATTTTCTCAATTGTTTAGATGTTTAAATGGATTTCTTTCTTTTTCTTCAATGCATTTTTTCTTAAATATCAAGTCAATTCTTGCATAATCACTTATCATATTTCATAAACACTTGTCATTGCATTTCCATAGGCTTAAATGTCCATCTTCCCAACTGTTCATGATTTTTTTTATAATTTTTAGGTATTTTTTTATTAATTTTCTTATGTTGTTTTAGTCTAAAATTTATATATTAGGGTTTTTTAACTAATTACGGGTATGTATATATACTTAAAAATTACATATGACACATATGTATATATTCCATATGTTATTTTATGTCACATATTAATTTTATTACATATATAATTTATCTCTAAAAGTTTATAAACTATTGAGCCTATTTTATACGATTACGATACATAATAAGTAATATAGTTAAATTATACTCTTTTAGCCATATTTTATTGTTTTATTATATTTTTAATATCTGGATCCATGGAATTTCCTTAACTAATATCTCAAGCCTATTCATATATTTTCAAGTTAATCAAGTTAGTTTCACTAATACTCTAAATTTACCCGTTCAATTTTTATTTGTTGAGTACGAAACTTATATAATGGCCCTAAAAGTGTGAGTTGAGATAAATTAAAAGGATAAAATATAAAATTAAAGATGATCTATTTCCATTTATTTGTCATATTTTTTCTTTTTGAAAGTTATCCTAAATGTTTTCTAATTCTTTTTAAATATATATGATTAATTCTTTTTTCCTCTTTAGGCCAATTAGGTGAAAATAATGCTTTTTGAAAAATAAATTGAAAAAATGGTTTGGTTACTTTTTTTATAAAAGCGCCTTTTTCTTTTCGTAGGTAGAGTCAAATTCATCATTTATTATAATATTTATATTTATATTATTAAAGCTTATGTAACCGTTCCTTTTCAAATTACCATTTAGCTCTTCAATTACAATTATATAACAAAAAAACTAATATTAAGTTTACTTAATTTACTTTTGAAAACTATTAATATATTAAAATATAGATAAAATTATCAAATTAACTTAATTTCTACCTCGCAACTCCTCTCTTTCTCTCTTAATTAATTTCCCTTAAATCTCTTAATAAAATCAAAATGGATTATTTCGTACTTCTCTCTCTCTCTCTCTCTCTCCTACCCTCCTCCTCCCCCCCCCCCCCCCCACCCCTTTCCACTCCAAACCCATATTCCAACTCACATCGATTACTCTTCATGTTGTATTACAATAATACTTCTCCGTATTATTATCGTATTTTTTATGGCCATTGCTTTTGTCGGTTTAGTAATAGCATCATATTTGTCTTTGCATTATAATATCACATTATAAATTACAACTTTATTGAAATGTATAGCTATTAATTGGAGATTTTGTTATTTATTACATACACAGATACTTTTTAGATGCAACAATGCATAATCTATATTGGTAAAACCAAAGAGCTTTAATAACTACCAACAATTATTAAAATAACTCCTCGTGTTGTACTATAATAATACTACTACATATTATTATCATATCTTTTATAGCCATTATTTTCATGGGTTTGGTAATAGCAATATCATATTTGTATTTACATTACAATGTCATATTATAACTTACAACTTCATTGAAATGTATAGCTATTAATAAGAGATTTCGTTATTTATTTCATACATTTATACTTTCTAGATGCAACAATGCATAATCTATATTATTAAAACCAAAGACCTTTAATAACTACTAACAATTATTAAAATTTGATATCTTATATGTTTTAAGAAGATATAATTAATAAAATTTCATCTGTATTTTTTATTAACTACTATACCACTTATATCATGTTTGGTAAGTGGGAATAGACCAGAATGGAATTGCAATTCTAACTTTTATATCCTTTTTTGATGTTTGAAAGTATATTTAGAAGGTAAAATCGTAATTCAATGAAATTAACGATTTTGGCTTCAATGGAGAATCCTACTCTTCAATTGTACATATCTACAATCTATATATTTCATCATTTGAATTTATAGTTTTTAAAAGGTTTTATGACTTAACTACTAAAATTTAAAATTTTATCTAGTTGAAAAATTCCAAAAACTTCTAAAAATTGATTAATGAAATTAAAAATTTTATAATTTGAAAAAAAAAATTCTTAAAGGACTTTTAATTAGTTTTTTATTTTTTTAGTATACACATCGCAAATGCACGATTTGCTAGTATAATATTAAAAGTTTTTATCATTTGTAGTTTCACGTTATGATAGTTTTTTTGCCTTTTCTGAACTGTTTATATGTTTTAATTTTAATCACTTATACTTTTTTATTTCATTTTCTTTCTCTTGGTTATATCTTCAATAGACATGTTTTTGTACAAAAAATAACAAGAGTTGTAATCCTTACATGGTATAATATACTCATAATTTTAAGTACTTTTAAAGAGTTGTAATTTTTATAGATACTTATGCATATTTAAAAATCATCATACATTAATATATTAACTACACAACAATTATGTAACTAATTACACACAAGAGTAACGATTACAAAAATAAATAAATAAATAAAAGTTGTTGAAAAATGTTGAGATTACAAAATTGGGTAAATATTTATTTTTCTTAAAAAAACATTGAACGATAATACTAATTATTATTCATATCCTTTAATGCACAACTTGCCATATGCCTACAAAAATAATAAAGAACATGTGTTAAGAAAATTATCCTACAATCATGTAGAAGATCCTTATCTAAATATATGTGGTAAAGTAAAATAGATTAATTTTTCTTCAAAAAGCTATAAATAGAAGAAATTATACTAGGTGCTAAAAAAAGAGTAAAGTGTTGAAGAATAATTCAGAAAGGAAAATGTGATTAGTGTATTTACACATTAAATATTATCCTCAACTCAAACCTACATAAAAGAACCATAGGAAGGATTAATATATACATCTAAAATGTTCAAAATCCAAATGAATATTTCAAACTAATAATTATAGTAAATAGGTTAATCTTATCAAATGTTTGAGTACTACCATAGATTTTTTTTCTTTTTTGTTTTGCTAGACACTAATATAGAACTTTAGAAGATTTATTTTTGTGTGATGACTTTAAATAAAAATTATAGAAAAAAGAAGTAATTTTTCTTGATTTACATGCTAATGCTCTAAAGTAAGTGCTTTTAAGAAACTCTCTCTAATGAAAACATAAAGTAAAGATTAGTTTTTAGGATCCATCTATTGATAAACCTTAACCCATTGATGAGAGGTTATTCTAATAAATCAATCTTAATGTTAGTTTTATAACTTCTTCTCAATTTTATCATAAGTCCATATGATTTCAACAATATAAATGATCAATAAGTTTTCAATCTTAAGTCAAAATTAGCAAGAAAACTCTAATTGCCACACAGTATAAAAAAAATTGATAATTCTAATATTAGTTTATCTATCTACCTCTTGAATCTCAAGTTTAATAAAAATATGAAACAACACAACATATTAATAGAGAAAGATAGAAAGAGTATGTATAGAAGGAGATTGGGGATCAAATTGGTGTATAAATGTATCTTTTCTTCTTTTTCCTCTTTGAGTTGACCATTGAATATGATCTCTATAAAGTGATATAAAATATTATATTAACATATTGATCGATTTCTCAATCTCTTAAAGATCTAGTAAAAATTTAAGATGTTAAAAAAAGGTTAACCAAAATTCAATTTTGAAAACAGGCTATAAGTAATAAAAATGTAAATTTATAATGTTAAAAAATTATGAACTAAAGGAAAAAAAAAAAAAAAAGCTATCATCATGTGCTATTAAAACTAAAATGTTGTTATTGTCTTTGCACAATTGCAACACTACAAAAGGAAGTTGTGTTTCCACTTGATGTAGTCTTGATAACCCTAGTTCAGTCAAAAAACTATTTTAACAACAATCGACATATAATTAATAATGTAAATTAAATTAATTCACTAATCTTTTGATAAGAAAGCTCTTAACACTGATTTTATTATTGAAAGTATTATGAATCTTCTTATACAACATGCTTATTAGTCTTTGAATTAAAAATCAAACTACATAAAAAAACCAACTACACTAAATACAAATAGAAAAACTAAAAGTGAAAGTGAAGTAGAAATTGAAGGAAATATATTACTGTTTTACCTTTAACTATAAAATTATTTTTTTGGAAAATAAAGAAGAGATAAGTATAATCAAGCACAATCAATTTATAAAGAACCCTAAGCTAACCTTAACACAAGACTAACCCAAAAAGGTAATTTAAATATATACAATCAATTCCTTTGAAACCCTTATTTAATCCTTAAATAATTGGACACATTCTTAGCTATTGCTTCTTCTCTTTTCTTTCTTACTTGTCATTGGTTTAGATAGTTGGAGAAGAAGAGTATATGTGAAAATGTGAGATTATTTAATGAAAAAGTCAATACTAAAATGAAATTAAATAAAAAAATTTACTATTAACAAAGAATCACTTACTAAGACCAATTGAAGAACATCATATTTTATTCTTTTGGGATTCCATCATACTTAAAAAGAGAATGTGTTTTTCAACCAAAAACAAAATAGTGGAATGGACTAATTTTACTATGTACAAATGCAAATTTCTTGATTCAAATGGATTTTATTAGTAACTAATGTATAAATTAGAAGAACAAATAAGTCATTTTAAGGGAAAGTTGGTGCAACACTAGAAAGGGGGTGAGTTGCTTTAATAATAATAATATTTATATAGACAAAATACTAAACTAAATTTAAATAAATGTGATTGTTATTGAATAATAATCATGATAATTTAAACAAAGAGAATTACAACGGAGGGGATGAACGTTTGGAGTTTAGTTCAAATAGGGGATTAACGTTTTAAAAAGTTTAAATAAGGATGAACATTTCATAAAGTAGTTAAAATAAGGGATAAACGTTTCGAAAAGTTCAAATGAAGGATCAATGTTTGATAAACTGGTGCTATTATGAATCCCTCATTTGAACTATGTGAAACGTTGATCTCTCATTGAATTTTTCAAAACGTTTATCCCTTATTTTAACTATTTTATGAAACGTTCAATCTCTTATTTAAACTTTTTAAAATGTTGATTTTCTATTTGAACTAAATCCCAAACATTTATCTCCTCCATTGTAGTTTTCCCAATTTAAACATAATAATGATCATGATAAATATAAATGCCCTCCTTTCCCACTTTCACTTTAATAATATAGATAATTTCATGAAAATATATCATATATTGGATAAATTTCACTATTAATACTATGTGATTTTATACTTTTCACTTTAACTACTTATTTTATTTTATTTTTTATGCCTATATCACCTATGTTTTTGTGAGGAAAAATAGGGGGAAAAATCAAAGCAACACTAATAGAAAACCTCCTTTCCTTGACAACCAGTTTCTCTTCCCCTTCTTCAAATCTCTAATTAGACCTACTGATTAAGCTGGTTAAAAATATCATGTCTTCAGCACTGTTAAGAGAGAGAGAGAGAGAAAAGGAGGGAGGGAGGATCTTAGACTAATAACCTCTAGAATAGGGGTTTCTACAGTAATTCTAGAAAATAATGTTACTATAAAGCTGGTTGACCTACACCATCTATTTACTAAAACTAAATCTAGACCATTGCTTTTATTTAAAATACCATAACCTGTAACATGAAGTACAGGTTAATGTGTTTCAAGAATTAAAAAATACAAAATGAATTAACAAATATGATTAAATAATAACAAAACCAAATAAAATAAGAAAATTCCAAAACCTAAAAGGACAAATAATCTTTCACTTACTCTCTCAAAGTAAGAAGGAATTTTATCATAGTAAAAATGTATAGATCACAGTATAGAAGAGGTTTTTTGCGTTATTGAATAATATAATCCTTGAAAAACACATTTAGGTATGTTTTGTCATAATTTTTACTTTCATTAAAATTCGTTTTTTCCCCCTTAAGGTTTAAGGTTTTTGCATTTTGATTCAACTGTCGATAGAGATGTTGGGGTTTTTTTTTTTATTTTTTTTGTCATATTGTTTGGTTTTTGTGTTTAGGATTGCATTAGGTCTTACATTTGAACATCCTAGTCAAACAAATTAAAGTTTTAAAAATTTGTGGTGTGGCTATTGCTATCAGGCAAAATTGTCAACAATAGTAATTATCTATCGATAGTTTCCATGGAGGGAAATACATAATTTCAATTTTCTATTGACTGTTGACAGTTGACAATCTACAATCACTATCAACCGAAACTTGGAAGGGGCTTTTGTGTTTAATCTTCATTGTCAACAATGGTAATGTATTGTTGACAATACATCAGATGGCAAATGCATTGTTGACAGTTTAATGTTACTGTTGGTAGTGTTGTTTATTAGTTATTATATAGTTTCTATTGATAGTTTAGTGTTACTTGTCAATAGATTTTTCTGTACTTGATTGTTTACTTTCTATATTTCTATTAATACTTAATTTTAGTGATTACATTGCTACATACTACAAGTTTGTGATTTTTTGGAAGAAGAAAGATGAAGCAGTTGATGACATCATACATGCATTACTTGTATGACTCGATATGTCCTCTCTCTTTTTTTTTTTGTTTTTAATTGTTTTGTTTATGTAGATACCCCATTTTTGTCCCTCTATAATTTTATAATTTTTAGAATATGGTAAAGGGTCCTAATTTAGAAAAAGTATAAACAAATAGAAAATTTAGAAAAGTAAAAAAAAAAAATAATAAAATGGTTTTTTTGATAGTTTAAATTGAGTAAGATTTTTTTTAATCTAACCTTAGTATTTTTTAGGGCTCTAAATAATTAAAAGAGAAGAGAAATATTGGGTCTGAGCTTAGATTTAAATCTAATCCAGGCTAACCTATTTCATGTGTACAATTTGCTTGTACATATAGATCAGAAAAACTAATAGCTCATTCGGTAAAACATTGAACATCAGCATTGCATATAACTTATTGGTATATACGTCTATCATGTCATCATGCCATGTCACTTACCATGTTATTGCTATGTCATGCCACATCACCACTGTAAGATCCATAATCAGTTACTTAAAGTTTGACTCATAAAATTTAAGGCGATTGGTTAAAGGATCCAATTGAGCCTAAATTATCAAATAAAGTTAAAAATTTAGTAAAAGCGATCCTGTAAATTCGAATTTAAGAAAATAAGTAATAAAATAAAATAATATAAAATTTTCAAATTTTATGTATATTACTCGTTATTTATCGAAAATATGTAAAATGCATTTTGATAATTAACGAATCACTAAAGATAAATTATATGTATACTAAATATTATAGAATGACCTAAATAATATTTAGAAATATTTATTTATACTATATATGAATTTACATATAGGTAAAAATACATGTAATTACTTAAAATACGTCAAATGTGCTAAAATAATGCTAAATAATTAAAGAAAATTCATAATTAATTAAGAAAAAATAAAGAAAAATCATAAAAAATAAGAAATGATCTAGATGTAGGTTGTGGTAGCTGGGGAAAAGAAGAAAAAAATCTGCCAATTAAATTAGAACAACACAAACGGAAAATTGGAAGAAGATAAGGCAATTGTCTAATTAAATTAATACACAATAATTTCCTAAGACCTCTATAAATACCCCAAATTTTTCACAAGCTCATTTTAGATGTCTAGAATTGTAGAAAATTAGAGAGAGGTGAAATTGATAGGAAATTAGGGTTTTACAAAAAATTTGTGTAATTAGGGCTTTAGAAGAAAACCTACATTTGACGGCCACTTGAAAACGAACAGCCACCACCACCACCCAACTTGGCTGACACCCCTAGGGCCGCTGCTAGTAGCCGGAATCCCAATAGCTAAGTAAGTCCGATTCTGGTCTGATTTTGTAAAATTTATTAAAATTACTAATTTTGCCTAGAAAATTATGAAATTGTTATTATGATGTTTTGTTGTATTTATATTTAGCGAAAAATAGTGATTAAGTTTAATCACATCTGTAAATATAGGGTGCTTAAGAAATTGAATAAAACTGAACATGTTTAGAATTAGAAGTAAATAGGCTTAAGAGTATAGTTTAGAGTTCAAATTTTTTTTGTAAACTACTAGGGTAATATAGAATAGTTCTATGAAGCCCTTTTTGAAAAATGAATTTTTGAAATTTTTAGATAATTTTTAGGCCTTAAAATAATGCATAAAATGACTTATTTTTTGTTAATTAAGTAATTAAATGGTTAATTACTAATTTAGTGAATAATTATATGTTTTAGGATATTGAAATCTGATGAAGTATGATACTTGTAGCATTTAGGGTGTTAGATGTAATTAATAGGGTAATTATGTAATAAATAAGTAATAGGAAAAAATAGTAAATTTTAAATTAATTTATAAATTATGATAATTAGGTGTAAAATCTGATTTGGGATTAATTTAGACATTTTGAAATGTTAATTGATGTTAGGAGATGGTAATTAGAGTAATAGAAATATTAAATGTGTATTATGTACATAATAAGTGATAACATATAATATGTAATTATTGGAAATATAATAAATAGAAAATACTAGAATAAAAATTGATATTATATAAATAATAGGAATATATAATAAATCTAATGGAAAACTTAAATTTAGGTAATTATATGAAGAATGTAAAAATTTCTCATATCGAGAATAAATTTGATACACTAATAAGGATTTAAGTGTATCGGGTAGAATAAAATACTGACTAGGGGTAATTATAGTATTTAGGATATCTGGAAGTAATATAAGTAATTTCACATTATGGGTTGAAACGAGTTTCTAGGGTTCGTGTATAAAATTGTACTTAGAAATTGAACTAGAGCCTAATTTAAAAATCAATGCGAAAAATTGAACTCGAACTTAGCCGAATTAAGAATAATAGTAAAAAACTTGAGAACCTAGATAATTGGGTATATTAAATCCTAAACCAAAGATAATAATAAGTATTATAGGGTAAAACTAACCTATAACAATTACATGAAAACTGAGACAATACTAGTATTATAGGGATTATTGGCGATGGACTAAACGAGTCCCACCTTGAGTGAGCAAGTAAAGAGTCGAGGTAAGTTGAGATTAATACAGTATTGTATTTTGGAGGCTTGAAATTGTACTTGATTGTACTTGTTTTGAGTTGATGATATGATTTTTGATTTGTTGCTTGGCTTGTACCGTATGATTTGTATGAAATGATTGATCACCCTAAATTGGACCTAATTAAATATACAACCTGTAAACATAAATTAGACCTGCATAGTAACCCATTAAGAGAAATCTAGGATTCTCTGGCCAAATACCGACCCCTTCGAAAGGGATAGCACTGGATAACATAATGGGTCCCTTCTTTATCTTTAGTCAAACTAAGTGATAGGTAAGGAGGTCGCGATAAGGTTGAAGTCGATGGTTCAAAGGTAGTCATGGGAGGAGCGGTGTCTTCATTACACAAACCTGGGTTTGATCGTAAGCTGTTGCATTAACAGCAACTCCTCAACTTGGATTAAAGCGAACATAATTTCTCTAATCTTACGATGGGCCGGACAACATCGTGCGATGACATTTGCTTAAACGTGTATTGTATCTAATAATTTGGTTAATAACTTTGTTTATGTTTGTGGTATAGTTTTAAGTCCTCCGTCCTAACTTACTAAGCTGTGATTGGTTACATCCCTATAGACGTTGTTGCATGTGTTAGCTAAGAAGCGGCATACAAGTACCCCGAAGCTAGGAACTGTTGGATCCTAGGGAGGGAGAAAAAACATTTGAAGAATAAACATATATTTTTAAGGTCTAAGCTCTTATTTTAGATTTTTTCATTTTTGAATAATGTATTAATTAGGAAATAGATTACGGTGAAATGTTGTAAATGTTAATTGTAATAACTGAATTCTAGTGTATATATATATTTTCTTACTTCCTTAGGTAAATGATTTATTTAAATTATGAACTGTTTACTTCAAAACGGGTTAGTCATGGACACCTTATGTAGATCAGGTCTAGGATAGCAGTTGTAAAGCTAACTTCTATTTTAGAATGGTTTGCACAGCGGGACTGTTACGACTCTACTGCTTCGAGGCATGACAGCCACTATGTCATAAGGTATACTATTACACGTGTTAGACATACTCCGACATACTCCTATCTTGAGCTTTGTATTGAGCACAATATATTATCCAAGTTTGCCTAGCCTAAACATGAAAGAAAATCATACTACATTTAATATTTTTTTATTCTTAACTCAATCATGATACCTATAAATAGGATATTCCATTTTACTACAAACCATCAACTTATCACTTATAATTACTTAAATCCATTCACAACGCCACACTCTCTCTTTATACAACCCTTTTTTCTAGAATTTGCGCAAGCTTGAGGCTTTCTATGCTAGGACAAGTTGTGCTAGAAGCTTCTTACAACAAAAGCTTTTCAACCCAACTTGATTGCTTTAGCATCTAACTTTAACCCATGTGAACTCCAACTTGGTTTAGCTCTGCTTTGGTTTTGATTTATGTTTTGTTCTCTGTATTTTTTATATTTTATATTTATTTTTGTAATATTGTACTTTTTCTTTTTCTTTTTGCTGTTGTTGTTATAATTGTATTCTATTTGCAATTATAAAAAGAAAAAAAAAGTGAAAAAGAAAAAAAAGAAGGAAAAAGAAGAAAAAAAAAAAGGGAAAAGGCTTAGTTTGTTTGGTTTACTTATTTTTATGTTTTAGTTAGAAATATACAATAAAAAATGAAAATGATGAAAAAAGTAAAAATAATAATAATAATGAAAAACAAAGATGTCCTCTCACTTAGAAAAATGTTTTTTTTTTTCCAATAAACTAAATAAACTCTTTATTTTCCATGATTCAAACATCTTTATAATGATTTAAGTTTCTTTATAATGATTTAAGTTTCTTTTTCATGATTAGGTATTTTTTCCATAATTTAGGCTTTTTGCTTAAAATTAGGCATCTTTTATGTGGTTTAGGTATCTTTTCTATATTTCAACATGTTAGCCATCGTAATGATGTGTTTTATGAAAAGTTGTATTTATGTATTTTAGAATTTTTCTAAAAATTTTTATCACTTAGAAGTTTTTTATTTCTTAAATAAATAAAAATAAATGAACCTTTTTTCAAAAATTAGGATATTTTAAAATTTTCCTAAAAAATAAAATCACAAAATTAAGACCTTTTTCTATTAGTGTTTTTCTTAAATTAAATAAAATGGCTAAGAGACGTAAACTTAGCCACTTTCTAAATTTAAAATCAATAAACCCGCTTAAATTGTTTCGAAAGAACTACATACGTTTGATTCCAAATAGCAGGTACATAAGTACTCACACACAAATACAAAGCAACTTAAAATATGGAAAGTTAAAAAAACGGTACTCATTAAGGGTTTAAAAAATTAGCCCCCAAACCTAAAATTTTTTGTTCTCAAAATCGTTTATAAAAATTGGTTTTATCAAAAGACTAGTAGCTAAATTATAATTGTTAAATATTTCTCATATATTTTTATGATAACAAAAAGAGATAAATGCTTATGAATAATTAAGATTGCAAGTATTTAGAAAGGTTCTCACAAAGTTTAAAAATTGCAATCTCAGAAAGATTAAAATCATAAACTAAGCTGTCTTTAGAAACTTATTCAGAAGGTTTGATTTAATTGAAAAAGAACATAGTTTGAAATTTTTCAAAAAGCATTTTAGAGGCTTTATAAGTAGAAGTGGTATAGTACTTTAGAAGATTGTTTAGAGACTTTGAAGAAAGGAAGAATTGATACTCTTTAGAAGGTCTTTCAAAAAGATAATCTAGAAAAATATATGACGTTGAATTTTAATTCATATCAAATTCGCATTCAACTAAGCCTAGCTCCACTAAATTGGGTATATTAGGAAAATACATTTAATATCGTTTCACTTAAAATGGTACCGAGATCCATGGAGATTTTTAAGCGAATTAATTTTTGAAAAATAAGATATGCACAAATATATATAAGGATAAGGTTGATTCGGATTTTATGGAATTTTAAATTTTAAATATGAGGCTTATCCGAAAGTTGTTGATAAAGCATATCTCCTTGTCAAATTCAAATCAAAAGCTTATCTGGTGATTGTGGATTGAAGAATATCTAGTCAAAACAAGATAAAAAGAGTTGTTTTCGAATTTAAAAAAAAAAAAAACCAAGATCTTCTCAAAATATCTAAGAATTATCATTAACAAATAATAGTTGGATAAACACGAAAGTGAAGATAATCTTCAACAAATTAGCCATTGGAAGATTTCAATATAAAAAGAGAAAGGATTTAAAACGTCATTTTTTACAACTTTAGAAAAAGTTTTCACTACACAAAAAAAAGTTGTGATCAGATTTTACCTTCTAAAAAGTCATAGAAAATCCTTTAAATACTTCTTCAGAAAGTTGCACCGATGCAAAAAATACAACAATTGTTATTTCTCTTTAGAGTAAAATTAATTGAGATTTATATTTTTATTCTTACTTGTAATTTGTAACTTTTATTTATTGTTCGAGTGTTGAGACAAGTACATTTGTACTCTATAGATCTATAATTCGCTTAAATCATAGAAATGCTAAATAGGCAGAGTAGAGTGTTATGAAAGCCTATGTGTGGCAATTGCTTATAATTTTCTTGTGATTTTATTATAGAAGATCAAGTGGAATGGCACCGGTGAGGTGGACCGAGTCCCCAACAATGGAGCTAAAAGAGAGCAGTAAGCAAAATGCCAAAACTTTATAAAATCTCAGCTTGATATTCTCCTTCTTTACTCTTTTAATTTGTTTTATTAATTGTTGTGTGTTGAATTATTAAAATATCACTATTCATCAATATAAGTTGTTAAGAGGGGTAACTTTATTTTTTTTTATATAAAAAAAGTTTTCAAAAAGTTTAAAAATATCAATTCACCCCTCTCTTGATATCTTATATGGGACCAATAATAATCAATCCACCAAATTGGTTATAATTTAACTCTTTTTTTTTTACTTCGGTCGCGTAGCGGCTCTAAAGGATTTTCAAAATACATTTAAAAATCAAATTTTTTTTAACTCCTAGTTGAGTGTTAATATTAAATGAATCAAGGTTTAATACTAATTGACTTAAGGAAAAATATTCTAAAAAAAAAAAATTAGGCTCGATAATTTATATTTGTGTTATTATGGTTTTGTTTTCTCGAATTATCCTTACACAAGCATGATGAGAGTAAGAAGGTAAAGGTATATGATAGCCGGTTAAGCGGGAAGTTAGTGAGGTTATATTTTATACATGTTGGATAGCTTAAGATAGTTTTTAGTAACATTTAAATGATGATTTTTTTTAAAGATGCTTACAATGAGAGTTGAAAAGTGGTTTACTCTTCCTCCCAAAGCGAAGAGGGAATATAGACAAAGGCAGATAAATAACTTCAAACAGTATAAGAATAAAAAGGCAGAATTTAAAGGTGATCCAAGGCTAATAAGATTAGATAAGCTTTCAAAACTATTAACTTGGGATTTTGTTATCATTTTTAATACTTAATCTAGATTATTTATTCTTTATAGTACAAGACGAGATGTTAACCTAAACATGTAGTGGACATCCTTTCTTCTTTTAATGATGTTTAAAAACCTGCTATTAGTGAGATAGCATTTGGTAGCCTTATGCACCTAAATTGTGGTAAAATGTATAGAGATTTGTGCTTATGGCTACTCGAGAACTTTGAACCTCAAAGTTGTGTTTTCGACATAAATGAGACGCTTCTACATATTACTCCTCGTGACGTGAAAAATGTTCTTAGCTTAAGTGGTAAAGGAGAAGATGTACCTCTAGACACTATAGATGAGGTATTGGCTAGTGTGAGGAGTAACTTGAGGTTAAAGGAAGATGCCAAGCTCATTACCATTGAGGAAAGTTTGAAAAAAGCTAAGGTTGCTAATGACAAGTTTAAGCAATTGTTCATGATATGGGACTTGATAAGTTACTTGCCCCTCAATCTTATTTAACGGTTGTGAGAGAATATCTGGTGGTAGTGATAGATGCGAGCAAGCTACCATAATTTAATTGGGTAAATATGTTCTACAAAGAATGCATGATGGTATTCAAAAGCATAAGATCAGTGGTCAGAGTTATGTGTCTAGTGGTACATGTGTAATCCTTAAAACCTTTATTGACATTTATTATCATATAATTATTGTTGTTGAATATATTATCCCACTCACCTTATGTATTTGATTGATTACAATTTTCCATTTTGTGTTCTCTTTAGCTATATTTTATTGATAAGTGTTCATTGGGCTTTGTGGTGATGGATAGCTTGATGGGAGACACACTTCAGTTAAAAACATGAACCAAAGAAAGAGTGAGGAAAGTTGTACAAAAATTTAATAAGGTCTAAAGAGAATCGGTAAGCTATTCAAGTTTTATTACCAAGCTATAATTGTGAATTGCTTTATATATTTATACCATGTTAATTTTCATTTTATTTAATAGGTGGTTATATGGAATTCTCCAAAAGTATTACCAAATGAAAGATCGTCCGCCCAAGGGAAATTAAAACTCGAGGTTGTATTTTTCCTTTCCTTGTATAGCTGTCGAATAGGTTATATACTTAATTTATTGATATATAATGTTAATACGATATTTGTAGGTGTTAGAGGAGAAGTTAGATGTTATATTGAGACAACAAAGAGAATTAAAAGAAGAAGTTGAGAAGATTGCAAAGGGAGATACCCTATTTTTAGCATCAATACAAAGGTAGATGATGAAGTTGATAAATATTGTTTTTCCATTCAAAAAGGTATCTAAAAGTTGAACCAAACTGGAAGAGAAGAATGAGGAGTTAGGTAAAGATCCTCCACCACCCCCCCCTCCCCCTGCCAAAACTTGAACTTGAATGATGATGAATACATTAACGTTGAGCCTTTGCAAGAAGTGTCATCTAATTGTGATGTAAATGACCCTAAACAACCAGAGGAAACTATAGATGATGAAGTTGATAAATATTGTTTTTTCGTTCAAAAAGGTATCCAAAAGTTGAACCAAATTGGAAGAGAAGAATAAGGAGTTAGGTAAAGATTCCCTTCCTTGCCAAGATTTGAATTTAAATGATGATGGATGCATCAACGTTGAGCCTTTGTAAGAGGTGTTACCTAATTACGATGTAAATAATCTCAAACAACCAGAGGTAACCATATATGTATCATATAATATTTTTATTGCTTGAATTATCTAAAACTAATTTGGCTTGAATCTTTGTTTTTCATGCATTGCAATTAATTTACTTATTTACCTTTTTTTTTTAGGATGAAGTCGAATGTAGTGTTGTGCAAGGAAAGCGGAAAGATATTATCCTCGTGTCATTGGAAAGTTCAAGCCATACTCACTTTCTTGCATGAATTAGAGAAATGAGGGAGGAGAGTTGGCCCTCTCAATATCAAGTGTCTCATTACTTACACATGAAGATGATAGAGATAAAGAAAGAACCAATACCATGATAGGCACCAGTTAATACTTTATATGTAGTCTTTATTTTTTTTTTCTTTCCTTTCTTTTTCTCTAATGTGATATATTTTCCAAACTTACTCATTCTTCTACATATAAATCAGTACATTAGGGAGCATATAAAGAAGAGTGACGAAGGTTGTTGAATTTCCATACCCCACGACGACATGTGCATAATTAATTATGTTTTTTATACCAACCAAGCATCAAAGTAAAATTAATGACCATAACTTATATAGTTTGAAGCTTCTTGTGAGATTGACATGTCGTAAAATATGTTTCTACCATATGCAGTGAAATATTAGTGCAATTTGATCATAATGTCATTGTATTGTGCAAGTATTTGTACATATTAAGACTACATAGGTGGTTATGTAATGAGGTTTTTGACATGATGGTCAGAATTTGGTTCTATTCAAGAGGAAGAGATGACACTAGAAGGAAGGCATAGTTTTTTCCTTGTGCTTTTTCGGTAATAACTTATTGCTTTGATATGTGATTACTATGTTATTAAACTTTTCCTGATGAATCAACTTTTTAACACTAGATGCAAACATATGTCTTCTTAGGAAAGATTGATCTGATTAGCTTTTATAACATCTTACATATTTGTGAAGCCTTTTTAAGAAAATGGAACCAATATGAGAGAGTACATATTCTATCGAACTTTATTGCTCCATAGGACATTTGTTAGAATGTAAGTGCTAAGTCATTGTTTAATGTAGGTGTTCATACTAATGAATCCATCAAATGAACATTGGTATTTGATTGAGCTACAAATGACTTGTGAGACCATCATGATGTACAATAGTATGCACACATCACTAAATGATAAAAAGACTAGTGAAGTAAAGCAAGTGGTATGTTGTTATACTATCTATTCTCTTAGGCATATTGCATGCGTACTATAGTTGAAATCTAAATATAACTATTTGGTGGTGACAATTTAGCAAGTTGTTGTTGTGAATAATCTATTTTCACTTGAAAAAATTAAGGATGAGGTCTCCACTCCTTTCGACAAAATCATTTCTAGTTAGCCAATTCAAATCAATGATAAAGTGCCACAACAATGGACTATGAGTGATGGATAATGCTCTTATTTGTTAAGTACTCACTTATGCAATATAATTTAGAGATTCAATGCAAGCAACATGTTTCGTCTATTGTAGTTACAACTATGGTGTATAACTTCTCAAATGTCTAAAAGGTGAAGGTTGGATAATTGAGATCAAAGAAAATGTATGACCTTTAGTATTTGTATGTCTTTTAATTTTCACTTAAACCACGACATTATCTCTAGACTTCTCTTACTTAATGTGCTTGTGTTGTTTCATAAATTGTAACCTTTAAGGATCGATTGGACATCTTGTTGGACCTCATGAAGTTTGAATTAAATACAAAGAAGGATGAGATAATAAAAAAATGTGCATGATCACTATAAGGAAAAAGAAATCTTGATCCTTACAACTACATTAGTCATTGGTCCTTACTAGAGAAAGTACATTTTCGATCTTTACAACTAAATTAGCTATTGTTCCTAAACACAAATTTGAAATCATTCTTCACTTTTTAACAAAAAACACATAATTGTCATTTCAACTAAATTTATTCCTCCTCCTAGTAAATTCAATCTATCCACATACAACAAATTAACCTTGCAAAATGAACAAAACAATGTAAGGCCAATAGTATTACATGAATGAGATTGCAACTACTAATATTGAAATTATACCTTCATGTACAACTACAATCACTCTTAATCATCTTACTAAGCCAATGGATTGGATGATAATGGTTGTGGGAGCTAATTGAGGTTAAAGCATCGATACAAACCAATGAACCCTATATCTTAGGTTTCCCTAACTTAGCAAACTTCTCCCTTAATGTCTTTAATAGACATATCAAGGTTGTTGACTTGCCAAATCAAGTTGTCTACTTATTCTGTTAAAGTTGCATGGTTATTTTCCTCATCTTTACCCTCTTCATCATCCGACAATTATGCATTGTATATGGGTTACTGGCTGAAAATCTATTGACTGTTTAGACCTTCTTGGTAGCCTCCCTTCACATAAGTTGATATTTTAATCATCTTCCAACTTTTTTCAATAGTGGGTTCACCATCAAGGACAACTTTTTGTTTCCTTCAAAAAATATGAAATGACTTTTGCATAAGGTAATGTCATTCTCCTATTCGATAAGGCCTTCTGGATCTTGTAAATCATCCAGTACCTTAAATCAATCTTTCGGCCACTTAAGATTTCTCCCATCAATCATAAATCCTCTACATACATATTTGCATGATCCTCAGAATGGATGTTCACGTGGTCTGATATCATAAAATGAAAATTCCTATGAAGGGCACTCAAATGCTTTGTCCCCATATCTTGCATAACTCGAGATGAATTGTTGCTGTTAAATCCATCCAAGTCATCGTATAACAATTGGCAAACACCGTTATTATCCCAACATTGTTTGAAAGGCATTTTCAACCTTACATATTTAGTTTGCAAGATTTTTGAAAAAAACCGAGGGTTTATAGAAATATAAATTCTACCTAAAAATGTTTGCAAATCGATAATGATGATGTTAGGGTCCCATAATCAATCATTACATTACTCGGCGTCATGTTTGAATAAAAAAGCCAGACAAAATGTAAATGCATTACCTAATTCATCATCTTAAACATCCAAATAATACCATTATCTATCAAATTTTAGTCGAATTCACCATAAACATCTCTCATAAAAGCTAGATCGAACTTGTGACTGTAATCTAAATTATAATTAGCAAAAAATTCTTTATATCTTAAGAAGTAGGCCTCATTCGCTTGTTCTTCGTAGTTCTAGTGCATGGCACCATCGATGATGAGATTTGATTTGAATTTATTGAAGTTGGGGTTTTATTTAGGGTATTGGGTGTGTTTAGATTATAGGGGTTGTCGATTGTATATGTGGTTTGGGTGTTAATTTGGGTTTGGGTTTATATACTTAGGGTTTTCGAGTTTTTTTTTTTTAGTACCATTTGTCGACAAAATTGTTGACATTCACATTGTTACCATTGACAATTACTACTCCATAAAGGTAAAATGACACTTTGTTACAGTAAAGTACGGCCCTTCATAGTATAACAACACAAATTATAGTAATATCAATATTTGTTGATAGTAACAGTTTAGCCATCAATAGTTTTGTTTCTAGTATAGTAAAATAATACTCTACTACAATAAAACCTTCCTTTAAAGTAAAAAAGTTCCATTATAACATCTATTGCTAACTGTTGACTACATACCCTGTTCTTATCGACAGTTCTTGGTGCTTGTATGAAATTGTCAATAGGAATAGGGTACATTATCAACAATTAGGTTACATCATTGTGAAACAAGTGTAAAATTCAATCATTTTTAGTGAAATATGGTCCATTACAATATATGTACATATATATATATGTATATATATATATTTAACTGGCAATAGTATCCTAGAAACTATAAACAGTTTTATTAGTGCAGTACAAATACTATCAACATTAACATGGCATACTATTGATAGTTAAATGCAACAATCCACTTCCCCACTCAATCATTCATAAGTTGACATAACCACGGATATAGTATATAATAAGATAGAACTATGATATTCAAAAGTAAGAGAAGGTTGTAAGAGAACTTCAAATGTATTTGCACTATGAGAATGATTCTTTGCATAGCAAAATTAGATTATAATTGCTTGAAGCGACCTTCTAGATCCATTTGTAATGCTCTAATGCTCACTCAAAGTCAAAAGAAATGCTATTATTGTACGGATCAATGTTGTTTATGTTTTGAGCAAAAACTAACAATGGTTGGTTCTCTTAGATTGAGACGCATGATCTAAAGCATGTCGCAATATTTTCTTCAGATGGACTATCCAAAGTTATCGTTGGATCTACACTTGTACTATTGGTTCGACCAACATTCCTAGGACTTCTTGGGCAATGGAGATAATTATGTCCTTCTTGCTTACATAAGCTACATTGAACTTGTTTTCTGGTCGCTTTGATTAGTGGCTAGAAGACCATTTTGTTTCAAATGACTTTTGGATCCTTAATCTTACCTATACAACATAGTGGAATCAACATACATCCAAAAACTATAAATATAATATGGCAAAAGATGAGAGAATCTTACCCCCCCATTGCACCATCGGGTGTTGGAATGGCATCTACGTCATCTAAAGCTTCTTGCATCTCTTTTGTTAAGCATGCAATCTCATTCATTACTAGAGAAAAGGCTATCTTTGATTTCGACCCTAGATGATAGATAGCTTGACTAATAGTTGATAGTGCACCATATCGAACTTACTTCGTCATGATTACATCTCTAGTGCCTTATACAGCCCCATCACCTCCATGAATAGTCTTTATCAACTTAGTCTACCTAGGCGATATGAGATTTTGATATATATTATTCAGAAACTCTAATTTAGCCACATGAAAGGCATGACTATAAGGAAATCTAATAGTCTTGTAATGTTGACATTCGCAATTAGTAGATTGGTTTAAATTTTTTAATGTCACCCTTATGAGTCTAAATGAGTGCTCATAGCGATGTAGAGTGTGGATGGTCACCTCAAGTTGGCTATCATCACAAGGGTATGGAATCCATAAGGCCTCTTACTTGATCTTTGACCTTACTCTTTCAAAGGATGCCCTTGTATATATGAAGGCCACATAGTTTTCAAAACTCTTAAGTACCGCATGTGTAACTAATTTTGTGTGCGTGCTCTTGTAGTTAGCCTTCAATTTTACATGTCTCAAATTAGATAACACCCTCTTACAATGCCGAACTACTTGGTACATCCAATACCTCTTAGAAGTAGAATGATTTCCCTTTAGAAATAGAACAATTTCCCTTTATAAATGAATGGATTCCCTCACATCTTTGTGTACCCTATATAAAAGCAAAAAAATTGTCCCCTCAAATATACATGTGCCTAAGAAAACCACTTTTGGTATAACTCCGTGCCTAAGATAACCACTTTTGGTATAACTCTTCCACCCATTCATTGCCTTCAAGTTCATGCTTTTTTACGATATTTGCCCAAGTTGCTTCAAATTCATTGACAAATTCTATATCAACCATACATCTCTTAAAATCTCACAAGAACCCATCACTATGAACATGAGACGTTGCATTCCTCTTAAGGTTTCATGATCAAAGGTGGTACTATACTTGAGGAAAAATAGACATAGTGGCTGCCTGCATTGCCCTATCCCCATCTATGATAATAAACATAGGCCTTTTACCTTTCATTGCATGCATAAACATATTAAGTAACTAGCTATATGCCTCTTCTGTCTCATCATTTAAAAGTGCATTACCAAAGATGCAAGTCTGATGGTGATGGTTAACACCAATCAATATAATCAACAACATCAAATACTTATTCAATTGATATGTGGAATCAAAAGAAATGACATCTTTGAAATAAGTATAGTCGAGTTGACATGTCTAATCTAACTAAAACATCCAACTAAGTTCTCCTTCTTCATTCATGGTATACTTATAAAATAACCTAAGATCAACTTCCTTTTGGCCTACTAAGAATGGTAGGGTTGCCTCAACATCACCATAAAATGTATTCACCCGCTTCTACTTATCAATATAGTTATATAGTTCTTTCTTAGTAAATCCAACTTTCTCATATCTATATGCTTGATGAACTAGATATTCCATTATATTGTGCGATCGGATAGCAAAATTTAACGTACTCTTGATTTGAACTTGATCAGCATTCGACACAGACCTATTGGAATTAAAGAAATAATTCTACAATAGTGGCAAAAGCTCATGATTGTGCTCAGTATTTATAGCCAAGACCTCCTAAAGTCCATCTTCCTTTACAAGTTTTACTTTAAACAAAGCTAGACAACCAATTCTAGCTAATACCCTTTCTTTTCTAACTCGATCTGTCTTGCCAAGATGTTGTTAACCCCTAAAACCCTCCTTATGGCATACCCATATATATAATTTCACTTGCTTTTGCTCATTCTTCTTAGAATCACACAAACGTGTGCTAAACTCATTTATAGCAATGTACCTAGTATAGAAATCCCTGGCTTTTGAAAAAGATGCAAACTTTCTACCCATTAGAAGTTTAATCAAATGCAAACCTATATAAGAAGACAAGTAGTCAATAGTAATCACATTATTGTGCCAAGAAGAATCATCGCTTACATTATCACCGACGACCGGAATATCACCTAATTCATCATATGTGACATCAGTTTTGGTGTTGTTGTCACGAACATTGTATCTATCTTCATTATCATAGCCTAAATCAAACATCTGCTTACTGGAATCCATATTATGATTGTAGGAGTTGTTATTTTTGTTCTTTCTAAGTATTTAAGGTACACTTAGTGTCACGTACCGAAAACATGGAGTTGTAACAGTCCTACCGTATAAGCCTTCTTAAGATAGAAATTAACCTTACAGCAGCTATCTTAGACCTAGTTCATACTAGGTGTACTCGATTCTATCCCTTTCAAGCATTTGATACCTATTTGTTATAAACTTGTGGAATAATATTTCGAAATAAATTATTAAAAATAAACTTGTGATTTGACTTTGCAAAAGAGTAGTAGTAAATCCCATAGGTACATAAACTAAAATATTGAAAACTACCAAGCCTCTTGAGGAGTCATGTGTAGTTTTCCTTAAAAGATATGAAAATTGATACTAAGAATAATAATAAGCCTTTTCTTATTAAGCCTCACTTCCCATTCCAATTTGCTAGTACTCTTGGTTTTGGGTAGATACTGGTTATCTATTTGAAACATACAAAGCAAACTATAGAGAAATGAGTAACAACTTACTCGGTAAGTGGGGTGGAGATAGAAGTATCATTCAGCATATCACAAGTAGGTTTTTCAACTAAGTTGGTTAAATACAATGCGTATACAAGTAAATACCATCGCACGACATTATTCGATCCGTTGTGAAATTAGAGAAATTATGCCTACTCTAATTCGGATTGAGGAGTTTGACACTTCGCACTTGCGAATTGAAACCAAACCTAGGCTTGTGTAATGAAGAATACCCTCCTTCTATGACCACCTTGGAACCATGGCCTCTAATCTTATTATGACTTTCTCTCCTATCACTTAGTTTGTTTAGGGGTGAGAAAAAGATCATTTTGGCTATCCTCATTAAAAGAGGTCCGTATTTGGCTTGAGAATCTTAACTGTTAACCCTAGTGGGTTGTGATACATGATAGGTTAGATGCTATGGTAAGTTTGAGTTAGTTTATTTTTTTTTAAGGTAATCAACTAAGCTCAGGCAATTCAATAACAATAATATTCATAGAATAACCATAATATAGAGCTTAGCTCCCATTACAGCAAATTGGATCTCAAACACAAGCGTTGTACACGTACAAATAGTTAATTACAAAGCACGAGTAAATATATACCAAAGTCTCCAAATATTTTGAAATAATATTCCAAATTGTTGTTAAGCATTGATTCCACTAACCTATGGTTGTGCTCACTTAAGCTGATGTTCAACTTCGGTGTCCAATCACACGAAACCCCTTATATAACATAATAAAATTTTAATGTTTTGTAAGGTAATGAAAATGTTATAGTTCATTTAACATTTATAGGTTACAAAATTATGTTGTTGTCGTTAAATGTTGACTATTATTAATAAATATTGTTATGTACTAAATTTATGAAACAGTTATATATCTACAATTAACATATATATGTATAAGTATATATATGATGACCTTTTTAGATAAGAGAATTAGATGGGTACATAGTGATATTATATAATTATTTGAATTAGGATTATATATGTATATATACATTAAATATTCTTTTATATAGGCTTAGACATAACTATACTTATGCATACGAATATAAGTCATATGTTTCCATATAAACATTTATATATATCTGTACATCTGCATAAGTGAAGCATATTGTGTATAGATTTATAGTTATATCATTTCAATGATAAGTATATATTTGTGGAACATAACTAATATAGGCATAGCTAAAACATATAGATAGAAAATTTAGATATTTGCTTGTATGGATATATAAGTACAATTACATTATCGTTTATATGTAATAGCTATCTTGCTTCTCATAAAAGCGAAAACATTTAAATTCTTAAAATAATAGGAATAAAATAGTAAATGACTTTACTAAAAAAAAAATTGATTAAGCTTAGTTACATTTTGCCGTTCAAGATCAGTTTCTAGAATTCTATTTTCATCTAATATACTATCATTACATGCTCAGCAAGTTAGGATTCAAGAATTTAATTTCACTTCCACCTATTCTTTATATTACTAAAGAGTTAACTTGTTTTATTTCTTTTACTTCTACATATTTTATGATTTATTTTCTTCTCTTTTTAAATTGGTTTAAAGTATCTTTCATTGTAGATAATGGGTGAATAAAAAAAGGAGAAATTAATTTGTTGACGATTATAGAGAAAGATGGCAAGAAAAGAGGAGGTAAATTTCAATTTCCTTTCTTTGTTTTTTTTTTATTTAATAACACCGTATACTACTAAGTTGGATTAAAATTTATTCTTGATGAACTCATTGACTTTGTTATCACATAACACTATTTTCTAATTTAATTCCAGCATTTTTACACAATTTTATCATCTCTCGAAATTAAGTATCTTATGCTATCTTATATCAAATAGTGTTACAAATTTATTGTTTCCAACACTAATAAGGACTGCATAAAATATTTAGGAACAAGCCTGCATAGTATTATAATAGAAATAACACAATTTAATCATATTACTTGAAATATTGAACATGGAAACACGTAAAGCTGTATAGCTTCCAATCCTCTCTCTTTCTCTCTCTCTCTCTCTCTCTATATATATATATATATATATATCCCTTTTTTTTTCCTTTTATTTTCTTTTTCATCTTTCCATCCTCTATTAATGGCTTAAGGACATTTTTACAGGTTGGAGGGTCTGTTTACCACCTTAATCAAGGCAGTATGAAAGTTTTTATTATTATTTTTAATTAGATAATATACCTATGTAAAAGTAATTTGTCTTTTTAATGACACATGGTCTATGAGGTGTAATTCTCATAAGGAGACATCACTTATTTATTATTTTATTATTTTTTTTCCTTCCTGAACCACAAGCATAATTTAAGTAAGTTTTTTAATAAATTATAATTCTTAATATTATTAGTTATTATCATATCATGCTTAAGTAAGTATACTTTGTACCATTTGGAGCTATTCACTTTCTGGTTTCTTTCTTTTTTCTTTTTTTTTTCTTTTTTTTTTTGTTATTTATTAGTATTATTAGGCATTAACTACTTGGAAAATGAGGGCTACCTCCTATTTTGGCTTGGGCTAGAGTTGCCATGTTTCATCCATAGGTGATTCACCAATTTTACATATACATATATTTATATATTGAGAAGATGAGTGTTACCATAATACTCGTCCTTGGCACATGACTAAATGAAATAGGATGTTAAGTACTAAGAATAAGAAATAAATACTATTAAAGTACCTTTATTATAAAAATAATTCAATTACAAATGATTTTTCCATAATACTACTAGATACGAAAAGGAAAACATATACAATTATAAAAGCAAAATTACCTAAAATAATTAAATACTGAAACTTTGAATAATTTACTTAATCTTCAACTTTTCACTTTATCTCTTCAGCTCTTTTGATTCTTCTTGAGCTAAGCCAATATAATAATTTATTTTTTTCCTGGTTGACTCTAATTACCAAACTTTTGAATATAAACTTAGTCCCTTGTATAGTTACAGAGTTTTAGTTATACCAAAACTAGCATCTCGAAAATTGAGAAATTTCAAACTACTTTTGGTGTCTTATGATACCATTTGGGTGTTATGAGCCCCTACAATAGCATTTAGGATAATTGAATCTAGATTTAGGGCCTTCGACGAAACTTATCTGATTAAGCTCAACCTTTACGACTATGATAGAAAAGTTAGTTGAAGTGACCTAGTGAAGTTAGATTTCGAAAATAATGATCCAAAATTTCAATTTTACCCTTAAAAATATAATTACTCATTATAGTATAAATATGATCAAAACCCCTAAAACTAAGCTCAGAATGCGACGAAGACTTAAAGATAAGTTAATTAAGCTATAAAATGAAATATTATAGCATAATATACTATATAAGTATATACGTATTTTTATGAGCATACCTTGTATATATAATAATTATACTCGTAAATTAACTAAAAATTACATAATTATATATAATATGTGTAGAATTCATAAAAATAAATAGAGAATATATCTTAAAAATAAAAGATACATTAAAAACATAATTATATGAGTATAGATACATGTTACACATGATATATACATAGGATATATATACTCATATTAATAAAATAACTAAATATTAACATAATATATAGAATACTAATAATTAAATAAAAAATTAACCAAAATATATCCAATTGCAGTCAAATTGATAGAGAAAAATATGGGAAACTGCTATAGCATCCTCATGTGGAGATTGTATGATGAATCAAAAGGTAATTAATGTAAAGTGGACACCTCTTATTTGATGAAAAGGGAAAGAAAATTAAAAAAAATTCCATATAGCAAATCAACTTTTATAAATAGCAAACTACATCAGAACTTCCATGGTTTAGCAAATTGAAGACTAGGATAGAGAGAGGAAAAATTTTTAGAAAATAGAATTAATTTAGGAAAATCACAAAAAAAAAAAAAAAAACAAAGCACAACACAACACGTCCCACTTTAATTCCCCAACCTCCTTACAATTTGTTGTGAAGCCCACCACTATAGAGCACCCCCAACGCCTAGTTGTTCCGACACTACCCCTTCTACCATTGGTCATTGGAGCTTTGAAGAACGGGTAAGTCAAACTTTTGCCTTGTTTTTCATTTATTTTTACAAAATAGTAAATCTATCTAGAAAATCATGAAAAAATTTGTAGTTGTGTTATTTTAGATATGTTATCATATGATATTTTTATTTTTGTAAAATTTAGAATATTTCATACACTTACTTAAGAAAGTTACTATTCATCTGAATTTTAATTTTCAAAATAAATATATCAAATGATATTGTTTCTAGGTTGAAATTTTTAGGTAGAATATACGTCATATATAGATAATTTCTATGTAGCTAGATTTTTTATTTAAGTATTTTCAGTATTTAATGTAATTTTAGCCCTAAAAGTAGCTAGAATTTGGGTGAAAATATGAAATAAATAGGTTTCATGAAATTAATTGATGAAATTGACACATATTGACTTTGGTGAATTATAATGGTGTTAAGACATGTTGGAAATAATTTCATGTAAAAAAGATAATATTTGGGTAATTAAATGCAATTTATGAATAAAATTGTAATTTTGAGTATATAGGCGATAAATTGATAACATGAAACTAAGTGATAACTAAATCCTCAATATTTTTAGGAGTTTATACAAATTTTCAGGGAATTATTTGGTGACTTAAGCTATTTATTACAAATTTATGTAGTAAAATATTTTAAATTACAAACCAAGGCTTATTTTTAGTAATGATAGGCTAAAATGTAATAAATCATGAAATAAAAACTATATATATACATGCTGGTAAAATTTTATAAAAAAATGAAAATTTAATATATTTAATGATAAATTGACGATCATGATATATTGTATACATATTAAAGTTAGATAATACTTATATCATTGAGTTATATTAGCAAATTATATAAAATATAGTTTAATTACATAAAATAAGTATAATACTATAATATTCATTTAGATATGTATAAGTGTATTAGAAATTTGAATTACCCTTTAGAAGTTATTTCTAGAAATAGAACCTATAATACGTGTTGTTAGATATGTACAAACTCAATGGCACTATTTTTACTAAAATCGGATAATCCTAGCTAATATAACCTATATCTCTATAATATTACAAGAAGTTACATATTACGACAATCTTACCATAATTGAAACGCGATTTAATCGATTAAAAATATATTTCGATAAGATTGAAATGATATATTATACGTAATAGTATAATTATGTATATTATTAATATTTAATAACTTAACTTAATTTATATAATAAAACTATATTCTATTATACTTGGGAAAAGGAAAAAAATGCAAAAAAAAAAATTACGAAAATGTGGCANCTTGAATGGAAAGGGTAAATGAAATAATTCACTTGTTGATGCTTCTTAAGAATCCCTTCAATATAAAGTAAATTGAAGTGCTTAAGAACAAATGGGGATTGAGTTAGTAAGGGTGGGTTTTGGTCCTTCAGAAAAGTGAAGCTTAACCTTGCTATTAATTTTTATCTTTATAACTGAGTTAGCAAGGGTAGGCTTTGGTCCCTTGGAAGAGCAAAATATGACCTCGCTGCTAATATTTAGTCTTTATTTTTTTGAAAAAAAAAGAAGGACAAAAAAGAAAAGGGATAAGACAAATTGAAAATGCAACGTGTAAAGTTGTCCTTAGAAAGATTAAATTAAAGAAGTAAAAATACAGGAGAAAGATTGATGCAAAAACACTTTTCTTCTAGATTATTGTGCTTAAAGAAATAATTGAAATGAGAATTTATGTACTATGATAACTTTATTGTAATTGAAACGTGATTTAACTGATTAAAAATATGTTTCAAAACAATTGAAACAATATATTATACATATAGTATAGCAATGTATATTATTAATATTTAATAACTTAACTTAATTTATATAATAAAACTATATTCTATTATACTTGGGAAAAGGAAAAAAATGCAAAAAAAAAAATTACGAAAATGTGGCATTTGGGAAAAGTATCTTGGAAATATAGCACTTGAAATCCCTTCTCAAGAAGTGATTTTAATTTACACTGAAATCCTCTCTTCAAGAGGCGATTTCTACGGACATATATTCCACCCGCTCCTTCTTCTTCCCCATTCTGCATGCACAATATCTTCTATATTCTCTCTCTCTCTCTCTCTTCAACCATCCAAGAAAACACTCTACCAAATCAGTAATTTAGGTCCATTTTTTTACGAATCAATCATAAAATTGGAGTAGTTGCATGGTGTAGATTGATATTGTAGGAAGTTTTTTGGAAATGAGGAGACAATTGATGCACTATCATCACTTTTTCTCTCTAGACATCAAAATAGGAAAAGGTATGATTTTTACTGGTTTTTATTTGTTTAAAACATATGTCTTATGAAAAAATAGTGTTATAACTTGATACATGATGATATATTATTAGACACTGATAAATTATGGGATAAGTGTATACATTTGTATGTGATTTGTTATTTTAAACTTTATTACAAAAATGTATAATTTTATCCATTTTGATTCGTTTTAAGTATATGTTTTTCGAAAAAATAATGTTATGACTTGATACACGATAGTACATTGTTGTATGTTGGTAATTTTATAATTGTTTTGATTCGTATTAAGTATGTGATATCTTATTTTTTTAAAAAAGTTACACTAATTATTGTAAATTATAATGTATATATAATAATATTACTGAGAAATTAGTTGTAAATTATACCCATTAGCTTCCATAATATTAGCTGTAAAAAAAAATAGTGGTACAACAAATAATATAAATATTGTTATTTACTAATATTTTATGCAATAAGACTCATTAGCTTTCATAATATTAACTGTAAAAAGAAATTAGTATTTGCTAGCGTAAGGTAGTAGTTATACATGCACATGCTGAAGTTTATGTAATTGATGTAGTAAACAGGTGTACAACGGATGATATGAGATTGGTTTGTTATATTGGTGGAAATATTGTAGAAGTAGAGGATGGGGTGAGGTATGACAAGCGCCCGAGAACAATAGTTAGAGTTCCATTTGGGGTCACGTATGACCAGGTAGTTGGAATGATATGTAATTGGCTTCGGGTTGACATAACAACACACCGTATCGAATTGATTCATAGATGCCCCCTTGTAGGTGGGACCGGGGATATGTTTTGTGCCATCCCCATAAGCAATGATTACGATGTGCAATAGTTGATGGCTTTCTCAGTAAGGCATGATGGAGTTAGCGGTTTTGTAGAAATATATATTGAAATTCATTAAGTGAACCCACCATTGATAGTCCCTATTGCAGTTAAGGACGATATCAGACTATACGGCGATGATATTAGATTGTAAGTTAAAACCAGGGTGTTTAAATCCTGAGTGGTCCCACCAAGGAACGTATCAAGCACCAGTCACATGTCCAACGAACCTAATGCCTTGATTACTAGCCAGTTAAATAGAGCTATTGATGTAGAGAATGAACTGGCATTCATCGACATTGATGAAGATTCCAATGATATAGATTGTAATACAGACATTAGTCCGAGTAAATGTTGGTTGCAGGAAGTGGAAGAAGCATAAGGGTAATATGGACGGAATGAATAGAGGCATGGGTTGTCAACATTTGTGGTGCGATTGGGATTTTGGAACTTATGCCTTTCTACATGTCAAGTATAGGGGATAGATTAATGGTCGATGATAGTATAAGCGGTAGTGAATGGAGCTTCAGTGATGAATTGAACGTAGGCATATGATTCGAGAGTAAAAAAATCTACAGATAGCTGTGAGGTTGCATTATGTTATGAACCACCATGACTTCATCGTGAAGGAGTCCGAACCAACGTTATGGTCTACCAAATGCATTCATTGGGAAAAGGACTATTGGTGGCAACTTTGAACTTGGAAGAAGTAACATGCAGGATACTTTATGATAACCAGATTCGTGGGTCCACATACATACCTCAATCCTACAATTAGCCAAGACTACTTAAAATTGGACTCAAATACGCTATCTTACTTTCTAATTAAGGATGTTCAACAGTCACTAAGCGTTAAGGTAAGACACTTGCAAACAACTATTTGTAAGCAATATAGTTTTACTGTCCACATCAAGAGAATTAGGGAAGCGAAGTGCAAAGCAATTGAACATATTTATGGTAAGTGGGAAGAATCATATGTGGTGTTCCCACATTTAATAAATGCGATCTGAGAGGCTAATCTCGGTATTGTGGTAGAGTGGAGATGGCAGGATAGTGATACTGCTAGGCATGTGTTCTTCGATAGCGTCTTTTAGGCATTTAAACCGTGCATTGAGGCATTTATACATTGCAAGCCTGTAGTTACGATCGACGGAACATTCCTGTATGGGAAGTAGGAGCATAAACTGCTGATTACGATAGGAGTTAATGGTCAAAATCACATAATCCCACTTGGTTTTGCCTTAATTGATGAAGAATGTTTTAATAGTTGGAGTTAGTTCCTAATGTATGTGCTCATACACGTTATAAGAGATCGTACTGATATATGTTTAATTTCGAATTGGCATGTTGGTATCTAGTCTGCTGTACAGGGCGAGAATACAATATAGCCAAGGGGTTAACCTTGGCGATGGTGTATTCGACACATCACCAGTAACTTCAACATTCGAGCAAAGAACAAAAAGTACAAAGAGATCATAAAGAAGGTCGCTTATCAGTTGCAACCTCAGAAGTTTCACGCCTATTATGATGAGGCCAAGACTATAAGCCCCCATACTAGAGCTTACTTTAGAGGCCTATATCCTAAAATGTAGATGCTAGCCTATGACGACGGAGCTCGATTTGGTCATGGGACGACTAACATTGCAGAAAGTTATAACAGTGCTTTGCATGATGCTAGAAACTTGCTCGTGGCAGCATTACTTAAGAAAACTTTCTACGGCTGCAATGACTACTTCAATAAATGTAGGATTGAGTTAGCGGAGCAAATGGTCATTGGCAAAGTGTTGACCAAATTCGCAGAGAGAAAGTTTGACAAGTGGTGCAAAGTAGCCACTAGTCACTGGTCGTGATTTTTTACCATAATGAACAGATATTTAAGGTTATAACAGTGCTTAGACTAATGGCGCATGGGCAAAAAGGAGAGAATAGCCACACGGTCGCCCTTAAGACTATAAGGTGTACTTACAACAATTGCCAAACATACAAAATTCTGTGCTCACACGCTATAGCTCTTATGGGAAAAATGATCATGGATTGTGCTGCACACATTAGGTATTGGTACATGATGCAAAATCAACTACGTGTATACGTGCATTCTTTCATGCCCTGTGCCGATAAGTTTAATTGGTTAGATCTTGACATTCCTATGTAGCATCCTGTTACAACATCAAATAGGTTTAGGAATCCAGGCAAGGTACGGGAGAAATGATTTCAAAATGAGATGGACATCTAGGAGGGACTATTAACTTACACCTGTGGACTATGCGGTGAGGATGGACATAATAGGAGAAGATGGTCGCAATGAAGAAGACAACCAACGTCAAGTGAATCCATCGGTAGTTCATTTATTGAATGTGAAAAAAACCCGTGCTAATATTGATTGATTATATATATGGAAATGTATTTAAGAAGTAGTTATTTTTTCTAACTTTTTGTTTTTACCATATGAGTTTGCTAGTAAGCTTACAGATTTTCTTTCCTCTTTTATACTTATAAGAGTAGATAGATCCAAGACCGGCGATGGGTCATTACTTCACTTGCAGCCATCCCATAGATTTGAGCTAGTATGGGGTAGTTAGGTAAGGAATAGTAAATAGAAAACATATTTGCAATTTGTTCTATTTCCTATACTGATTGTAACAATATTTCTTCTTCCTTGTTTACAGGAAAACTATTGGCTCAGGTACCGTAGATGTAAGGTGATATTTAAGCATTAGGATGGCTAGGAGATCTCGATAAATCCACATATGATTCCATATTTAGAGCAGTCAAGCTTTATTGGTGTGCACCAGGTTCCATTCATACAGTTAGATTGGTACTTGATTACCACCTAGGCTGAGTAATGGAGGGAAGAGACACATAAGTTTCACTTCCATACTGGTGAAATGACGGTGACACTGCAAGATATATCTTTACTCATAGGTTTGCTAGTTGATGGTGATGCAGTTACTGGAGTGACAACTTCTACTAGGTGGGCCAAGATATGTCACCACTTATTAGGAATTTGCCCACCAGAGAGTGCCTTAAAGGGTACTAGATTAAAGTTATCATGGTTGAAGGATAACTTCATCAATTTGTCTTTTGATGCAGATGACGAGATAGTGTAGCGCTTTATAAGGGCACATATCATGCATTTGATTGGGGGTATGCTGTTCTTAGACAAGTTTAATAATGTCATACACTGGATGTTCCTCCCTCTCTTATCGGACCTCGCTATGACCAGGCGATACGTGTGGGGAGCAGCTTGCTTGGTGTGGCTGTATCACCAGTTGTGCTTGGTGTCACACCCCAAAAAGGTAAAGTCATAACAGTCTCGCCGTGTGAGCTATCCTAAGATAGAAACTGTCCTCACAATTGTTATCTTAGACTTAGTTCACACTAGGCGTACTCGATTCTACCCCTTTGAAGCGTGTAATTCGATATCTAGTTGATATAAACCTGTGGAGTAACCCTTTGAAATAATTTATAATAATAAACTTGTAATTTGACCTTATAAAAGAGTAGTAGTAAATCTTACAAGTACCTTTCATTTCACAAACAGACCATAATATTGAAAACTACCAAGCCCTTTGAGGAGTCTTGTGTAGTTTTCCTTAAAAGATAAAAAGTTAATACTAAGGGTAATAATCAGCCATTTCTTATTATATCTTGCTCCTCGTCCCAGTTTACTAGGGTTCCAGTATTAAGTAAGCACTTATAAGCCATTTGGAACCTGCAAAACAAATTATAGGGGAATCAGCGACGACTTGCTCAGAAAGTGGGGTAGAAATAGAAGTATGGACTCAGCACATCACAAGTAGGGTTTTCAACCAAGTTGGTTAGATGCAATATATGTACAAGCAAATGCCATCGCACAACGTTATCTGGTCCGTTCATAAGATCAGAGAAATTACGCCCCCTTTAATCCGGGTTGAGGAGATTGACGTCACATACTCAAGGATTGAAACCAAATCGAGGCTTGTGCAATGGAGAACACCTTCTTCCCATAACCACCTTAGAATCATAGCCCCCAACCTTGCTGCGACCTCCTCTCTTGTCACTTAGTTTGGCTAAGGGTAGGGAAATGACCATTTCAACTATTCTTATCGAAGGGAGTCCGTATTTAGCTCGAGAATCCTAATCGTTACCCCTAATGGATTATGATGCATATTAGATTAGATGTTAAGCCAAGTTTAAGTTAGTTCATCTTTTCAAGGTGATAAACTAAGCTCAAACAATTCAAGCATAATAATATTCACAAAACAACCATATCATGGAGCTCAGCTCCTAGTACAGCAAATTGAAACCCAACCATAAACGTTGCATAAACACAAACAGCTAACTATAATCACAAACCAATACATACCAAAGTTCCTAAATATTCTAAAATAATATCCCAAAATACTATTAAGCATCGATCCCACTTACCTGTTCGGATGCTCACTACTGAAAACTGGGGTTGTCAATGATCTGATCACTAGGGAATCTTATATACGTAAAACTTAAATTTAGTTTTTTAATAGTTACGAAAACATTAAGATTTGATTTAAAATAGTTATATATATATATTATCACAATAATATATAGTTTTGTTATTATATATATATATATATCAAGTTAAGTTATTAATTATTGATAATATATACAATTTATACTATTATGTATTATATATCGTTTCCATCATATCGAAACGTATTTTTAATTGATTTAATCATGTTTCAATTCCGATAGGGTTACCGTAAAACATACATTCTAGAATATTATAGAGTTATAAGTTATATTACCTAAGATTGTCGGATTTTAATAAAATTAGTGTTATTGGATTTGTATAGACCTAATGACACGTGTTACGAGTCCTATTTCTAGATATGACTTTTAACGAGTAGTTCAAGCTTTAAACACAGTAATATGTATATAATCAAATATTATTGTACTATACGTAATTTATGTTATTAAACCATATTTTACCTAATTTGTCAATATAACCATATAATATAAGTATCGTCTAATCTTAATATACATATAACATATCTCGATCAGTAAAATATCATTAAATATATAAAAAATATACATTTGATCTAATATGATTAGGATACATATGTATAGTTTTTATTCAACTATTTATCATGTTTTAACTTATTATTACTATAATTGGGTATCGGTTTGTTATTTAAGCTATTTTACTACATAAATTCGTAATAAATAGCTTAAATTACCAAATAATTCTAAAATTTTTTTCTGAACTTCTAAAAATATTGGGAACTCAGCTAGTACTTGGTTTCAAGTTTTCTATTTATCGCTTATATATTCGTATTTACAATTTTATCCTTAAATTATCCTAAATTACCCAATTATAATTTTTTTTGCACCAAATTGATTTCAACCTGTCCTAACATTATTATTATTCACTACAAATCAGTACATGTCCATTTCATCTTTTAATTTTACAATTTCAGCCTATTTTCGAGCTATTTTTAGGCAAAAAAAATACAATAAATATTAAAAATATTCAAATAAAAAATCAGACTACATAGAAATTATCTATATATCATGTATATCCTACACAAAAGTTTTGAGCTAGAAAATACATCATTTAGTATATTTATTTTGAAAGTCAAAATTTAGATGAATAGTGACTTTTTAAAGTATGTATATAAAATAATTACAATTTAAAAAAAATAAAATTACAACATGAAATTATATCTAAAATGACCTATATATAATTTTTTTCTTAATTTTATGACTTAATTTAATATTTTTAGAAATTATAAGAAAAACATGATAGAAAATTAACCAACCTATTCGTCAGTGCTTCGGCCACTGTTGGCCAATGGGGGTATGTCGGCCAGAAAGGGCGTTGGTGGTGCTCCATAGTGGTGGAAGAATGTCACAGCAGATCAAGGTTTGGTTTAGGAATAAGCTAGGCTCGATCCTTGCTTTATTTTTCCTATTTTTTCTAAATATTTTTCTAAATTTTCTTTAGGTGTTTTTAGTTACCAAAATGTTAAATCTAAGTGCTAATATCCAATTTATAGTTTTTTAAGTTGGTTGTAATTTTTATTAGCCATTAAGTAATTATTTTTTATTTATTTGGTTATTCTTTTAAGGAATTTACAAGTATAAGGTGTCAAATTTTTGTTTAGTTACTTTTGATGCAGTTGGATATTGTTTTTAAGCTACTCAACATTTAATCCAATCATATTCTACGTTTTTTGTTATTTTTTTTTTTATAATTTTTAGAAGATATTTTAAGGTATTTTGGTATTTTATATAAGTATTTAATGATTTTGGTAATATACGTGTATATATATCATATATATACCATATACGCAATGAGTAATTATATACATGTAATCATGTTTCTAGCATATTTCTTATTTTTAAGATACTTTTCCTATTTAATTCTACGATTTTATAACTTATTATGCATAATTATATAATTTTATGTTAATTTACGGGGTATATTTATTATATATATTGGATATACTGGTCACTTAATATGGGACGTGCCTTACATGATATCGACCTGAGGGGTAGGACGGATATAAATTAGGCGACCCACCATGTAGCTTGGATAGCATAATGGGAGGATTGCTGAAACCAAATAACTCAGGTTTGACCATCACCTAGTGTATATCTTAGCTATGTCCTTTGGTACTAGCAAGTCACCTATAGATATATCGGCTAATTTAGGGCTTAGATGTATATGGTACGTACAGTTGCCTTTTTGTTTACACTTTTATTTTCCAATTTATATACAACTCATATTTTTGCATTCGGAATGTAAGTAGACTTCATACAGATAGTGCCATACGTATCATATGAGGACATATTATCTGAGCAACATCGAGTAAATGACCTCATCTAGGGCATTATTAGGGTCTACCTAGGCGACCTAACTCCACCCGGTTCAGATGTCGATGAAGACGACTCCTCATCGAATGGGCCACGGAGAGGTAGGGGTCATGGGACATGTGGTTATCGTTGAGTTAGGGGCCAAGGATGTAGATAGCTTGATGTTGAGATTTGCAATGATGCTTCTCCTCTACACTTCTCGTCGCCAGCATCTCTTGGACCACTTGGATTTGAGTTTCGCAAGCCATTCCTCTTGGAGAGCTCTGGTGATCCTATGTATCACACCCCTGTCATCAAAGAGACCTCCACTAATTAGTTTCATACTCCGTTGGCACCATTGAGGAGGTCGATTAGACATATTCAATATGACATTGGCGAGGGAGTCATGTAGATGCACCTTTCTCTAGGCCTTATGTATGGATCGTTCTCAAGTGCTTACAGTCAAGACAATGGATAGATCACATAGCTGGATGTAGCTCAAATGGTTAAGCTACAAGAAAATGCAGAACCTTAGGATGCTCAGCCACTACCTTGACGACAAAGTCGACATAATTAGCTTTGTATATTTTAGTTTTGATTTACTTTCTTTATTTTTAAAACACTATTTAGGTATTTCAATAGTTTACTTATGTTTCGTTTAATAGTTTCATTTCTTCATAATTTAAAGTTATTTACAGTTCTCGATATCGATTCAAAACGCATATCTATGTAGTACCAAACTTAGATATAACCGAATATCTCACAAATAAATAACTGAATATAATTTCACTAATTGACTAAAAAAATTAACTATCTACTAAACATCACGTTTCAAATACGTTTTCAACTAATATTTTGCATGTGCTCCGCTAAATTTAAGGTAATGCAATTTTCAAGTGCAATCACATATAGGCTCGACTAAATGTAAAGGGGGGGGGGGGGGGAGACGAAAATGGAAAATGTGAGTGTATTGAAATTGATTGGGTGTTGGGCGGATATGTAAAATTTATACTGAAAAGAGACGATTTCAAAAGCGGTATTTCTAGGATTATTTTCCCAGATGCCGCATTTTTGTAAATTTTTTTTTTTATTTTTTTCTTTTTCCTTAAAAGCACATTTCGATACGATCAAAATGATATATTATATGTAATAGTATAACTACATATATTATTAATATTTAATAACTTAACTTAACTTATATAATAAAACTATATTATATTATATAAGGAAAATAATAGTATACTGTAGATATATAAATATATATATATAACCATTTAATGGCATACTTTTAGATAGAACCCTAATGTTTTTGTAATTATTACGAAAACTAAATTTGGGTTTTATATATATAGGGTCTCTTAGTTATTAGATCATTGAAGACATGAGTCTTCCATAGTGAGTATATGGATAGGTAAGATGGGATCATAGTTTTACTGCTTGTTGAGATACTAAATCAAAGTACTAACCGCTTGTTGAGATACTGAATCAAAGTACTATCTGGAAGCTTAAGAGTAATTTGATTGTGGTTATAAATTAACTGTTTGTGCACATACCATGTGTGTAGTTGATATTATGATTGTAATGGGAATTAAACTCTTGGACATGTTGTTCTGCATAATAATGCCATTTTGTATTGTTGTGAACTTGTTTGGTTACCCTTAAATGGAAATAATAGCGATTTGACTACTAACGAAATTGGATATACATAGCAACTGTTAGGGGAACGATTAGAAGTGTTAGGGTAAATACCAACTCCCTTCGATGAGAACAACTGAAATAATCTTTTCCTCATCTTTAGCTAAACTAAGTAATGGGCAAGGAGGTCGTAACAAGGATGGGGGCTATAGTTCGAAGGTGGTCATGGGAGGAAGGTGTTTTCCATTGTATAAGCTCAGATTTGGTCTGATTTAAGTCATAATAAAAATCCTCAATCTGGATGGGAGCGAATGTGATTTCTCTAACCTCACAATAGTCTAGATAATATTGTGTGATATCTCAAGTGATTGATTGCATTGCATTGCATCATAATTAAAAACCTTACTTATGATTGTTTGGTATTCTTCTAACTCTGTCCCACTTACTAAGTTAGTTGTACTCACATTCCTATAGACCTTTTTCAGGTAACGAGTGAAAGTCGAGATGTTCAGATATAATCACCCTTAGGTTAGTGTACTATTGGTTGGGAAAGTAAGGAAAGGAATAATCCATTGAATTTGGGCTTTTGACTTTTCTTTTGAGTTTTGAGGAAACTAACTGGAAATTCCCTAAGATGCCCATTAGTTTTCTATCTTATTGTAAATAGATTTCAAGACTTGTGGCTTTTGATAAACTCTTATTGTAAATTATAACTCTAGATGTGAAACATTTATGTAAGTACTATTATATTATGAGACAACTGGTTATATAGAATAGGTATTTTGTAAAGTTATATAACAAGTTTGATCATTCATAAGTATCAAAACAAATGCTTTAAGTTGATTGAGTCATGTATACCTTGTGTGGACTATATCTGTGATAGCAGTTATGGGGTCAGCTTCTATTTTAGGTTAGTTTACATGGTGTGACTATTATAACTTCTCCTGTTTAGGGCGTAACAGGTGTTATTCAAATTAATTTTTTGTTGGTTTTATGTTATGTGATAAAGGCCTTAAAAATACATTGTTAGTGTTCTTACTTAATACAATTTCTGACATATTTGAGATGCTAAAACTTACGAGGTTTACTTTATCTTACTTTTGTCATATTTTAAAAGTTACGAGCCTATACTATAAGGTATTGCACTTAAGGTTTTAGGGTAAAGAATTACGTGTTTACTAATGAATGGGGCAAACTTTACTGTAAAAATATTGAGATTTCGGAACGTTTTGATTCTTAAAAAACCATTGATAGGGTATTGTTCCTATCGATAGTTAAGTGCAAGTGCCTATGTAAAAAACTATTAACGATACCATATATCTGTCAACAGTAATGTGCTCCACTATACTAAAACTCAACTCCTTCACAGTAAAAAATCACCGAATATGGTAGCATTTTTATGGTTGATAATAAGATTAACTGTCAACAGTAACATTATACTGTCGACAAAAGGGTGCTTCAATTAAGTAAAACCTAACTCCTTTCCAGTAAGAGATGATCGAGCATGGTTGGTTTTCTCTAGTTGATGGTAACTTGAACTATCGATAGTAACAATACATTGTCGATAGTTGCATTAAAAAATAATAATTTATTTATTGTATTTAATTTTAATATATATGTCACTATAAAATTTATGCTTGTATCTTATAAAATTTTAATAATGTATGGATAGTAATACTACAACACACAATTTTCGAATGTGATATTACATATATTGTATTAACTTATTTATAAAGCATTGATATATGATCTTAGTGCAACGATATATAATATAGTACAGTATACTATCAATGGTATATACAAACTACATGTATATTATGTGCATAACTTACATATGAATTATAAACATGTACTATGTATATAATACAAATCAATAATAAACATACTATATTATACTACCAATAATACAAATGGATTATCACTTATGAATTATACGTACGTATTATAATTATATCCAAATTATGTGGTGCATATCTTTTAATTTCAATTAATCATGAATCTAATTGTATAAACCAAAAAATATATATAATATATTTATAGACAATAGTATATATGAGCTACATCCATGTGAATTATATGTGCAAATTACGGAATTAAATGAATTATGCATAGGCTTAATATTTTCTGTTAATGATAATATAGTTTATAGACAATGGTATGTATGGGATATTTACATATCAATTATATGTGCAAATTACCAAATTATATAAATTATGCATAGGCTTAATATTTTCTGTTAATGATAATATAGTTTATAGACAATGGTATGTATGGGATATTTACATATCAATTATATGTGCAAATTACCAAATTATATAAATTATGTATAGATTTAGTATTTTCCATTAGTCACAATGTAGTTTATAAACAATGGTATGTATAGGTTTCTATTGAACCTAGGGTTCATTAATTAATTTTGATAAGAATAAAAAGTATATATCTAAACATGTTGTTTTTGAAGAGAATCAAACAAGTGGATAACTAAACTAAGTATTATTTGTTTATGTTGAGGTAATTGAATAAGAACGATTAATTTGCTTAAAGAATAAATATATCAATTATCTCTACAAAAAATTTAATCTTTTCAATGGTGATCAATGATCTTGAAGTTAGATTGCAAAGTGTATTTATTTGTTGTGTGTTAAAAGTATTTTCAGGTGATATTTAGTCTACCGGGTTGACGGCTTAAGGAAGAATTAGGCTGACCATATAAAGCCCTAAAAAACACAAAGAAAAGTTTACTGGCTTGAAGGAGTTGGCATGCTGGTTCACTTGCTGGTAGAGTATTTTGTTACCGGCTTGCCAGTAGTACAAAGAGTCGGTATATCGATAAGTTTGATTCAAGTAGTCATTAGAGCATTTAATGTGTAGTAATGGGAAGAATTCAATGGGTTGATATAAAAGCTCAACAACCTGACCAAAGGCAATTAAGATCTGATATCAAACAAAAAGAGATATAGTTGTAGTGCTTGAAAGTCCTCACATTTGCAATCTTAAGAGAAGAAAGCGATATACTTAAGTTAGTTGTATGTAAAGTTATGGTGCTTAAAAGTTCTCACATTTGAAATTTTTAGAGAAGAAAGCGATATATTTGAGTTAGTTGTGTGTAAAAGAGATTGTGTAAGCTCGTATAGTTCGTATAGCTCTTGAAGTATTGAGTTGTGAAATTAATAAAGTGAAGTAAAGTCTTCGGTTGGAGACATTTTAAGTTCGTAAAGACTAGAGGACGGTTTGAACTTAATGTTATATCCGAGCTTGAATTTCTTTATCTCTATCTGCTTTAATTTCTGTACTTATTATTATTTTATTGTTATTTTAATTACTCCTATTATTGCATTTATTTGGTTATATCGAAAAGAATTGTATATTGTCTTAGAACTTAATTCACAGCCCCCTTTTTAAGTTTAGCCTAGTGTTCTTCAGTTTCATCTATATGAATTGTACATGAAATTTATCGAATTATATGAATTGTGTATAGTTTAAGTAATAATAATAATGTAAATGATAAATGAATAAAAACTAGGTAAATAATATTTTAGTATAAAATGAACAAGAATTTAGGCAATAGGAAAATATTTTGAATAAAGGGAGGTAAAAAAAGAAATATTAATACTTAATTGTAAAAAAGGAGGAGAAATGTTATAAAAATAGAGATATTAATATTTAATTGTAAAAACGGAGACATATTGTAACAATAAAGATATTTACCTTTAATGGAAAATATATAAAAAGGAATATTAATTAAATGGGAAAATAGAAAAACATAAAAAGGAAAGGAATGAGGAATATAATTAAATGGGAAAGGGGAAGGAGAAGGTAATCTGCTAACCTCCTATAATAGGTTACCTTATTCAGCGTTATGATAACTCAGCTAGTGTTAATGTGAAAAAAATCCCTGCTGGAACCAATAAAAAGAAAGAGGAAGAGCAACTCCCTAACCTTGTAGGCGCTCAATTTTTGCCCTAGTAGTTATAGTTATAGTTATAGTTTCTTAAAAATAGGGTCCTAACTAAAAAATAAGGAAAAAATAATAATAAAAAATGAAAATAATAAAAATTGACCAATGATGAAAATACTAAAAAATGAGAAAAGGAAAATATTATAAAGATTTTTTAGGAAGTAAATTATTTTAGAGTTAATAGTTTTAATTTTAACTTAATTCAAATAATCATTTTAAAGAGTCGCGTGTTTTAAGTACAACTTAATTGTATTAAAAATCAAAGTATAAGCTAATGGTTTAACGAATAAGTATTGGAACAATGTTATCGGATTAACTTAAGGTCACAAGTTCAAGCCTTACTGAGTATATATGTGTTTTCTATCTTTTATTCCATTGCGAATTCTTTTTTTCAAATCTAATTTTGAATTTTATTGAATCTTTTGAATCTAATGTGATAAAAATTTGTAAGATTCATATTCAATACAAAAGATTCGTTTTGGAGTTTATAAATATGGATTGTGCGGGATAAAAGGAGAACAATTATTTATTTTAAAAACACCAACACCATTGCCATACACACCAGACCACAACTCCAATGCTACTGACTAGCTCACACACGACGCCAAAACACTGTCCATCGCCCGAAGATTCGCACACATGGACTGTCGACGAACTAAGTATCCCCCTTCACAATCACAGTCCATATCCATACTGTCCTTGCTTAACCCAAACTTAGAATCCTTAACAACTACTAGATAAACACTCTCCACGCACTTCAACCAACAGCATACAACCAATTGCCTAGTCCCTAACCACAGACGAACACCAACAACAGTCGATACATTACTCTCTACTGTACGATGCCAAAGCCGCACCATACACGTTGCTCCAGTCATGACAAGGCCTGAAGTCCACTCAACAGCACGCCCACTGTCATACGTTGCAACTCCCATAGCAGTACTACTCTACTGTCACATGCCACAACTCCCACAGTAGTGCCGCTCCATGATCACATGTCACAACTCCCACAGCAACACCACTCTACGATCAACAATCCACTCACGCTCATAACTCACTTGACGAACAGTATGCCGTATAGCAAAGACACGACTAGTTTCAGCTTTCACTCGATTACAGCAATTCCACGCACTTCGCAACATCCAAGCTTCATACCGCCAGCGCGAACACTCTATTCGCGAACAGCAAGTCCGACAAACATTATCCCAATAGACAACAATTAGGTTCGACATGTTTGTTCTTTGTTGAAATTTTTTATTTATTATATTATATTATATCATATTGTTATTTTATTATAACTTTAAGTGATTTAATATAGTTTATATATAATAGTTTAAGATACTTCTTTTAGCATTAGCTTTAATATGGATTAGGTATATTATGATGATTTAAGTGAAAGTTTATTTAATAAGTAGTAATATAAATATAGAGATATATAGATATTAGATAAGGGAATGTTAAGATTGGTTTTTTATTATATATGTACCTTATTATATTATTATTATCTATTGCTTAACATGATATAATATATGAATATATTAGTTTAGGAGATTTATTAGTATTGATTTTTATATATTTGAGTATATTACGTGATATCATTAATTTATTTAGGTGGATACTTATTTAGTAGTAATAATGTGTATATATACATATATATAATATATATATATATATATTAGTCTAGAAATTTTTTAGGATTAGTTTTTTAGGATTTCTCAATTAGAAAATCGATTTTTTAGAAATAAAATTAACAAAACGAAAATTATTACAAGAAAATTATAACATCTTAATGAGCCTCTCGATCACTCATGAGTTAGGACCTCCTTATATTTTATTTACACGAGCCGAACTAATTAAAATGTAAATCCGATCAATTTTCAAAGTTAAAATCAATCAATACATTAAAGTTTTTGGAGAAAAAACTATGATTGTCTGATCTCGGTTAGCGGGTATATAGGTACTTTTAGAGCGACGATAAAATTTGTAGAAACTTAGGTTTTTTTTTATTATTATTTTTGTTTTTTTTTTCTTTTGGTCTTTATTTTTTTTCTAAAAAAAATAAAAGAATAAATCTAATTTCGATAAATAGATGGTAGTACCAGTTAGGGTTTAATAGGTTAGTCTCCGGATTTGGAATTCTTTAGTTTTTTATTCAAGTTGAAATAAAAAACCGGTAGTCAAATCGTAATTAATTTACCCAATTGATTACGATTTCCTTTTTTTTTTTCTTGACTTCAGTTGGGTAGTGGCTCCAAAAATTTTTTTTTAAATAAAAAACCGGAATTTCCTGATTTTTTTAGTTGAGAATTAATATTAAATGGGTTTTGGGTTTAATATTAGTCGGAAAATGAGAAATCAAATTGAAACAAGAAAACTGAAAATTAAGCTTGACAAACCTCTAGCACAAGATAGTTTTGATAAGCAAAATTAAACTTGAAGGTCTATTTGTGTAATATTATTAGACTGAAGAATTAATAAGTAAAAGATTAGAAAAGGAGAGAGAGAGAGAGAGAGAGAGAGAGAGAGAGAGAGAGAGAATGAGTAATGGAACGTATAAGAAAGGTGGGGCTTTTGCATCAATTTTGTTTTCTCAAAGTTAAGGACCTTTATTTTTCTATGTTTTGTAAAGCATAAGTAACCAAGTATAAAAAATGAAATATATGCATCAAATGTAAAAAGGTGTAAAAATACAGATAGTGTGATTTACCTAAGTATACATATGTATGGATTTTTATATAATTAAATAATAGTATTAAATAATCTACAATTATATATTGAGATAATCTTTGAGTTAAATCTTTTGTGTTTGAATTTTCCACCCTCTTAAACTAAGATAATTCAGTTTTGCATTTCAGCAGTCTCAACACAAGTCCTTTTAAATGGCTTAAGTTAAAATCCATATATTTAACTAGGGGCATCAGACAAAGAGACCCGATATCCCCCTATTTGTTCATCATTGGGCTGAAAATGTTTAATAGATTGATTAATCTTCAAGTTAACAAGAAGTTATGGCAACCATTTAAACTACGTGGTTGTGGTTTTGCCATCTCTCATATCTTTTTGCAGATGACATAATGTTGCTTACGGAGGCAAATCTATTATCGTCACAAGTTATTGTAGAGAGCGTAAACCTACTTGAGAAGTGGTTATGGCTACAAATTAATGCCTACAAGTCTACAGTACTTTTTTCCCCAAATGTTTGATTAGGTTTATCATCTAATATCTCTCAACTTCTTATGCTAAAAAAAAATAGATTCTATCAATAAATATCTTGGCTTTCCTCTAAACTTGAGGTGAAGTTTGCGATCACAAGATTATGAGTTCCTCATAAAGAAAATGCAGCAAAAACTAAATGGATGGAGAGGGCAATTACTTAGCCTAGCAAGTAGAATAATTCTTATTAATACCACCCTAAATACCATCCCCTAATACTATTTGCAAGCTGCCTCAAAACGAGATAAAGTCCTTAACCAATTAGAATCTATAACTAGGACTTTCTTCTAGAACAACACACATAATTTGAGGAAACTACATTAGATAGCATAGGAAACTTTATGCCAACCTAAATAGCTAGGAGGCCTAGGTTTCTTCAACTTACACAAAAGAAACCTAACTTTTGAAATGAAAAGAGCTTAGATGTTTTCTCAAAAAAAAAAAGAAAAAATTGTGGATCCAACTTTGTCATCACAAATACAAAAATTACATTAAGGAAACACAACCTTGACTAGCCCCATCATCTTATTGTTGTTAGAAGAGTATTATCAGTGGTTATGAACATTTGCTAAAGTTGAACCACCCTTTGGTAAGCAATGGCAAGAGTACAAAATTTTGGACAGACAAGTGGATAAGTAAATAACCTCTTTGAAACATCATCCAAGGACCTATTCATTGAAGTGTATCTTACACTATAGTTGAGGAAGCTTGGAAAGATATCACTCATTGGAATGATTCCCTCTTAGGATTTGAAATAACCAAACCTTTGTGAAACAAAATTTGGCCCTTTCATGTTACATTCACATTTAATGATGATACACTCCACTCCTTTGATACCAAAAAAGCTTATGAAAGTCTCTTCAAAGATAAAGACGATCATATGTCCTTTAAGAAAATTTGGATAGTACCAATTCCTCTTAGAATCTAACTCTTTTTGTGGGGGAGTGATTCAAAATTGTCTTCTAATCGGCCAATTCTTACACAAAAGAACAATTGCCACTAGTCATTACTCACGTTATGGAGCACTTATGGAAGATAGACTTCATGCATTAACACTTTGTCTAGGGATTAAAATCAGTTGGTAGGGAATTATTGACACACTACCTATAGTTGAATCTTTTACTACTTGGTTGTTCAAACCACTCCACATACCCAAATGTTAATTAAAAGCATGTCACCCACCACACTCTATTATCATCATTTTTTTTCATTGGCTACGTTGGAAAAAAAGAAATGGACAAGTCTTTAAGCATGATGCACGCAACTCGCTTGATGGGAACTTGTAACAGCAGGTACGGCAGCTTGGCTATGAATTATGGCTGAGAAAATCTTCAAAAAACAGTTAAAAATGTGCATGCAGCGAAAAGATCTTGTTTGGCTTCCTCCACAAAATGATTGGTTGAAATTAAATTATGATGCATCTCGCCTTGAGGAGCTGGAACAAGCTATTGCAGCTGATGTGGTTAAAGATAGCTGTAGTAACTGGGTGTTTGGTTATTAGTGCAAATTGGGCAATACAAATGTATTGGAGGCTGAACTCTAGGATCTTTATTGGGGATTAAATCTTTGCCTTCGGTTGCAAATTAAACATTAGGAAATACGACTTGATTCGCAACTTGCTGTAGGTTTATTTTATGGAGAAAATTACTGATATATGTACTAATGCTCTAATATTGTGTAGGGAACTATGAAAGCAGCTGGAGGCCTATCGTTTATCTTTTGCTCCGAGGGAGGTACATACGGTGGCAGACATGTTAGCTAAGGAAGCATATAGCATGGAGGCACATGAGAGCTTTTTGATGATTCTCCCTTTACTAGCTGATGTTTCTAATTATGTTAACTTATCACAGGAATTCACTGTGAAAGGCAATGTCCTCGGTTTTTGTCCTTTTGTAGGAGGAATGCCCCCTTAAGCTCACAATGTATTGGTGCACTCCTTTGTAAATAAATAAAGATTAGTCTTCCACAAAGAAAAAAAAAGAAATCAATAATTGTGCGTATTACAAGTTGATATCCAGTATACTTTATACAGAGTTACATAAACAATTAAGAGGTTTGCTTATGGATTGCAAACGTCGCATTACTTAATATTAAATAACACAAGTTTTAGCACATGACGTTGTGCTTCCTCAATTTAATGGGTTATATATAGCCTTTCCGAAACAGCATAACATTTTAAATAAGTGTACAGAAGGCCATTAATAATCATATAAAACCAATATACAACATATACTTGTATAATTAAATAATGGGATTCATAGCTTATTTGTAACAATTTTACAAGCATGTCAACAATTAACCACAACAAAATTTTTTAAGTAAATCTAATTTTCTATTTAATATTGCATATACATGTGCTTCTCAAGTTTCCAACTAAAATGCAGTATTTTAAATTTTGAGCTATTTGAATAAAGTACAGTACCTGATTGGGGTCTGCGATGTTGTGACTATGGTCACACATCAACGAGACGTTTTCTTTATACTAATTGGGCAGGATCAACTTCAAATAGAGGTGTCTACTATAGGATACTGCATATTTGTTGGGATAAATTATTCTCATGGAGTACGAGGCAAACTGAAATCACAAGATCAAATATGGGATCCATGTACATATCGAATATGAATCGGAAACATCCTTGAGGAACTTCGGTACAAAGACGATGGGCTCGGGCTATGGTATTGTAAAGCGAGCAGGCATTTGCAAATGGGCTTAAAAACTTTTGATTGAGTCGACAATCAAAATTGTACGTCTCTATTTTTTATTTATTTATTTATTTTTAAAACAGACATGTCACATAATTATTGGTAACACACATTATACATGCAACATTTCTTTCTTTTATTATTCACTCGTAAGTAGCTATTCTCAATAATAACTATTCCTCTATGAACCAAACACCATATAGATGTGTCCATCTCAAATACATTCTTGTAAACCTAGTATGGAAGCATTTTACATGCCATATAGCATAAGGGCTCTTAATGTTGTTGTTTCTCTCAAACAAGGAGGAGCAACCTATGTATACTAAATCAGCATAAAAGTTTCTTATGTATTATTAAACCGATATACTCTGCTTATCCACAGACGTTATAAGGGCCAAAGACATGTAGCTTACAATGCGAAATTGTTTCACATCGATTTCCAACATACCATCATTCCAGTAAGGCTGGAACCTCTACCCGCAGACGGAATTGGCAACAGTAGGCATGAATGCAGGAATTGTATAATAGCTTTTAGGCGCTTATGGGTTCTGCATTCAGCATTTACATCAATAGCCTGCCAAGAGCAAAACAAGCAAGGCAATGAAAGATCAGACAGCAGGGATGCAGCTATCCCACGTCCCATACTTGGAGCTGAAGCTGCCACCTCCAAACTGCTGAACGTACTCCAGAATAACAGCATGGATACAAGACTCCCAAGTGCATGCTATCTTCCAAAGCGACAGGGGCTCCAAAAGGCTACGAAGAGAGGCGCTCAACCTCAACCGTGTTTTCAGTGAAAGGTCACCATATGCTTCACTGCCACGGCAGAATAGCAGCATTACAATACTAAAGAGAACTCCTATGAATAATGGGCTCAAAGAACCGGTGTGAGCAATTATAAAACGTTGTACAGTTTTTAAGAAAGCATGGTGCATTGGAATGTGTCAAGGTCTTTCTTTTTAGTCCTTTAAAATTGCCTATAAGACAGTCATGATATAACCGCACAACTCAGGGAAAAAGTGTAAAAGGACGAATAATTTTATACAAGTGGATTGCCTAAGAAAGGGTACACCCTACTGGCCAATCCATACACTAGCCTTCATGGGATTAAAGGACGCATAATTTTATACAAGTGGATTGCCTAAGAAAGGATACACACTACTGTTTCTCAATATTATGCAAATTAAAGGAACAATTGTCCTCTACAACAAATCTCCATGGATATAATCTACAATGACACCAACAGCAAAATCCTTGCCTTCATGGGATTAAAGACCAAGATAAATCTTAAAAATTCATCTTTTTTATTTTAACTACCATTCAGTATTGAGTAACTGTTTTTTTGACCATGCAATGATGGTTAAAGACCAAGATAAATCTTAAAAATGCACCTGAACCATGCAATCATGGGGTAAAAGACCAATTCATTGCCACAAGCAACAAATAAACTTATGGTATATAGACAGAATGACTACAAGGAATAGGTAAATTGTGGCAGCCTGATAAAAACTCACAAGTTAAAAGAAATTTAGAAGCTAACAAAAGCAGAAAAAATTCCATCGTATATCAGTCAAACTGTTTTAATGAGATTCCATGTAAAGATGGCAATTTCATGATTCAAAACCTTGCTTAAAGGAAAAGGAACGCTCAGAATTACCCGCTTTCTAATGGAAAATTCTCCAAGAGCTTGGGGGAACAGTTTGGATAACTTGAGGGAACTTGCAAGGACAGAGGCTGAATAAGTGCCTATACAATGACAGCCACAGAGAAATTGAGATACCACAAAGAGCATTGATGTGCTAGACTTACATTATTTAAATAAGGAAACCACACCATTTCTGTGGCATAATGAGCTTTTAAATTGGAGCTGAATGACATAGCATTGAAAGAGCACTTGACAAGTGTTCCTTCCCATCCTCCAACATTATCATCCATGATGTACAGAACAATGTCTACAAGCTGCCGATTTATTTTCCTTATTTCTTCTACAAGGACATGATTAACCTGCAACCAATTGACATGTCAAAATCCATAAAAACCAGCATTCAAAAGAATAAGATGTCATTTTTATACCATAAGTGAGGTTACTCTTGATGATCGATTATGTGTGATGTGTGTACAAGTCGATCTTGAAGATTACTTGATCCAATGACACATATAAGAATGTGATAGAGGGATGTGTGGAAGGAGAAATAGGTAAACTTGATGTCTTGTAATGCTTGTGCGAAAAAAGATTGATATGACTAGCCTTAGTCTTTTCTTGATTTGCTCAAGTAGTTTGCTACTTAATTTTCTTTGAAGAGATTTCGGCAAAGCTTCATAGTTGTCTCAAATCTTGTAGGGTGTAGATGTCTTGCAAATGAGAGAATTAACCTCCTATTTATAGATTTTAGAAGTTAATCTCAACTGTCAGGTTGATCTGATAGATTGGTTGAGATTTGCTATAGCTGACGAACTCAAAAATTATTATTTCAAATCAATCTTATAACAAATTGGTATCAGAGGTAGTCTTATTAGAATATTTGTATCTTTGACGCATGATGTGATGACACTAGTATGATTGATGGGGAGCCGGGAGAGGCAAGTGACAACCATGGTGGTCAAAGCTAAGGCATGAATGCTGAAGGGAATGGAGATACAAGGATAATGTGGAAAATTTTTGAGGCAAATGATTGAGGAGAGGAAATTAAGGTTTTTGAAGACGAACGCAATGAAGAAGATGGTGAAGATGAAGATAATGCCATTGAATCTAAGAGGAGCTAGCAAGCCTGAAACTATTTCTGCTCAAAATCAAAACAGAGGCTTTGATGACCAGGGTATGACAAGCTTGTCTCTTGATTTTGAAGTTCCTTCACCTGGAGATCAGCAGAAGGATCCCTTCAAGCTGGAACTATAGGAGAGAATAACATCAGTGTTAAATACGTTGGTTTATGATGGTCAAACTCATGACAGTAATCTGCTATTAAATTTCTTATCGAATACCCAACAAAATGCTTGTGTTTAATATATAAATGGGACTGCAGGCATCAGTTTTGCCCCTTCTTTATTGGCTGTATCCTACCAGAAAGAATAGGCCCCTTATAGCAAGGGCTGCGAGAGCACATAAAGTTCTGCATGCTAAATCAGATGATTGGCTGTTGATTTCAAGCACAAATTCTGTCATAACTACTAGCCTATATGTTTACCCATTTGAAGAAAGAGTGGAAATGTTCAAAGAGTTGAAAAGGATGGTGAAGTTTCTCAAATAGTTGCTGGTCAGGTGTCTAGTCCTGGTTCATGAATAGTTGTTTGTAGGGGCCATATTGTTGATGGATTTCAACAACTGAATAGCCTTACTTTAAGGTTGAACTTGTCTACCCATGCGTCATTTGTCGGTGAATGTGGCCTGCTGGAGGCCGGTCTGGACTATGGTGGTTTGCCCAGAGAGTTCTTACCTAACCTGTCAAACCTGGCATTTCCTCCAGAGTATGGACTGTTTTCCCAAACTTCAACCAAAGACTGGCTTTTAATTCCAAATACTTTGGGAATTATTTGGATGAAAGGGGCTATGAAGAATTGCGTGAGCATCTTGCAGAGACTGATAGTTCAAGTCGAGGTTCATGATCCACCTGCTCTCAACATATTATATGCTTTTGCTGACCTATTTCTTCTAAAAAGAGGAGGAGAAGATGCAACTATAACGTGTCAACACTGCCCTACTCCATCGCATGAGATCATGCATGTCGCCAAGGCAGGCAATGAATGTTATGGCCAGTGTCATCTATTTGTGTCTCATGCTAGGTTGCAAATTATCCCCTTTATGAATGTATATCAGCGCTGCAGTGAAGGAAAACAAGAAGTAGAGTTGTAGTCCTTAGAATGTATTTATCTTAAAGCTGAAGTGTTAATAGTCAGTGTATGTTAGCTATGTGTTGTTTATGTGCCCATTCCATTGTGCACATGTATAAATGGTTGTGTGGTGTACATCTGCAGGTATATGGCTGGTTTAATGTGAAGCTGACTGCGTAGTGGTCAGTCAAGGGAAGTTCTGCCATTAGCATGTGTAAGAGTCAGTTTAGGGATTTAATTAGCATGGAGTGAAAATAGGAAGTAGGGTTGATGTGTAACCACCACTTGATGAATATACAATGTAGAAAACACTCAACGAAAAGAAGCCTATTTTTCCCCCAAAAAAAATGTAAAACTTTTTTCAAGAGATCACTGGGTTCTCTCTTTATGAGCCCAAAAATTACCATTTCAAATCAATTCTATAACCCGGGGAGGGAAAACTATGGGCACCAGCTGGATTTAATTGGCACAGAACCACATATAAATTTGACCAAGGAATGAGTGAACTGCTGACAATTAAAATGAATGATGTATTAATCAAATACTTGGTTATTTTTATTTTACTGACTTAATATACTGAAATAAAAATATTGGCACGATCTGATTTTCTATTAACTTGTAAAACATCTTATACAATGATTTACAAAATGTGAAATATTTTTGAATAATTATAAACGAATTTTGTTAATTTAAGGGCCATATTGTCTAATTTGCTCCCCTGATTCTTAGAAAATTGTTAAGCCACTGGAAGAAACGATGAAAAACAAAGTGAAACAAAATGCTACAAGGAAGCAAATAAAGTACAATAGGTATAACTTCTTGATATTCAAATTTCCAAAATTTAACTGCACAAAATTCAAATCACCACAAGAAAATAATGCACAAAGCAAAATTGAATAATTTGGTTGCTAGCTACCTCCTGACATATATCTACAGTACAAGACCCATACACAAGATAAATCCAGATTGGTTTGAGTACCTAGCCCCAAGAAGTAGCCTTAGTAAGATTTTAAGACATGATCTCATGCAATTTCATTATGGTTGTTCTTCATTGAAAAAACAATGAATAGCATCAATAAGGAAAAATCAGTACCTCATGTCTTGGCCTCTTGACGATAGATGTGGCAGTTGAATCAAGATTAGATATCTCTGAACCAGTGAACTGATAAGAAATATCATTTCTACTGTCAAATGATATATAATGTGATGGTATTGAGGTTATAGCAGGCTTCTGTTTCAATGTCCCATCTTGCAGGATATAGCTATTTGCTTGAGAAATTGCCCTTGCTCCCAAATCCTGACCAACTGCTGCCCTTGATTGGATACCTGGTTGTGAACTTGCTAGCCTCTCAATGCCCTGGACCACAGCAGCAATGTCACAAACTGCAGCCTTCATTGTTTCTGGTGAAATCGACCTTACCTAAACATAGCAGAATCACATTTGCAGCTTTTACTCAATTTACATGCTCTTCACTAGGAAGAAAATATGAGAATAAAAGTAATTAAAATAGCTTCACTAACAACAGCAATCAAGTGTTTGATAGGCTCATGTTTAGTCAATTCGCCTGAAACAAACTTCGATACATTATCAGTCCCAGTGATGGAAGACAGTGTAACAGCTGGTACAACACTATTTTGGTGCATTCCACAATTGACCATGTTTGACTGTGAGGAAGCGCTAGAATGTTCCTCAAAATCAACTGCTGTGGGGGATGCAGCCATAGAAATTGTAACACATGGAAAGCTGGCAGATATGCTCTGTCGGTAGACATGCTGCTTTGCTTTCTGAGCAATCTCCTCACTGCCTTGAAACTGTGGCTGAGAATAATCATGCCCTGGCGTATTCCACTGTGCATTTGGTCCAGAAGCATTTGCACTGAAGGTATGAGTTGAGCAGGACAAGAAAGGCCGTGTTGATGATGTCTTGGCAGGAAATTGTATTCCTCTGAGAGAAATGGAACTTCCTTGTATGTCTGCAAAGTGAACATTGTTCTGGTCATTCTCTCATAGTTGCCAGTCAATAGATTAAGATGATCAGCCAGGAAAGGATGAACTGAATTGTTTTCTTTTCTAATTTAGAGATGCAGAGCTCATACAAAAACATCATTGATAAGTTTGGCCTATGAGCAAAAGGCACTCTAGTTCTACATGAGTATTTCAAATGGCAACAAGTGTTCAAAAAAATAATTGGAATATTACCAATCCTGCTATCACAATTCCTCAATCAAACTTTCAACGACTGAAAATTCTATCAAGTGCCATCACATAGAAAACAATCTGCATTAAACCTCAAAAGAACTAGACTAATTGAAAGAGACACCACAAGGACAGTGCAAATGAAATGACCAGGGGCCATATAAGCTCCAAAAACTTGCACAATCAAGAAAGAGGACCATATGGAGTTAAAATAGCAATTGTTACCAGGGGGTGGGGTGGCGTGGGGAACAGAAAAAGTGCCACCAACCACGTTTTCACATCAACATGGAAAAGGAACTACCATGGCTAGTTAAGTGCACCTGGATATGAATCCTTTATTTCATCCATACGGGAAGTGGATGGAAAAGAACTGGTTGAATTCCTTTGAGAATGCCCCTCCAATGCCAGCAATTTCTGAGCAATCCCTCTCACATAGTTTTCCTAGATATATAGGTGAAAGAAGTTCTATCCAAATGAGATAAGAAAAGTCAACTATGCTAAATGAATAATGCTCCCATAAGCTAAGATATCTTTAGGTTATGCACTAGAAAATATACAGCAAGTCCATTTTTTTTCCTGTTATTCAACCAAGAGAATTCTGCACATGGACATGCAAAGCACGTCAGTTTATTTGCATAGAGTGTGAAAAGCAAGGAATTCATTTTGAGTTTAAACAAGAAGAAAGCTCTTATACGTTACTAACACCTCAATTTCTAATGGGTCATGTCAATCAAATAAAAATGGGTAGGGGGAAGTGAGAACTGCCCATGATTAGTTATGAAGCTGCGTTGAAGAAAGTGATTCTAGATAATATTGTTGATTGCCCCATACTAAAATTTGACAATCTCAAGTGATACGTTGCTTTCTTTGCATAACATAAGTTTTGTTTTCTGCATCTCATTGCTTCCTATCTCATAAAAAAACATCTCATTCTACCAAAAAATTGTTTTTAAAAAATATAAACCTCAGTTGCCAAGTACCTGAGATGATGCAACAAAGAAAGCTTTCTCCTCCAACTGCTTGGCAATTTTCTCAAGTCCATGCAAGACATCGTTGCTAGGAGTGTGACATTGATGGTTTAACGTCTCTAGTCTTCACATAAACACTTTGAACTTATAAATATGAAACAATAACCATACAACACAGGTTTCAACTCTCAAGATAAACTGATAAAAACCGTTAAGATGACTGATATATATGGATATCAGATATGTCAACATAAAGGTTTTCTATTGGAAAGGATAAAATGATCAGCAAGTTATGGCAAATCATTGGTTTTTTATTGTTTTAGGCACTGGTTTGAAACTGTGAATTCAAAAATAAAGATACCAAAAAGATATAATGACAAATACACATCAAATACAGATCAAAGACAGTATATATATAGATCAAGCATGGATCAGACACGGGTAGAAAACAGATGAAACAAATAGATGCTAGTACATCTCCTCTTTTCATATAACCTCGTGCTTTCTTATGCCGTACTATGATACTGGTTATCATTATATAAGAAACTGCTAAATGAAAACCCCTATAAGAAAAACATGGATACCAAAATTTTACAGAAAAACTCATTAGATAAATGATTGACACTAGAGAAATAAGATGTTGACGGAGCACTTTGAAGTCTTTGAAAACTATGAATATAGTTCCTAATACAACTAAAGGAACATAAGATGACAATATGGTTCTTAACTTTTACAAATTATCTGTTGTTACTACTATTTGTGTCAGTCCATATTTCCTAGTATAAAGACAATGCAAATATGACTCTTCCCCGAAATTCAAATAATACATATCTGTAGAGCTGTGCTACTTCTTCAAAGGGATATGACACTATAAGGAGGACTGGATTTTCTAGAGCTTGTAAAACTTATTTGAAGAGTTTCTTTTATGTACATTCAAGTATACAAATAGATTTTGATAGGAACTTTAAACTTTATACTGCTTTTTCATTCATGTGGGAACAATAATCATGAGTGTCCATTTATGAGTCTTCAAAGTAGATCAAAGCAGCACGGAAGGAACAATTCTTTTATAGGCACGATCTAGTCTTGATCAGTGTTCTTGGCCTTAGCCACTGCTTTTTCATATACTTCATATACACACACGTGTCAAAGTGTATATATATATATATATATAGAAAAGGTGCAAAACACATGGTTCACGTATGGTGTATAAAATTCTTTAAGTGATTGAACGACCTAATTGCACACATAAATTAGCATGTCGAATTTTTTTTTAAATAAACAATTGAAAGGGTTGCATAGACCTGGCCTAAGTTGCATGTTCATACTCTATCCATATCATGTGCAGCCATACTTCAAAAGAGTTTTCATGTCCATCCATATTTCACTTTCACTGATCACATCTGCTACAAATTTAAAATAATAACGTTGATCGCGTTCTTATCTACACTAATAAAGGAGAAATTACTCTTTCGTTGTGTCGTCTAAGTTTATTATATTAAACTTACTACTATTTTCTTGATAGCAGAATTACCAACTCAACTTCTCCTGTCCCATGAACTAGCAATACATCAAGAATTTCAATTGTACTAGCACGTGAGGGAGCATTGTATACACAATGTAGAAACACATAAATGATTATAAATCGAAAATCAAATTGTTAAAATTTCTTATCACTCAAGGAGAAAAGATTTGTCTTATTTTTTGTCTGATAATTACCTATATAATTACAATATCACATTTTAAGACAAAGAGGCAATTCAAGGGGTACGTTTTCGAAAAGAAAGATCATTAAGGGGATAAAAGACCGATAATAATAATAAAAGCACACATTTTCTTGATGACACGTGCCCTCTTTTCAGGCGTCACATGTATCCTCCAATCACCGCCTTCCATGGAAGCTTTTCCATCTCTCTGGTCAATCTTCTCCATTGATATTCATTAACGATCAAGCAATGTAGTGAGTTGAGACTCGAGATACACTGAATTTTAAGGTTTTGTGAGTGAAGACGAAAATTGGGAAATTTTTGTACTTCTTGTGGAAGTTTTAGCAGTCCTGATCCAGGTCTTGATTCGGTCGTTTCAAATTGGAAATATAGGCTTTTCCCTATTTGACCCCGCTTGGAAGGGAATCATTGCATCGACAGTTTTCTACTTCTACGGTATATTTAGGAAAAAATTGTACGAAAATCGGACGTTGCAAAAAAATTTTAGGATAATGATATAAAGCGTGTACCTCCACTATATACGGATTTATTAGATTGAAAGCGCGCGCTCAATGATAAGGAAGGTGTATGGCCTGGCGTACTTGAGAAATACGTGCTCATAGCATGTGCTTTCTATTTTTTTATAGATAGCTCGATTTTTATAGTTTTTCCTTATTCTCATTTCTTTTAAATACATAAAACACTCAAAATATTTGATTTTCTCTTCTAGAGTGATAATGTGACTTTATTTTTTCTCTTCAAGCAACAACATAACCTTATTCTCCTTAACCTATTTGTAGGTAATACTCTATCATATTTATTTCGTAAGAATTTTTTTTAAATACAAATTACATTGTTAGTACAGTTATATTTATATTGTCCATATGAAATATAGCTAAACGATAATTTTTTTAGTGTTTATATTTTCGTAATATGCATATTGCATTTTGTTTATTATTCATATGATAATATATAATTATATAAGTTGTGGTGGTTTCGTAAAATATATATATATATATATATATATATGACTTATAGATTGTATGTGATTTTATCGATGTATTAATGAAGTACACATGCATTTATAATTATAGTATATGATAAGACGCTTAAATGAGAAGTGAAATTGTGTGAGTGCGATAAGACACTCCATTGAGAATTGACGTCATGTAGGTGCTTAAAAGTTATAAGGTATGATAAGATACCTTCTCGAGAAATAAAGTTGTGTGGGTGCTTAAAGTTATAGTGTGTGATAAGATGGGCTATCGAGAAGTGAAAACGTGTAGGTGCGATAAGACACCCCACCAAGAATTGATATCATGTGGGTACTTAAAGTCATAATGTATGATAAGATGTCATACCGAGAAATGAAGTTGTATAGGTGCTTACAGTTATAGTTTGTGATAAGATACCCTATCGAGAAGTGACATTGTGTAGGTGCAATATGACACTTTACAGAGAAAATAAAGTTGTGTGGGTGCTTACAGTTATAGTGTGTGATAAGATATCCTATTGAAAAGTAAAAACATGTGGGTATAGTGAGGTGCTTTACTGAGAATTAACGTCATGTGGGTGCTTAGAGTTATAGTGTATGATAACATGCCTTATCAAGAAATGAAGTCATGTGGTTGCTATGAACTGTGTAAAATCGTACTAGCTTTATTGATTTTTTAATTCATGAATCAATAGGTTATCAATGGCTGATTACGTGAAGATAATTGCATATGTGGGTGGGAATATAGTAAGTAGAAGCAACAGTCCACAATATGATAGGGACCTGGTGAAAAAGTTGAAGATGAGGAAGGATTCTAACTTCAGTCATTTTCTTCAATGGATTTGTGCGAGCATTGAAGTTAATCCTTATAGTGTTAAGCCTGTTCATTGACATCCTTCATATTATGAGAGAGGTGTTTCATATACTTTGATGACTATTACAGATGATGATGATATAGAAAACTTCAGAGAAATGGCCAATGCATTTGGAGAAAATTGGATATAAGAAATATATGTTAGGACTTCCAGTCAGCTTAGTAGGAGTATTGTCGATAGAACTTTACAGGTTAGGTCTTCCAGTTTTCCTTAACCTCATGTATGACAGACTGGAAACCTATTCGGTAGAAGACCCCATTTTTGGTGAAGGTGGTGTAAATGAAGAGGTAATTAATACAGAAATAGGGTCAATCTTACAGGATGACCCGAGCTATGACCCTGGTGAAGATCTAATTCCAATGGGACCTAAAAATGAGGTTGAGGGGGAGTATACGTAAGGGTTGAATATGAAGTAGTTGAAAACACTGTAGATTATGTAGCTATGTCATAATATATATCTAGTAGCATTTCATTCGTACCTCAGTTTATTGCTAGCTAGACGATTGGGATAGCTCCCCAATATAATTAGACTGGGATGCCGATATCCTAAGTTTGAGATTCAATTCCATATATGAATATTAGTGGTGGCAGTGGTTATGTGGAATTCGAAAAGGACATAGAGGCGGAGAGTAATAATTAGGTTGACGGCGTGGATTTATATGTTGAACAACGCTTTAGTACGGAGGATGAGCTTATTGATACCGTCAAAAGATATCGTATCAACAACCATTGTAACTACTACATTGATAAATCTAAATTGCACCTATGGGCCATATATTGTAAAGAGAAGGACAGTGGATGCAAGTGGAGGCTACGAGCATTATATAAAAGTTTAATGAGGCTATTCGTCATAACAATTCTTGAGGGTTTATACATATGTGTTAACTCCGATGTGATGCAAGATCACAGACATCAACAGTAGACTTATGGCCAATTACTTTATCAATAATGTTAAGGAGAATCTTGATATAAAGATTGCAGACTTGCAAGCAAACATTCTAAACATATTTGGCTATAATGTGACGAGAAAGAGATTTTGGGATGCAAAGAAAAAGGCTATAGAGATGGTATATTAGCAATTGGAAGAAAGTAAACAACAAGCTTCCTATTTTATTGAATGCAATCAAGATTTCAAATCCCGGAACTAAGGTGATTCAAGGATAGAGGGGATCCTTCGAGTTTGGTCTTTCGATAATGAAGTGGGTCTTCTAGACATTTGGTCCATGGGTACATGCATTCAAGTATTGTCGACTAGTCGTTTGCATTGATGGCACATTTCTGTATGGAAAGTACAGTCATATACTGTTGATTACTTATTCTATGGATAGAAATAACTATATTATCTTATTAGCATTTGCGCTTGTTGACAAGAAGTCCATAGAGACATGAGGTTAGTTTTTGAAAAGATTGAAGCAATTCATTGTCAGCGGTCGTGATGAGACAATTTGCCTAATTACGGACAAATACTTAAGTATCAAGAATACACTCGACAAAGAAGAAGTTGGCTGGAAGGAATCATTTATGGTTTAGAGATGGTGCATATGGCATGTTGCCAGTAATTTCAATAAGGTATATAAGAACCAACTATACAAGAAGCTGACTACTGTTGCTGCTATGTAGGCATAGCTTAGGAAGTTTAAGTTTTTAATGGAGCAAATGTTGCAAGTTAAGGAGGATGCACCATTATGGTTTTCACCATTTGACAATAGCAAATGGACATTGTCCCACGACGGTTTTTATTAGTTCAGATATATGACATCTAACATTATTGAGAGCTATAATGTCATTTTAAAAGGTTGTAGAGGATTGCCCCTGACTTCACTTGTTAAAAAATTTCTCTACAATTGTGTTAATTATTGGGAAAGAAGAGACGGACAAGCAAGGAAAGGAATGGACGCAGGGCAAGTGAATACGAAGTTTGCTGTGTAGAAGCTAAAAGCGTGGGTTCGATGAGCTCAGCTAATTCCATCAAGCAATATAGTCATGAAAACAAGATATAGGAGGTGAAGACAAATTAGAGGCACGAACCAAATGGAGTGATGAAACGAGGTAGTTGAACACATATTGTAGACATGAATAAAATGATGTGTTCATATAGGAAATGGCAAATTTATAGAATCTTATGCTCACATGCGATAAGGACACTTAATTCTATTCGAGTAATAACAGGTCAATACATTGGCATATAGTATACGTAGTTACATCAATTAAATGTGTACGTTAGACACTTCATGCTAATCAGTGATAAGTTGAATTGGCACTGTCTCGATTACCCATTCCTTATACCCAACGAGAACTTGAAACATGGTTTGGATAAACCAAGGAAGAAGAGATACCACATGGAGATGGACTTAAGAGAGCCTGTCGATAAGAACAAGTGCAGCATGTGTAGAGCGAAAGAACATAATAGGAAGAGGTGTCCTTAGCTTAATAGAAACAGTATAGAGTGACATACACGTGTTGTTTTCATTCATTATATTATATATGATATCATGTTATGCTTCCATAAGTTAATGACACAATATATTGTTTTATTATTTTACAAGTTAGATAGATCTAGGATTGAGTGACACATTGATACTGCGTGGATAAAGATGAGATCGATTGCAAGACGTGTAGGATCATCGAGTATGGCTTGACGTTAATTCATCTTTTAAGTTGTATAGTTTAATTATTTTCTATAGTTGTGATGAAAATTAATCTCATATTATAGGGAAGTGAGCATATTATGATTTGTCAAGTGGAGTCGAGCTTGCGGAAGGGTACGTTACAAATACCATTGGATGATCGCTTCATCACTTACCTTGCCGACGCTAGTTTTCTAGGGATTACATGGCTACCATTCATATAGATCAATCATCACCTTATCACAGCGTTAGTTGAGCGGTGGAGACTTTAGACCTATACTTTCCATATGGCTTATGGGGAGATGAGCATTACGCTCCAAGACATAGAGGTCTTGTTTGGTCTTTGTGTGGATGAGGTTGTAGTAACCGGGTTCACGCAGTTAGTTTGGCCTCAGATAGCTAGGGGACTGCTAGGAGACTACCCCACTAACAATACTAGCAGAGGGGGGGGGCATGTTAGTTTAGCTTAGTTATGAGACAGATTTAGTATACTTTTTGTAGATGCAGTATAAGCTCCACAACCAATCACTCAAGGTTTCGATCGATTAAAAGATCCGATCAAGCTTAAATTATAAACTATTGAGAGAAATATTAGTAAAAATGACCCCGTAAACGTGAATTTAAGAAAATAAGTAATAAAATAGGAGACTATAAAATTTTCAAATTTTAAGCATAATAATTGCTAATTACTGAAAAAGCAAATTTAATAACTAATAAATTACTAGAGATAGATTATATGTATACTAAAAATAATAGAATGACCTAAATAATATTTATACATGTAAGTATAAATACACGTAAGTATAAATACACGTAATTTCTTAAAATACGCGAAATGTGCTAAAATAATACTAAATACTTAAAGAAAATTCATAATTAAATAAGGAAAAACCAAGAAAAATAAGGAAAAATCATGAATGATCCAGAATTGGGTCGTGGCAGCTGGGAAAAATAAGAAAAAATTTGGCCAATTAAATTAAGACAACATAAAAGCCAAAAATCAAAAGGACAAGGCAATTGTCTTGTCCAATTTAATGCACAATAATTACACTAAAACTCTATAAATAGTAAGAAAAATTCAAAAGCTCATTTGGACAGATACAAATCAGAAAAAATTAGGGAGAGGCGAAAATTGAGAGAAAAATTCGGTTTAGAAAAAAATTTAGAAAAAACTGTGCAATTAGGGCTTTTAAAGGGAACCTACACTAGACGAATAGCTGGAAGTGGACGGCCACCACCACCACACGGTGGTGGTAACGCCCAGGCCGGCCGACAAGGCTACGGCAGCCGGTGGTGGCCGGAGCCACCCAAATTGGTAAGTCCAATTCCAGCCTGATTCTTGTATAATTTTGTAAAAATAGTAAACATTATTAGAAAATTATAAATTTTGTTATTCTGAAATATTTTTGTATGTAGTTTGTAGGAAAAATATTATTTTGATGAAAATATGTCTTGTGATATAGGGTCCTTAAGAAATCATGCAAAACCGAGCATGTTTCGATTTATAAATAAATGACCTTAGGAGTGTAGTTTCGAGCCCAAAATTTTTGTGTAGATTACTTAGATAATATAGAACAGTGCTATGAAGCCCGTTTTCAAAAATTAATTTTTGAAATTTTTAGATAATTTTTAGGCCTTAAAATAAGGCATAAAATGGGTAATTTAAGGTTAATTGAGTAATTAAATTATTAATTACTGACTTAGTGAATAAGTAGATGTTTTAGGATGTAGAAATCTGATGGAGTATGATACTTATAGCATTTAGGGTGTTAGATGTAATTATTAGGTTAATTATGTAGTAAATAATTAATATGGAAAAATAGTACATTTTAAGTTAATTTTGTAAATTAGGGTAATTAGGAGTAAAATTTGATTTAGGATAAATTTAGACATTTTGAAATGATAATTGATGTTTAGGGATGGTAATTAAAGTGATAGAAATATTAGAAGTGCATTATGTACATAATAGGCAATAATGCATAATATATAATTTTTGAAAATATAATAAATAGAAAATATTAGGATAAAAATTGATATTATATAAATAATAGGGATATATAATAAATCTAATAAAAAACTTGAATTTATGTAATTATATGAAAAATGTAGGAATTTCTCACATCGGGAGTAAATTCGGTACACTAATAAAGATATAAGTGTACCGGGTGAAATAAAATACTGACTAGGAGTAATAATGATATTTAGGAGATCGGGAAGTAATGTGATTAATTTCACATTATGGGTTGAAACGAATTTCTAAGGTTAGAATATAAAACATTACTTAGAAATCGAACTAGAACCTAATTTAGAAATCAATGCGGAAACCGAATCTAAACCTAACCCCAAACCTAGAATAATTATAAAAGACTTAATACCTAGATGATTAGGCATATTAAACCTTAAACAAAACCTAACAATAAGCATTATAGGATAAATCAAACCTATAATAGTTATATGAAAAGCTGAAACCACGTTTGTGTTATAGGGATGATCGGCGATGGCCTCAGCAAATCGGACCTCGAGTGAGTGAGCGAGGAGCCGAGGTAAGTTGGGATTAATACGATGCTGTATTTGGAGGCTTAAGATTATGCTTGGTTGTACTTGTTAGATAGTTGAATGTGTATATGTGCTTGATTATGGGTAATGCTATGATTCTGTTTGTTGCTCTGGCATGTATTGTATGATTTGTATGAAATGATTGATTACCCTAAACTAGACTTAATCAAATATATGACCAGCAATCATAATCGGACATGCATAGCAACCCATTAGGGGAACTTAGACTCTCCGGCTAAATACCAACCCCTTCGAAAGGGATAGCGCAGGATTGCATAATGGTCCCTTCTTCATCCTCAGTCGAACTAAGTGACAGGAGAGGAGGTTGCGGCGAAGGTGAAGTCAGTGGTTCGAAGGTGGTCGCGGGAGGAGTGAGGTCTCTATTGCACAAGCCTGGGTTTGGTTGTGAGCTGCTGTTGCATTAATGGTAACTCCTCAACCCGGATTAGAGTGGGCGTAATTTCTTTAATCTCACGACGGGCCGGACAACGTCGTGCGATGGCATCTGCTTGCACATGCATTGCATCTAATAAGTGATTGAAAACCTTGTTGTGTTTGTGGTATAGTTTTAAGTCCTCCATTCTAACTTACTGAGCTGTGGTTGCTCACATCCTTATAGACGTCGTGCAGGTGCTGGCTAAGAAGCGGTAAACAACTACTCTGAAGCTAGCAACTGCTGGATCCTGGGGAGTGAGGAAAAACATTGAAGAATCAACACATATTTTATTACTTTTCATTTCTGATTAATGTAATAACTGAATTATAGTGATTATTTATAACTTTTCTCACTTTCTTAGGTAAATGAATTATTTAAATTACAAACTGTTTACTTCAAAGCAGGTTAGTCGTGGACGCCTTATGTAGATTAGGTCTAAGATAGCGGTTGTAAGGCCAACTTCTATTTTAGGATGGTTTACACGGTGGGGCTGTTACGACTCTGCCGCTTCGGGGCATGACATGCAGATGGAGAGAACATTCATTGGCACACCCGTGCATACATCCTGCAGTTATTTGGTAGGTTTTTATTTGTTGACAAATTTTTGTCTCTTGTTCACATGATGTTTCTACCCATTCTAGAGTATTTCCCACATGTTGTGACGTTTAGTTGGGGATCAACTTATTTGGCTTGGTTATATCGTTAGCTATGTGGAGCTATACGATCAGGAGAGCAGGAGATTAGAGGCGCTGCCATATTATTACAAATATGGTCATGAGATCATTTCTCCCATATTACACCACGAATCAGGTCAGACTTTACCATACATGAGGGCCTACCATTAGCTGTTAGGTGGGCTATATCGCGAGACATTATACACCATGCTCGTATGTTGTGGATGTGTACCAGACTGTATTTAATTTGCAAACGAGTCAATAGGTATGTACTTCTTCAATTTTATTTATATTTTTGACCTTTATTAAAAATTTATGGATTATTAATGCACTTTCTTTGCAAATGTATTGTAGGTCGTATGGGAGTTGTACTTGGATGATCTTATTAATCTCCTACCCCGTTTTGTAGTGCTGGTCGAGCTATCTGGAGAGCCAAGGTTCTACTGATATGTTTCCACATTGTCGAGTTTTGTTTCCACATTGTTGAGTTTCGTTTCCTTGACTGTGTTATATGACAGTTTAGAGGCTTCTAGACAATACCGGTTGATGTTTATACGAGTAAGGAGCTACACCATATCGACCTTAGAGGTAGGACAGACATAGACTGGTCAGTCGCGCATTAAGGATACATATCGATTTGGGTAAATCGCTAAATGTGGGTTATTCATAGTTAAGGACCAAGAGGTGTTGATCCAGTTTACTATGGTTGATATAGGGATTATACATACCGATACATCACCCATCATGGGGTGGTGATTTGATACTTGGTAAGCTTTCCTACCATTTGTCTTATGGTTTTTCGTAAAGCAATGTGCGTGAATATAGCATGAAAAGTTTCATTAACTATAGGTAAATACTTTACATCGAGCGAGGTTAGTAGACAATGTCAACACTGCTCATCATATCATCAATGGTGGCCTTTACCATCTCGAGGAGCATAGTCATTTGATATTATTTCCTAATTAGCCAGTTGATCTAACCCCTATACTTGCCCCTCGATCGTGTATACGTCTTAGAGTTTGGATGAGAGGATGTCGACCAAAATAGGCATGTGGTCGGGGATACGGTGGCGATCCTATCGCATCAGGATCTTGACATTCTATTGACTCAGGCGAGATTAGTAGTAGTGCACCACCCACTAATGCCTCCACTTTCGGCTAATCCTCATTCGATACTTCAGATGCTCACATGTGGATGTATCCACAGCCGACACTGCCAACTCCTCATAAACATTATATAGAATGGCTTTAGTCATTACACATAGAGGATGCTGACACCTAGCTACCACCATCACCACCTACTCCAGTTGTTCATATAGATTTCACCGATACTCTTCCATAGACATCTGAGGCTTAGCCATTTAAGCCTCAGTGGTCGGAGGGACCATTCACTCATGGACTATCATTATTATCCCATTTTGGAAAATAATTAACTAGATCTAGAAAGAAGTAATTGTAAATAACTATATTTGTATTACTTAATTTGATTATTATGTATTATTGACATCTATTACTCACTATGTAAATGGTTTTTGTAAATGATATTTCATATTACATTGCTATTCCCTTAATACTGATAGTTTATTGTATATATACTTTATATATACTATACCTGCTTTTAATAGGTTTAATTGGTAGTTTAGTGAACCATTTCAGCTAACCTGTTACGTTAATAGTTTTCGTAGGTAGTACATTTAACTAGAGTGAATGTGAAGTGTGAATTATGAATTAAACTTAGGAGTGTAATAGGCAACTAACTTGTCATATTGAAAGTATTTAACCAAGGGGAGTATGGAGCATCAATTGAATGTACATGGTAACGACTTTAAAGGGGTGCGATAGTGATATTGAAGACGTGCTCAAGGAACGTGCATCTATATAATAGTTTATATAAAGATTAAATTAAAATTTTATTATCTAATTAGATAAATTAATTATAAAAAAAAATAGAAAGTGCGCTTAAGAGAGGCGCCTTCTTTATTGACTTTGAAGGTGCGTTTCTTAAATGCGCCTTTACTATCCACAAAGAAGGCGCATCCCTTGAGTGCATCTCTTGAGTGCGCTTTCTATATTAAAACACAAGGCGTGTACACATAATGCGTCTTCAATACAAAAAATGCATGTATAGTGAAGGTGTGCGCTTCATTGTACCATTTTCGTAAAATTTTTCTAGAACACCCTATTTTCGTACAATTTTCCCTTAAATATACTATAGAAGTACAAAACTCCACTCTCGATGGCCTAGCATGATTTGTCTATCTTCCATCCTTAGAAAATAATATTCAAAAAGGCACTTTGATTTTGTTCTTACAGGGGGAAAAAACATACAAAAAGTGTAGAGAAAGCTTTTTATGAAAAGTGCTGCATTTCTAGATTACATCTTCATTACACAAAAAATAAAATAACAGTTTTCATGAATAGAATTCATTTGAGTACTCTCAAAATAGAAGCCTTCTCTCAATTTATTTCCCCTTCATAACACTATCTTCAACAATCCATCATCATATAACCATTTTTTGTGAAATCTTCCACAAAAATCAAAGGTAAATGTTTCCTTATTCTTATTATATTAGATTTTACTTAAATTTTCATAATTTTTATGGAATTTGACAAACCTTAAACTAGACATGTGATTGTTCATAATGATGTATTTTATCCATATAATTGTTGATTTTGTGTTTGTATGTTAGTGTAATAATATGTAGTTACACAATTACTATGCAATATGTATAATGTGATTGACTACTGTTATAGATTAATGTTCATTTAAGTAAGTTGCACAATGTGCATCAAATGTTTGATGAAATGGTTGTGAAAAGTTTGTTTGGTTAAGAGGATGACTAATGGCATGTGGTCGAAATGTACAATACACAATGTACTTTAAGCTAACTGATATGTTACTTGTGTTGTAGTTAGCTTAAAAATGATAGGTTCAATTAAATTTATGATATATGCCTCGAAAATATTGTAAAGGGAAATTCGAGGCTGTCGTACAATAAAGACCTAATTAAAATGTTGAAAATAAGAACCAATGTAAATTGTGTTAAACTTCTGCAAAAGGTTTATTGGAGTGTTGAAATTAATCCTGATACTGGTATAGTTGAGATTCTATACAAACATTCCAACACTTATTCAAGAGTTATTTCATATTTTCTTATTACCAAAAAAGATGATGATGATGTCAAGAACTTGTTTAAGATGGTCAAAGCCTTTGGGTAGACTCAAATTCACTACTTATATGTGAGAAACAAAAGAAAAAAGAGTCGAGCCTTTGCACCAATATACATCTCAAGCAACTATATCTATCCGTACAACACCTGTCCAACCTATGATGGTTAACCAGCCTATGGTAGATGAGTTAGGGCCATTGCCTATATCTATGTATACATAAGATGATGAAAATGTCATTGAGAAAGCAATTTGACTAGTCCTTCAAAAAGAGGTATCACATGATCTTGTGCTTCATCATTTGGGAGTTATAGATGAGGAGGATGATGATTATGATTATGAGCTTGGTGACGATGAGGAGGACGACAATGACAACACTGTGCCTGAAATGCCTAATGCATCCAACCCTTATTGTGAAAGCCTGTCAAGATATGTTAGATAGATAAAGTTTGATGCAGGTACGTATTGTATATACTTTTTCTAAACTTTTCTTTCAATACCTTATATATATACTAACTTTGAGAACATGAAATTGTAGGTTGTATGAAAGCCATATCCTAATGATATACTAGACATCTTCCCCAAGTTATATAAATAGAGGCGACACATTTGGATAGTTTAGGTTCCATTCATTTGCTTTCATATAATTGAGTTACACTTTTCAAAGCCTGTAGTTAGGTAGTTTATAAAGGGTTCCACTACCATGGAAGCGTTGCATCGAATAGTCTTATGAGATTGGACGGACATATACTAGATTACATAGCATGTAACATATGTTGACAGTTAAATTTGGATGAAGGTGAACTTAGTTTGCTTAATGAACTTCAAGCCTACAAGAAAGGAAAAAATAAGGTATAAGGGATGCTAAGGAGACTCTAGCATGGCTACTTCGATGCCTAAGTAAGGTTTTGGTGATGAAACGTGAAAAGAATGGAGAGGGAAGTAAAGTGTTCGAGATTTAAGTAGTCAGAAGAAATTTACTATAATGTGCTGACCTCTATTTATAGAGGTTGGTCAATAATTGCCTTGTAATTATTACCTCTAAAATCCTCTACGTATAGAATTTGAATTATAGACCATTCCTTAAATTTTTAGAACATAGGTTAGTTGTTGGCAGGTTATGGATAGTTATATGTGTCCCTAACAACTCGTGCTTATGTTTGATTTTGAACTCTCAAGGGTTAGATCGAATCTTCCTGAGCTTTTTACTCCTTAGCCAACTTAATTAAGACTACCTTGATTTTTTTTCATATGTATAGCTCTAATTTGAGCCCATTTGCCTTCGGTACTATCAATCCCTTAATGGTTGTGATGCTAACAAAGGAGGTTAGATACTAAGCTTGGGAAGTTAGACATTAGCTCTTTTTAGTCGCCTGAAGGTCTCTAATGCCTTAGGATGAAAATCCTTATCAACATTTATCCCTCGACTCTCCGTAGTAATGACACCAAAGAGAATGATCTGGTGTATCATGGTGCTTTTTACATTATGGTTCCTAAAGTCATCTTAATATAGAACGAAGGTATTTGACCTCCATTTATTTTGAGCTTATTATCTTAGTCGTATATATGTAGGATTACGGTTTGATCTTTACCAATATTGACCTATTCTCAGTTTACGTATAGGGGAGTCATGTCCAATCAGTGATGTTTTATATTCCACACGTTAAGACTCGTGCCAATCATAACAATTACCATATGTATTGTACATAAGGAACTTTAATCCTAATCATTTGATCACCACGGAGGGTCATTATCGTATAACCATAAATTGTAGGTAACTGTAATAGATCCTAAGGCTTGTTCCTACTTATTATCTTCATATTTTTCTTACTTTTTTTCCTTTTGCTCTTTCTTCTTCCTCCTTTTTTTCCCCTGTGTCGACCTATTATAGTTTACTCTTTTCCTATAAAATTTTAGCTTTGCATTCTTATCTTTGCTCAAGAAATCCTTCTTCTTTTTCTTCATTTTTCATCTGTTTCCATCACTTTCTCAAGGTAACCATGTCTAATATTGCATCTAACAACAGTCAATCTATCAATTTGGTAAATGCCTAGAATCGAAGCCAAGACTTTTTCATAACCCCTAAAGTAGCAAATGTTTTTTCTCTAGTGTAAGCCACTAACATGGCTAACGTAGAAAATGATTACCCTTAGGATTTGTCTAGCTACACTAGATTGGCAAGGGTTCATGCCCTTAGAGCTTGGTGAATCTGTAAAATTCCATTCGACGACTATCCATTTGATAATGAAAGTGACCTTCCAACCATCCCTTTATACATAAGCATCGAGTATAATCTAAGCTTTAGTAGAGTCTCAAGTACACTAACAAAGAAGGAGTTTAATGGCATGTGGCTTTACTTCCATTTCACTCCTCATCGTTAGAGAATCAGATGACTTCAAGTCCATGAGCGCATAACATCCCTCGGAGAGCATGAGTTTGCACTTTTTGAGAAGTACTTTGAGGTTGAGATTTGATTTCCTTTTTTTGTTTTTGAGAGGTCTTTTTTTGCATATCATCGCATCTATCCGAGTATGTTGACCCTCAATTCCTATAAATTAATGATAGCCTCTTGTGAGGATTTGGAGATTAGGGCTACTCGAACCTTATTTTGTTACTTTTTTATGATTGAACGAGGTGAGGGGTGGTTCCGTATTTATGCTCAACCTAGGATGAAAATTTTGATCAAGCATGAATCTTTGATTCATGACTAGAAGAAAAAATGGGTTATGATTAGGTCGAAGACTAATCTTAACTTCCTTACACTTCGATCCCATCCAATCAGGTAAACTGACATAAAGAAACTGCTTCCAAATGACCAAGCTGCCTATGACACAATCATGAAAGCGTATAATAAGCATTGGTTCCTTTAGGATGTGGACATGATCATTGACAACTATTACTGTAGAGCTTTGATCTTCCCTAAAGAAGAGGTCAGGGTCCCAGAGGGCACAAGTGCAGCTTGAGGGGATGAGAATATTATGGAGGACACAAATGAAGGTGTAGTTGTAAACCAAGAAGGTATATGTTATTTGTGATTTGCCGTACTGAGTGGGCTTGCTAGTGGAGGGTCCTTAACTAAATACTTTAGTGGTTAGGTGGTCTCCTTTGCCCTTGCTCAATACAACGTTTATAAGTTATTCTTTTCATCTTTATAGTTTTCTTATTTGACCTACACTTGAATTTTATGCAGACATGCAGCTTAAGAACCCATATTTTAAGAGCTTATTTGCTAACCTGAAGGCTAGTGCTGCTCCTAAAAAGGATGGAGGAACAAAGAAAGTTCCATCTAAAACAACAACTAAAAAAAAATTAAGAAGAGGTGCAAACTCGTGAGGGTAAAGTTTCTTAAAAGAAAAAGGTTATGAAGGTTGATCCACTAAAGAAGCTACCCAATGTTGAGCCTAAGGAATCTCTTATTTGTGATCTTGCTAAGGGCAAGGCTATTGAGAAAGGTCATGCGAAAGGTAACAAGAAAGATGTTGGCTTGCTTAATGGGGGTTTTGCGAACCCACAAACAAAGAAACCTCCAGTAGCAATTCTTGTTCCCATATCTCTACCGAGGATGGAAAATAAAGACATAGATCAATTTTTCCCTCTCTATTAGTTCAACATAAGTGACTATGCCTTTGACAATAGCAAGATTACTCTCAAGCTATTGGAAGGGATCCATATTCCTAAATATGTTAGTCTAATCACTAAGAACATCAAGTATTGCTAATCTATAGGTTTTGATAGTCTTCGATAGTTAGTTACTACCAAAATATATGATGTAAGGTTATAATAGATCACTTGTGATAATCGCTCTTTATAATTTTGTTCTTTGATTTTAAGTATTCTTAGAATCTGGTCATGATCATCAATGCTTTAGCAGAAGAGAAGAAGGCGATAAGGCTTTTACCTTTCAGGGTCTTACCTTTACTTTACATATGTTATTTTACCCACTCTCCCTATTTGTTTTTCCTCTTCAAATGGCGAAGGAAGCTAAGGATCAGGTTGCTCATGTTTAAGCTGAGCAAATGAAACATAGGCAAAAATGGGTGGAGGAGAAAACAAAGTTAGAAGAGGAGATGAAGAGCTTAAAGGAGAAGTTGGACAAGGAGGTTGGGTTGTAGCAAGAAAAGGAGGCTGCCCTAACAAAAGAATAGAAGAAGAGCTCCTAGCTCATCACCAACCAGCAAGGAAACTAGAATAAGCAAGATAGTCTTAAGGGCAAGCATGTTGAGGAGGTCTCTCAATTGCAGAGCTTGTGTAATGAGCTAATGGTTAAGGTCATTGATCTTGAAGAAAAAGTTAATCAAGAGGCTAACTATGAGAACCACCTCTAAGAAATCCAGAATAGTGAGGAGTATTTGGATTGTGCGTTTTGGTTATTTCGATTCATGACCTTAGCCCATAGTTACTTAGTAACTTAGGGCCTCTAATAACTCCTCGTCCATACTCATCTTAGTACTTGAAAGGGTTTTCACCTGTTGCAAGTTAATGGCTTATGACTTTTAAATAGCTCATTGTCTGTGCTTGTCATAAGACATAGAGAGCTTTAGCCCATTGCTTCTTGATGGCTTAAGGCTTTAAATTACTCATTGTCCTATTTATCATAGGACTTAGAGAATTTTAGCTAGATCTTTTCAATCCTAAATTTTGGACGTTCTGTTTCTATCATTAGTTGTTCATTATAGGATTTAGGGATAACGCATTGTATAGTCCACTTGCCACTAGTTGTATGTAAGGTTTATAGATATTTTACTTCCATGTTTCAAGAGAAGTTGGAATAGAGCTCACTAACCATTCGTGCTACCATTGACTAACAATGCGGACCTTAGATCAACCTCATTCTAAATTGAACTTTTAATGCTAAAGGAAGATATCAAACAAAGTATATTATCAAAGAGTATCATATAACTGCAACATTCCATTGTTGACATCATTATGAAATACAGAAGGCTAAGACATGTTAACATGTGACTTGGCATGCAAATACTAACAATTTAATAACTTCACAAAGCAAAACAGTTGAAATTAATCTAAAGAAGTGCACAATTGGTTAGTGAATTCCAAATTGCAAATCTAAATACATTTTTTGCTTCAAAGAGGTCGGTCACTCACTCAAAATACAACCTTAAATTATCCACATTCCAAGCTTAGGGAATAGGCTAACCATTAAGTCTTTCTAATCTAAATGCCCTTCTATTCCCTATGACCTCTTTTACCCTTATAGGGTCTTCCCATATTCGAGTTGATTTTCTTTGGCTTTCCTTAACTCTTAAGGGCTTCTAACTTCCTACATACCAAATCACCAGGTCGAAAACACTTATGCTTGACTTGTTTGTTGTAGTGCTGAGCTGCACACCATTGGTAAGCAGTTAAATGGGTCTTCACCAAAGCTTCGGTGTCATGGATGGTATTGAGGTTTGCTCGGAGGCTAATGTCATTATACTGATGGTAGTAAGCTTAGACCCTTGCACTTTCAATTTACAGCTTAATTGGCAAAACTGCTTCAGATCTAAAAGCCAATTTATATGGGGTATGGCCAGTTGAGGTCCTGTATAGAGCTCGATCAACCCATAAAACATTAGGTAGCTCGTTTATCTACTTACTCTCAGCTCGGTTCACCTTCTTTTGTAAGCTATATAGGATAACCTTATTGATCGCCTCTATTTGTCCATTGCTTTGAGGGTGTACAATTGACATATAACATAATCTTATGTGTCGTGCCTCCCAAAACTCTCTAAATTTAGTATTATCAAATTGAGGACCATTATTTGTAATTAGGACATAAGGAATCCTAAACTTGGTTAGAATATTACTAATAACAATGGCCACTATGCTCCATTCTATGATGCTTGTCACTACCTTAGCCTTGACCCATTTTGTAAAATAGTCAATCGCTACAATGGTATACTATCTTTGCTTGGTGATCTTAGGAAATGGGCTTAAAATTTCAAATCCCTATATAGTGAAGGGCTAGGGACTAGTAAGCGAAATAAGGTAGGCATATGGTGCCCTCTTGATAGGAGCATTCTTTTGATAGTGATCATAAATTTGAAGTAGCCTAAAGGCATCCTTCTTCATGGTGGGCGTCCAATAGCCAAGTCTCAAAGCTTTCACACATAGGGCTCCAGCCTTGATGAGATTGCTGCATACCCCTTAGTGTAGGTCAAATAAGACCTGTTTAGCTTTGGTAGGTCGTAAGTGCTTCAAATACGACACGCTTAGTCCTCTCTTGTAGAGTTCTCCACCTATATTGGTAAAGTTGGTAGTTTTGTAGATGAGTCTCTAAGCTTCTTTGGTATTCATAGGCAAGATACCTTTTTTGAAAAACTGTTTGAGTGCATTCTTCAATTGAATACACTCATCGGTGTTGTGACTGTAATCGCAATGAAAATCACAATGCTTATTAGAATTTTTCCTTAAAAGGTTGTTTCTTATCCTTTTTGGCTAAGCTAGAAATCCCTGATTTCAAACCTTCATTAAAATATCTAACATAGGTTGGTTTAAAGGTGTATGAATAGCATAGGTTAGAATAGGTTTTCTCCGATCTCCTTGAGATCTACTTAGTCGATCTTGTACATCAAACTTCTTGCCTAAAGATCATTTGCCGATCCTCTCTCCTTCTCTAGTCTCCTTTCAAAATTTTCCTTCTTGAGCTCCCTACAAGCTTGCATTTGATCATCTAAGCACATGAACTTCTCCAACCTCATGGTAAATTCATTGAGTACGGTTAGAGGATGCTTAGCCAAGGATTTGAAGAAGTTGGAATCTTCTCTAACCCCTTGACAAATGCCATGAAGAACAACACTTTAATTACAATTTATAATTTCAATCATTAGCTGATTGAATTGATGTATGTAATCCCTTAAACTTTCTTTGTGCTTTCGCCGAATAGAGGTTAGGAGTGAAGAATCCTTCGTAAAGGGCTTACTAGCCAAAAAGTATTACCGAAGGTGGAAATAGAAGTTGCCTTCGATGAATTAAACCAATTGCTTGCTGACTTCCTTAATTAGATGGAAATACCTTGCAATCAATGGTGTCTAAGAGCTCGTATAAATCTTTCAAAGTACAAAAAGTATTAAGATGCTCGTCTGGGTCCTTTTTTTCCCATTACAAGTGTCGAATTGGGGTAGTTGAACACTTAGGGGCAATACTTCTTCTACTATCTCATGGACAAAATGACTCAATTTTCTTCCTTTTGACTTGACTCCCTTCTTAGAACTTCCTTCATTCGCCAACTTCTTAATATATTGTTCCAAATCCTATAGACTCATGTCTATAACAACTTTCTATAGCAAGTAAGCAGTCAGGTGCTTAATCTTACCTTCCATATAAGTAGGAACACAATTATAAGCTAGAGCTTATAGTGGTGCTTGCTAGTAATCCTTATCAGTTGAAGCATTGCATTGACCTTGTTGACCAATTTCATTCATCGTAGAAGCCTTACCATGTATGTGATATTGGTAATCATTGTGGGCGACTAGAATTACTTCCTCTCCTAAGGGGGTAGTTGAGGAAGATGCAGCATCATGTTCCTGAAGTTTCCTTCTTAACTCATGATTATATGCCCTAACTTCCTCCAGTTCTAGCAAATTATGTATAAAGAGCTTTTAGTTGTGAAATGCATAGCATATCATCTTGCTGGGCCTGTGCCTACCTTAGGGTATCATTTAAACTCCACAAAGTGCACTTCAAGAATAAGTTGCTGCGGCAATGTCTTTTCTTGGGCCATTGAGGGGTAGTATTACCCCCTGGAGTGGTATCGTCTTTGTTTCTTGTCTTAGTAACCATGTTGAGCTAATGTAAACAAACGGTGCCAAACTATTGATAGTCAAATTTTGATAAAGGTAAACTTAATTTGCTTAATGAATTTCAAGCTTGCAAGAAAGGAAAAAATTAGGCTATTAGAAATGCTGATGTGAATCCAGTGTGACCACTTTAATGCCTAAGTAAAGTTTCGGTGGTGAAATGTAGAGGTTAGTCAGTAATTACCTTACAACTATTGCCTCTAGAATCCTTTATGCTCGAAATTTTGATTATAGACCATTAGTAAAATTTCTAGAATGTGGGTTAGTTGTTGGTGGGTTATGGGTAGTTATTTGTGTAATGATCCCTAACAACTTGTGCCTATGTTTGAATTTGAACTCCTGAAGGTTAGACCAAGTCTTCTTGATCTCTTTACTCCTTAACCAACCTATTTAAGACCAACTCGATCTCTTTTCATACGTATAGCTTTAATCTAAGCTCATTTGTCTCCTGTATTATCAATCCCTTAGTAGTTACAAGGCCAACAAAGGAGGTCAGACACTAAGCTCGAGAGGTTGGACATTAGCTCTTTCAAGTCGCCTAAAGGTCTCTAATGCCTTAGGATGAAAACCCCTATCATAGCATACATCACCACTTGAAATGATTGTTATACTTGAGTCATTTGAGTTGATAGCCCCAGAAGAGTCGAGCATAGGTATTGGTAGTGATGTAGGTGTATCGACTCGACTGAAACTCCTTTCGTTGAGGTATTATTCACTTTAACATGGAATACCTCATGGTTTTGTCCCTTTGTGCAGTAGCTTCTCAAGAAGTCACCCATCCCGTGATTGGCCTAACCTAAATACACTTTACATTAAACTTCCAATGTACTCCAAACCACTACACTAAAAAGCATCTTAATGATTATAGTTTTACCTAATATTTAAAGGGTTGTTACAACCCACCCCTTTTACAAAGTTGAGGTCCTTATCAGTTTATTACATAAGTCTATGACAATTACCAGGTAGAGACTTCACCCTTACGATTGTTAGTCTGCTCTAATATTACCTGTAGCTCCTTCCATTAAAGTACTGTTTGCTTTAGTATAGAATGTCTCATGGTTTTGTTCCTTGGTGCAACAACTTCCTAGGAGGCCACCCATCTTAGGATTGACTTAGCTTAAACATGCTTAACTTTGAAATTTAGATGTATTCTAAACTATTACATCAAAAGGTACCTTCATGATTAGAGTTCCGTCACCTAGTATTTAAATGGTGTTATAATAGGAGGATTATGCATTGGTATGTTAGCTAAACTAGAGCTTTGCTAGGTTAGTTGGTGAGTACACTTCCAATACTTACTATATAGTTAAATTACCTTGTAGTCACTTATGTTAATCTCTTTCTTCCTATAAGTTGAAGAATTCCAGCAAATAAGAATTTTATTGATAGGCCTAACTACATATAACTTAAGCCCATGCTGATCAAGGTATACAGTTGCTACATGGCTATGTTCCAGTTACTTTTTACCCTTCAAATTTGGTTAAGGAGCTCATATAGATGAAGGGACTTAGACTAAGTAGATTACGAGCCTCTAGATGCCCCTCAGGTAAGATAAATGCACTAGATGAAGGGATTAGCATGAAAGCAATGACTGGGTCGGCATGATCATGACACTCTAGAGCCATCCAATGCCCTAACATCTTCTACTCATCCTGATGTAGGTAGCATGTCGAGCCATCCTTTAAGCTCATTTTAGATACCATTGATGGATATTCAGCAGATCTTCTCTTTACACCACTAGTTCCAAAAAATCAAAAGATCTATGAGTTCTTAAGGCAGTAATCCTTCCCAGATACATGTTGTTGATCCTCCATAATTTACTAGACCACACCATAGCAAATATCGACATGAAGTCACAAGCTCCAGCCATTGCTAAAGGATGGAGGTCCATAAGGGGTTTGACATAGTGAATTACGCCTATCTTTGGTAGGACTAGGAGGAAGAGGAATTAGATGTATTCATTCATGTATTTTGTAAGGACAACTTCGCTAACTATTTATACTATAATGCATTTTAATTGATTTACCGGTGTTCATTTCTAACTCACTTCTACCTTTATTGATATTTAATGTTTGGCATTGAGTTGAAGTTTGGGGTTGGAGATATGAGTTACAGTTGTGATTTTGATATTTGATTAGATGGACTATTTTATTATTGTGACTTTGTTATGCTATGTTTTACAACTTTGTAAGTTTGATTATTATAGGTTTTAATGGGGAAGATGTGTTTTAGGAAGGTGCCTTCTTTATATTTTTTGCAAAGAAAAAGGCACTTTTCAAAAACGAGCCTTCTTCTTTGTAAATAAAAAAGTAAAGGTGCTTGTATCTTTACGGCCTTATTCATAAAATAAGTTTTCGATTAGCCCCTTTTCAATATTATTTTTTGAGGAATGTACTCTAGCAAGTTTTTAGAAAATCGGTTATGCTTCTATGAAGCATCTACTCGTTATGGAATCTTATGCCTCAAAGTATAGATTTCATAGAGTTAAAAATCAAAGTCAAATCATGTTTAATTCACCTATATGGTTTCGCTTTTTCAAAGTCTTTTGTGATTTAACCGTCCTTTTGCTAATGAAGGCCCTTTTTTATTAAGCCTTTACTCGATTGCCAATTGTGAACTAGCTTAATTGGTTGCTTTCTTTAATGTAAGGGATTCCTCTTTCCTTTAAAATTGATGGGAGTGGTGTTAGCTTATCGAAGTAGTTGCAGTTAGATCTAAACAGTATCCCTACCATTGATGATAAGTTTTCCATTTTTTTTTTCAAAATCATATTCCATATATATCTTATATATATATTCCATCTGTATTACATAACCATGTACATATTCTATTTTGTCGACATCGTTGACATATGATTTGTCAATCTTTGTTAATATTAATTAATGATATGTATTGGTTTTCAATTAATTCATTTAACAAAATAATATTAACAAATATATTCAATTAAATAATTGGATAAAAATAAAATATAATTCATCTCAAACTTCGATGCTCATAGCTTGTGATCCCAAGGCTAAGGAAGCCAGCCATCATTAGGGGGCTATACAACCATTAAAAACTCTCTCCTAGGAAAACCAAAAAGACTCTTTACTTATGGGAGAGGATTTCTCATGAAAGAAACCAAATAAGGAGGGAGAAAATAAAAGGAAGACTTATAAAGTGAAAATTTAGTGTTAATCTCCTCCTTAGAGTTTCTCCATTTGTTGTATAGAAGTTTTAGCTCAATAAGAGAGGTAGAAATTGTGGTATATGATAGCAATTTTGACATTGTAGACACGAGTTGCAATGTGAGTCTCGCTCGACATACGATTTGAGAAGAGTAACATTAAATAACATGCAGAGATGACCAAGGGACAGAGAGAGGCAAAAAGGAAAGGCAAATAATCTCAAGGGTTCAAACACATGTGATAAGTATAAGAGCTATATAGCATCAACTCACTATTCTAGAGGAGTAAAGTGTTATTTGTTTAGAGTTTTGTTTGATCACTCGTAGTAGCAATCATACAACATGATAGTGTTTATATGAATTTTTAAATTGTCTCAAACAGAGAGAAACTTTTAAGTATTTATAGAGTTTAGCTATTGGTGACAATCATCGAATCACCCTAATAGTAAACGGTTGAGATGAGTTTTCCTTTTGATGATGGATCTCTTCATTGCTCTCCTGGAGTAAAAGCTTGTAGAAAGCCTCTTTAAGTGAATAAAATTTTTCAAAAAAGCAAAAGAGGTTAAGTGAACATATCGATCAAATAGTCCCTACTCTAAATTCACAATATCAAAACTCTCTAAATCATCTCAAGTCTATCAACTTAACATCTTGAGTTGTGACTTAGTTCAATGACTAAACTTTAGTTGTTATTGGAATTAAAGCCTAAAATATATTTTAATGCTCTACAAACATGTAATTTTTATGTTAACATGGAAGGACTTCTATCTAGGCATTTGCTCTTTTACTATTTAAATGCAAAAGTCACGTCTCGATTACATAATGGTAGCTGAGGTGAATTCAGTCTACTCTCTATAAATAATTTCTTCTTTTGTTTATGTCTTTGGTTTTCCTTAAGTGTAAAATCTTGCACTATTGATTATTAAGATTTATTTTACAAAAAACTTTGTGTCATAACTTGCTCATTAGCATTTAGGTAGTGTCTAGCTAATAAAATTGGACTTTTTTTGAAACTTCAAAAATATATTTATTCCATCCTGTAAAATAAATTTTTGTATTACCAAATATATGGTTTAATTTTCTTTTTTTTTTTTAAGTTTTAGTTTAATACCTTAATTCCCTTTTTTCCATTAACTTTAACCAACGTGTTTACTAAAGCCATGTAGCAATCAAACTATACCTTCATGTGTTACTTAAATTAGACATATGTACAAATCCCACCTAGCCTTACCCAGCCAAAAGCCATGGGGTCATAGGTTGACCAATGGGTAAACGGAACCAACCTAAGCTCTTCGGCCATGCCAAGTCTATGGACTGGCTTATATATTTTTTTTCAATTAATTTTTCCTCTTCCCTTTTCCTATCATTTTTTTATATGTGTACTATTAAGCCAATATTAGTTTATTCAATTCTGCACCCTGTTAAAAATTGTTAGTAACATCACTTAGCAAATATTTTATTTGTCCAGCAATTGAAACTCTTCTCGTTAATGGATAAAGGTTATTGATACAGTTTCCTATCATTTAGTACCATCAGAATTGAAAACGATAGTTTCTATCTACAATATACATATGAAGAAATCAACAAAATCATTTATCCAATGAAGATCCTTAGTTTGACTCACAAGAATTTTCTCCAAATATTTAATACTCAATGTATATAGACTCTTTTACATAGCAAAATAACTTCCTAAGTAGGTCAAAATCTTTAGGGGAATACTAGTGAGAAATTTAACTTCAAGTGATTGAATGCATTCGTAGTTGTTTTTTTAATCATTTCAGTGGGTGACTGATGATAAACAGCCAACAAAATCAAACGTCTTGGTTGACTTCAAAATCAAGTATTATAATTTATATATATTGTAATTACCATAGTTTTTTTTTTTCCAATTAAACTTTTTGAAGATTCCTTAAGTTTTGTGTTAGTTATTCAATTAATTAGTTGTTTTCGGCGTCTGAATTTCGTTTCATCTAACATATTTGGTATTCTTACAATATGTATTACATGTTGATGTGGACTTTTATGCATTGAGTTTTAATCCGAGTGGTCCTCATCCTATTGTGTTGACGAGTATGAGCATGGACTTCATCTAGATTGTGTATTGTTGATGAAGTTTTATGTATTTACACATTTATTCTGATAAGTTAAATTCAAGTTTTATCAAATATCAGGGACCGGCCGCAGAGGACCCTGGCCCCCCAGCCCAAATTAAAAAAAAAAAAAAAAGAGCTGGTAATTCATTGCAGTGGAAATGAATAAACTGCAATTGCTCATGCGCAATTCCCCATGGCCCATGCGCAGTGTGTCCTGTGGACTCTTAGATTCCTTATCTACAATTCCCATGGCCATGTGCATTGTAGCCTGGGTTCAAGAATTAATTACAATTGTAAGCATTAATTCACACTCCATCGGTGCTGGTCATGGGCGCTGTGAATTCTTCATTGGAAAGTTAGAATTTCTTTTTGTTTTTTTACCTTTAATCAAACGCTGATTTCACTTTTAAATGGGATTAAAAAATTTTAATTGTCCTTTGACCGTTGCAATGTAATTGAGAATATTGATAAGACCATTCCAATGCAATTAAAAATCTTCTTTCAATGCCAAAAAATTTCAAAAGATTTCAATATCTTAATAGAAATAAGAACATTGACAGAAAAAAAAAAAGTATGTAATAAATAATCCAGAAAAATAAAGAAAGAAGATATTAAATGTATTTATTATCTCATCCATAATATTTTACTTTCATGAAAAGAAATACATTAAAAATTATTATTTGGAATTTGGATTGTCTTTTTAACATTGCTTTCCTAGATTTATTTTAATTAATTCTTTTTCCTTTTTTTTTTTCCTTAGCTTTGCATATATATATAAACAAAGCCACTTTTCAATCTATTTTCAATTGGCAAAATATATATGTATATATACATATAGTTTCAAAATTCAAATCTTAGTAAATGATAAGATTAGTTTCCGGGAAGCACTAAATTTATTCCTTTAATATTAAGATAAGTATTTGAAAACACTAGTTAATAGAACTTATATTATATTGAATTGAGGTTTTTTTTTTTTTTTTCTAATGGATCTTTTTAAGATACAAAAAATCTTTAAGCATCTTAATTAGTTGTGGTAGGTAAAATTTGAAAAATTGATTATATACTACAATTTTCCTTTTTATATTATTAAAAAAGAAGAAAGTCTCTATTCAAATCTAATTTCAATATTGTAACTTATTATTTCAAGGATATAGATATCATAATCTATCTAATTTGCCCATAAGAAAGAAAAGAATAACTTTTATTGATATATATTATATCATAGTCTCTCTCTCTTTATATATATTTGTATATATATATATTATATTTCTCTCTCCAAATAATCAATTATAAATATTAAACTATAGAAGTATCTTTTTAAGATAAAGAGTTACAAGATATACCATAAATACAATATCACAATTTTCCATCATCATCACATGAATACAATCATTATCATCATTCTTATTTGTGACAATGTTAGAAATTTTTATTATATATAATATGTCTTCTTTAATTTGTGACTTCATATATTATTTTCACTTATAAATTTTTATTTACTTTTCATTAAAAATTTCTAATTAAAATTAATTTATGGGATAAAAAATCACAATTGATTCATTCTTCAAGCAAAAAAGAATAGAGGATTCTACTCCCTCATAGCTGACAACAACTACAGCAAATAAAGAATTAGAGGAACTATAGAAAAGTTCTCTCTTATTGACTTTTTGATTTCATGGAAAGAAATATTATCGAAAATATTGATGTAGACTCTATCATAGATGAATGTTAAGATTAAAAAGAGTAACGATTTAGACTTTGATGATTTTTCTTTTATTTAACATTTTAAGGCTCTACTTTTTCTTTTATATAATAAAAAAAAATATTGAAACAATATCGATGATGCCCCCTACTTCTAAATGCGGCTTCCGTCCCTATCTAATGTGTTTGTGATTGAGAATTTTCCATGCAGAAGTCTTAATATAGTATTTAATGATGATAATAAATGTGATATGCACTACAAGTAAACATGTTTCGAAAGTACTAAAATAACAATAGAGAAAAATATTCAAACTCTTTATAGTTATGTGAAAGACTTTGCCATACGGTAGTTAATAAAATATTTGAAGAACTTCACTTTTAAAATTTTATTTTCTAAAGTTTTATTATTATATTTGTAGATATTTTTATTTTTTTAGAGGATCCTATAATTTTTTTAGTAACCTTCTTATTTGTGATTATATCTCCTTAAAAAACAAAAATCTCACAATCTTTAAGGATACTTTTGATGGTAGGCTATTTCAGGTGTAGGCTTTTAAGTATAGCATTGCTAGATTTGTGCTAATAAGCTATCTAGAATGTGAGCCTACAAGCCCAAGTCAGCTTAGCCTAGGCTCACATTGGCTAGCCTTAATCTAATTGGCTAAACCTAGTTCACAATTTAAATGAAGATAGCCCGAAAGAGTTTTGTAGATAAAGTAAGTTAATAAACTCTCCATAATTCTCTCCACTAAAATCGGAGTCAAAAAGGAGTTCTCTCTCCCTCTTTCACTCATACACACACATATGCACATAGCATGCACACACACACACCTTAATCCTCCACATCTTTTCTAACTTAAAATATTTGAGTGCTCATCCCTAATAGCTTTCTTTTCTCGTCCTTGCATGTCCATAACCATCTTGCAATGATCTTGTAATAACAATTTTTTTTTGTTTTTTTTGGGTGAAGATAATAATTTTATTTTAATATCACACCTTTGGAGCTTTTGATTTTTTTTCCTCCTTACTCTTATGTTAATAAACTATATATGTATCTATACCACTATCGGCACACTTACCATGCATATGCAAAAATAAAACATAGTGATGTAATAGAATTTATAATATAGTAAAATTGTTAAAATTATATATACGATTGATAATTTAAGAAAGAAAATAACTAATTTATAAAAGCAAACATGAAGGCCAAATTTTTGTATGTGCAAAATAAATAAAATTTGGCATTTTTCAAATCAAAGTAGTTGAATATCTATGTGATTTGATTGTATGTGATAGTCATGAAAGGGAAGAATAACACAAATCTTGTTATTAAGACATATTTTGGTTCTACTTTAATTAAGTTCCATAATTTAACAAAAGTAAAACAAATTACAATAAAACTTTTTTTTTTTTGCCACTCCACATATTATAACTTGAGGGAGGTGATTTGAATATAGTCCATCCAATTGGGAAATCAATATTTCTAAATCAGATTACACCTCTCTTATCAAAATAAGTAAAACTTCAAAATTTCCAACTTTAATTTTCAACTAAGCTTATGACCTCAAAATTGGTAAGTTCAGCTTTACCCAACCTTATCTTTTGGCATCATGCACCATCTTTTTAAATTATACTTCTTGATAGATATAATAACCAAAAGATTTTCACATTTGAGAGTATATGAGATATATAAAATTATTAAACTTAAAATGGAACTAAAGTCGTTATAGTATAATGGTATGAATACTGATCTCCCAACGAGATGGATTGGGTTCAAATCGTCTCTTTCTCAAGTTATATATCTAATTGAATTAGAATTAAAAAAAAAAAACTTAAAATAAAAAATCATTAGCCATTAATTTGTGATTTATAAATATATTCACCTTAGAATATTATAACCATGACATGATAAAAACAAATATTTTGTTCATAATATGGAAATGAACACAAAATCACCAATTAAACATAAAAGAGAGGTAATAACAAGAAATCTAAAAACTAAAATTTGCTTAAGCATTTCAAAGTTATGAAAAATTAAGGAAAATTTGGAAGCACTTTTTTTTTCTTTTATATTTTTATATGAAAATTTTCTCTCCTATTTTATAACTTGAAATTATTCACTTTGGAAAGTATATGCAAAACCACATGATTCTTTCTTCTAAATAAATAAAAACGGAATATCTTTACTTTTAAGTTAACATATAGGGAATATAATCCAAGATTCCATACAAGGTAATGAAACATATGTAAAACGTAGATATAAAATAATTTACCTCACCCATTTGGAACTTATAAAAAAATGAATATTATATATACCTAATGGACAAAATACATAAATTAATCAATAATTGTCAATCTAGTTTTATCTTCTAAATGACAAAATTAGGTGGGAAATTTTATGGTATTGTTACTCAAAAGTGACCATATCAAGTTTCATAATTCACCTCGATTCACGCTAAAATGGTGTAAGTCAACAATAGGAGAAAGAAAAAAAAAAAAAAAGCTATAAACAACCTCATGGAAACCATCAATAGCTTCAATGAAAGCCATCCATGGCTCATTTTTATTGTCGATGGTTTCATTTTTACTGTAAATAGATATGATTTACTGAAAATTGGGGTGATTTACTATATGGTCATTTTTCAATGATCACACAATTTAGAGCTCCTAATTGGATGCAAAACGGATCACTACTAACATATAGTCAATGGCTATAATGTTTTATTCACTTTTAGTACTTACTTGTGACAAGTTAAGTTTTCAATTAAGATTGTAATATTTGATAGAAAAAGAAACTTCTAAAACCAAATATGCAATAGAAAAAGAAAAATTGCTAATAAAATGTAAAACCAAGTGATTGACAATTTTTTATGAGTGATTGGATGTTGCTAATAAAATAAATAATAATTTCCAATTAATTCTGAAATTATTTATATAATAAAAAAAAAGAAGAAAAAGATGTCCACAAAGAGTTTATATTTGATAGAATAATGCACAATCACGATATCACATTAATATGTATCAATTGATAAATTAAGATCGCAGGATAATAAATCAAACGTCTTTTAAAGTTTTCATCATCTTATACATGCGTTTCACTGCAACCGTCTTTCAATTGATAATTTTGTCCTTTCCATAGTTTAAACTGAAGTACCATGTAAGTTCTATGTAAGAATATTAATTTATGGGAACATCCTTATTTTCTTCAATTTGAATCAAATATATGTGATTATGTACTTAGGGGAAAAAAGGTATATTTTGAGCCAAACGTTGACGGACTTGAATTTCGAATGCTTTAACTATAGATCTGGTTTTCTAAGGTTGCGATTGGCGGAAAGTAACTCAATATCTGGTGCCTGATTTTGTAAAACAAAATGCTATTAACAAAATACTACCATCAACATTGGACATAGAAGATATTAAATTTGTGTCAATTAATAAGTTAAGATTGCAAAATAATAGATCTAACCATCTTTTAAAAGTTTTATCATATTAGTTATACATTTTACAACAATCTTTCAGTTTGGCGATTTTACCCTTGCAAGGTTTATCTATAATGCTCCGCCGATCCGTGTTAAAGGTAATATATACTCTAGTCTTTCATTGAAAAAAAAAAAAACACATTAATCTAAGAGAACAATGTTATTTATTTCATTTAAATCGAATATATATAATTAGGAAAAAAAAAAGGTATATTTTTAACCTAACAGTAACAGACTTGGATTTTGATTGCTTTAATATGGTGCATGAGCTTAAAATTAGCAATGATTACTAACAAAGATTGTCATAAAAAATGGAGGTGAGGAATATTAGTTGGCGTCGCGTGTCAGTGCTTTTTATTCACGTGTATTAATGTATATTAATGGGTATTATTATAATTTGACTGTAGAATGAGTGATTTGTTTTAGAAAATTATAGGTGGAGAGGTGGAGTAGGAAAATCACTGAATAATCTATAGGAAAAAAAATAGGTGGTAATTATTTTAATGATAAATTATGGAATATGATGGACAAAAACATGTTTTCAAAAGATGTGCGATAAAAAAGGAGTTTTCTTCGCATAATAAATTATCTCCAGGGAAAGTGGGATTAATATAATATTTAATTTGACCAAGTTAACTCGTTTCCCCAGGAAAAGTCTATATTAATTAGGGGAGTGAAGGTTTTACTATACGTTTGTTTGGATTCACCATATCAACCCTTCATCTGAAAAGAGAATAAGTTATTTGCATTGTAAAATATGCAATAACTTCAGAAGTGAAATAGACGTGCAAGTTTTCATTTTTTCCAATTCATTTTGTAGTTTAAAATTTTACAAACAATTAAAGCTAATATTCAACTTCTAATTTTTATAGTTATTTGTATTTTCTAGGCACTTATATTATATGTGCATCATATTCTTGTCACTTTTATTAATAATATAAGGTATAATTGTTTTTACACCTGCACGCAATATCTACTAGTTTTAATAATTTACAATTTATAAAAGTGCGAGGAAACTTCTATGACTTGATAAGGAAACAAACAAAACAAGTAAAATGAAAAATGTCCATAAGACATTCCTACAATCAAAACACGGGGTTTTCTACCGAAACAGAAATGTAAATCAACCTAATTAATGTCTCCCGTTATTATTCTTGAACTAGATTTGCATAGTGTTGAAGGATTTTGTTACTTTTTTGTAATATTGCTTGTATTTATTTTTTCAACTAGAACTATGTATTCTTGAAATATAGCATCATTGTGTTAAGCAATGATTTTTAGTGAAATGTTAAAATTGATATTTAATTCTTTAAATTAGTTAAACTATTTCATCTAAAATCTTTATTTTAGACCCCGGTCTGTTTTGTGTGCGTGATTCCGGACCAGCACCAACTATCCATTAATTAATTAGACCAGGCCCCAAGAAATCCTAGATGGGCCATTCTAAGGTCTAATTATAATATTAGTTTACATAGCATATTATGTTATAAAGACATTTTACTTAATATTTCTTATAAATGAGCTAATTATCTATAATCTTCTATAATATTAAAGCTAAAGATATCCCTTTGGTGTCTTTAGCGTTTAAGTATTTGACTTTATTTGGATTTTATGGTTTTACTGAACAACCCTTATATACGTAACAATTATTAATAAATTATTGATATGTTAGGATTATTATGGTAAAAAAACTCTATATACAAAAAATTGGTATCAAATCTACAAATCCAACCTAGATAGTGGATCAACTTTAAAGGGAGGAACTAGAAGTGGGGATTTGAGATGATGCAAACCAATAAAATTAGAAAAATATACATTTATATTTTTGAAATACGAGTATTATTATAATCGAAAATGGAAATTAAAGTACATTATAGAGGATAAATTTGTAATCAAAGAGGCGATAGTTACTTAAGAGTTTATTGGCTTTAATAATATAGATAATTTTATTTTATTTTTCATCAATGTAACATTTATATAAAATGAGTATTGTTTTGTCTTCTTACAATTGCATCTCTTTATCTATAATTTATTTGTTTTATATATTTATATATATTTTAACAAACTTTTCTCCTATAAAAAAATTCAAAAAAATGATATTTTTTCTCAAATCATACTTTATTTTTTTTTTAAATGAATATAACATCAAACAAAACTAATTATAACTTTGTCTTTTTATTATAGAAGCTAAACTTACTTTACATATCTCTATATACTTTAATGAATTTCATATCTATGTATACTTTAACAAATTTTTTAATTTTTTAAACTTTTTTATTTAAATATATTTACACAATCACTTAATATATGTATTCTCAATAGTTATATCTTACTATGGATGAGATTTCTTAAAATAACATTAAAAACGATTTATAACATTTTCCAAATAAAGGAAGGCATGTTTGTTTATATTATTAAAATGTAATTGTTATGCAAATAAGTCAAGATAGCAATGGATGAAAATATGCATATTTAATACTATGGATGAGATTCCTTAAAATAATATTAAAAGGGATTTATAACATTTTCACTAAAGGAAGGAATGTTTGTCCATAATATTAAAATGTAATCGTTATGCAAATAAGACAAGATAGTAATGGATGAAAATCCAATAAATATGCATATTTAATACTATAGATAATTTCTCTATCTCTCTTTTTTCCCATTTCATCATAACATTTCATATCCTTACCGATTCCATCTATCTCAAGTTATTTTAGAGTTACATTCAAATTTCTTAGGATATATTATTGCTTTATATTTACCTTTAAAGTTGTTCATTCACTATAAAAAACAAAGCAGGGAAAACAAAGTCAATTATCATTTATAAATAATCTTAACTGCAAATAATTATGGATAGTAAATAATAATACTAAATGTGTAATCCCTTATTTAAAGAAGGTAAGGCATTGTTTATTTTAGGAAAAAGTACAAAAAAATCTCTAATATTTGATGTTTTTACTATTTAGTCTTTAACTTTTTATTTAGTTTATTTTAATCCTCAACTTTTTAAAGTCATATCAAATAAATCTTTTGGTTAGATTTTGTTAAATTTTCTGTTAAGGTAGACACATGTTGCCATATAATTTTCAAATAAAAAAAAATGGAAAAATAAGAAAAATGATGAAATTTTTTAAAAAATTTTGTAAAAGTGAAAAAACCCTTAGTAATGTAAATAATGGTTATGTATTTTTATATACACATATATTAATATTTATTTTAAAATAAATTAATACAAAATAACAAAAAAAAAATTTAAATTCGGCCACCTTAAGGTTAGAACGTAGCCGAATGTGAATTTTTTTTTTGTTAATTTATCTTGATTTATTTTAAATTAAATATTCATATTTGTAAACTTGTATATAAATATATATTACTAAATAATATATATGTATTATTTTTTCAGATTTTTATATTTATTTTTCTAAATTTTCATCATTTTTTGTATTTCTTATTATTTTTATTAATTTTATTTACACAATACATATTATTATTTTATTTAATTAAATTAATTATTTGAATGAATCAGATTTTGCCACGTGTTCATATTTAATAGCAAAATAACGAAGGGACCTTTTTTGTAAATTTATTAAAATATTGAAGACTAAATTAAACTAAATGAAATGTTAAAGGCTGATTTGTATATAGGTAAAATGAATTTTTTTATACTTTTACCTTTATTTTATACTATTAAGGCCAAACTTATTTTTTAATGGTCAACAACTAATACTTTTGGTATCATATAAATTTAACGCATTTAATATATTCCATTATTATTATACTATTTAATTACCATGTTTTCCTTTGATTTGTGAGACTACAAAAGTGCATTAATAATTTATTTTTAAAAGGGAGGATACTTTTATACAATTTAAAAGGAAATGTACTTTTAAACCAATTTTCCTGTAACTACAACAAACTGACTATTATATTTTTAATGCATTTACTATATTTTGTTATCATTGTATAATTCAATTGTTGCATTCTTTTTTGATCTATAAGACAATGAAAGAGTATTGATCACTTATTTTTTAAAAGGGAGGGTACTTTTATCACGGGTAACAATGGTTTACTATTCATTTATCAGTATATTTATCACGTATAGATTATTTTGTGAGACCTTAGTTGCTTAACTAATAGATACGAGTTAAGACATTTGAAATGATTTAGGATTTTCAGATAATTTTATACATATTAAATTAAGTTTTAGTATAAGGTCACAAAAGTTAGACGAAGAGTCATGGAAAGATTGATTTTTCAAAACAAAGTATATATAATATTCAATTTCAATACAATATAGCTTTACTAGGAACTTTCGGTAACTAGTAGGAACTTGACGTTTGAGCCCTAAAACATAATAAGCCTTTAGAGATAAATTATTTGAGTTACAAAAATAACATTTAGGAGTCAAATAACATATAATGTGGATATATAGTTATGTAGTATATATGTTATATACTTGAAATGTAAATATATTACTAAATATACTAAATAATAGAAAAATAATAAAAACACTTGGATGTATTGGAATTAGGTGTGACACTCCTTAAATTTAGTAGGATACCTCATGTGTGATTTGGTAAAGGGATATAATGCCTAAGCCCATTAAAATATTAACAAAATAATACAAATTGACACTTGTGTCTTACTTTTCAATCCCAGCCAACTTGATATCTAGATAAGAAGAGTTAGACTCCCTTCTTAGTCATTTTTGACACATAAACATAAGGGGAAATCGTTCTAGAAATCATATTAAGAAATTAAATAAAAAATAGAGCCAAAATAGGGGATTTCAAGATTCAGTATCAAGTGGCAACTTAACAAGGCGACATTAGTGACTTAAGCAACTAGTGGTTAGACTAACTTGGTTGACACACTAGGGTGGCTAGACAATTGTACACCAGTGAGTTGAAATTTAGCATGTGATTTTGTTTAATTTTTTAAAAATATCAAATTAGTTCATAAAATTATGAAAATTGGTTTCCTTAGGTTGTTTTATATTTACTTTCATGTCATAATTTTATTTTGCTAAAATAACATCGGTACTTGCTTAAGATTGTGCCATGTTCCAACAAATTTTGAAAGAATTTATAAAAATATTAAACGATGTTGTTTCGGGTTGAAATTTTTTTTATAATATTCTTATAATATATACTAAATTGTGGTAACTAGAATTTTCAAAAAATATTATGTGTACTATTTATTGTAATTTATTTAGAATTTATTGATAGTTTTATGGATTATGTTAATTTTAAGGATTTGAAAGTAATTTGTGTACAAAACCAACCAACTTGATACAATTTCTAGAGCTTAGTATTATCAAAATATATGTTGTACTTTGATTTTGGTGATTATCTACTTATTTTTAGCTATTTCTTGATAAAATAGGGCTAAGCAAAGTATTATGGAGTATATTATATAATACACGATTTTAATGTTTTACACGACCACAATATAATCGCTACTATTTTTTCGAGTATAATGTACTTTCTATAGTTTTAATAAAGTGCAAATGCTACTTATAACATATTTCCTTACTATTTGTACATATTTTGGCTAATATAATAATATAGGGTAAATTGATATAATTGCCATTATAGCATGGGGGACTTCTGGCTACTGTTGGATTTGAAGTAACCTATAATGGTCTTAGCTTAGTTTAGTAAAAAAGTGGAAATAGTATAAGTAGACATGATACTTGGGCAAATCAGAAGTTAGATCAGAACTAGAATAAGAAGCTCTTATACTTAAGTGTTTTTGCGTAAGTTATACTTAAACGATTGAGCTTGGTGTAAAACTGGAGATTTTAGTTAATAAATTGAAGATATAAGTTAGTTGGTATTTGATTAAGAATTTTAAAGTTGGATTATATTAGAGAGTAATTCAGAAGCTAAATTAGAAGCGTAATTAGAGACTAAGTCAGAAACAGTCTAAAGCGAACTAACAACAACAAGCGAATATTAAACTAAAATATATTCACATGTGGTCTGTAGTTAACCTTAGCAGCATTTACCTTTGTTAGGTGAAGTCGTGGAGGAAGGAGTTCACATTAACGAGTAAGTTTGGAAACATATTACTAATCAGGTACGTGGATTTGTATATATAAGAAATAGATTTATGTCTACTCAATAGATAATGAGTGTTCTTTTATGTGATTGTGATGTTTGTTTAAATGTTGCTTGGATTTACTGTGTAAGGTACTTTGTGATGCTGTGGTCTATATATTTAATGCTGGAAATGGGTTATGTGATATACTTTGAATTTGGTTGTGAGTAAAACTTATGGAGATTTATGTTAGATGTAATGAGTATTTGGATTAGAGGCTAATTCAGAAGCTAAAATAGAGACATGATGAAACTTGATAAGTTTTGTTGTTATACTTGATATTTATCGAGAATTGGTTAATGCATTTATGGTATGACATGATACGAAAAGGACCTATAAGATAGTTTTTTGAAACTTATGATTTTGCTAGAATAAATTTACAAAGCTGGGTTTTCATGCATGTAGTTTTACATTAACCAAAACTTCAACTACACTTCATAGTCTTACTAAGTTGAAATATTTGCCAAGTTCTTAGATAAGTTATTTGGATGCTTGGATTTGAAGTTGACTAGATCGTATGAGTTACCAAGCTAGCTAAAATATTAGTACCGATGTATGTCACATGCATTAGCATGACATATGATTTGCATTATCTTATTTACTTATTAGATATTAACTTGATATGATGTTTGTAGGCCTATGCTATGTGCTTTGTTGTATTGCTACTTATTTTCTACTCTCACTTAACTCAATAGTAGCCGAGGGGATAAGTTTTTCTTAGTATTAAGTTAAGAAGCAAATTTTGGGGCACCATCACCAACGGGGTTGGACTTTTGAAGGCACTAGATAGAGTTAGTTGTTTTGGAAGGTGGAAGTGTTGCTGAACAAGTATAATGAAAACCTAGAAGTTTAAAAGAAGTTTAGCTTTTAGAACTTTTTGAAATTTGTAAATGATGTACATATTTGTAATCTAAAAGGCTGCAACTAACCTCTTGCTCAAGCGTTGAATATACAACAAAAGTGTACTTTTATTAGAGTTGTGTCTATTTATAACATGTTTGCCTGTGTGATGGTATATCCTGTGTTATATTGGGATGTGACATATTCAAAATAGTATGTTTTACCCTATGCAGCCATCAAGGAGATTAGACTGTTGTTGCCACAAGGAAACTTCACCATTATTTTATTCTTTAAAGCCATCGTAAGTAGTAACGATGTATTGTTCATTTACCATAAATATTCATATCAATCACCTTTAGATTATTGATCATAATATCTTTCATTCCGTGCAAACATTAAGGAGATCGAACTGTTGTTATAGCAAGTTATAAAAAGGTACAAGAATAAAACCATTTTAACATTTAATTTTTTTATTTTTTATTAGAACATTTTGTTCTGTTTAGTGAATATTTGGAGAAATGATTTGATATATGAAAAGATTTCGAAACATGAGGAGGTTCTTTTTCTTATTTCTTTATTGGTTTAATATTATGCATATGGCATTTGCTAAATTTGAATTAAGCACTTATCTATATTTCACAATATATTTTTTGTGTTCTTAATCTCTAAATTTACAATATATTTTATGTATCCTCAATCTCTAAATGCTTCATGTAATATCTAAATAATGCAAATCCCATTATTGACCTATTATTAATCTCATTACTTCTTTAACTAGCGTATGTTAGTCATATAATTTGGAGATTTTCACTATATGCCCACAATAATGTCCCCATAAACTTAGTATTCCTTCCATATATATTTTTCTTTCCTATGCCTTTATTGGTGAAATAGGTATATAGTATAACATGTGATTTAATTCTTTTTGTGAGAAATTACTTGAGGATTTGCAGTTTTGATTAGGGATGGTCTGGTAAAGTTGATAGATGAACCTTCGTTAAAATGATTAAACAAGAGGTTGCAAAACTTGGAGGGTACAAGTATTAGTAACTGCTACATAGAAATATGGATTCTCATTTATCATATATCCATCTATTGTTCTATATATATACATATATGTATATATATATACTTATAGATTTTAACATACCATCGTCACTACATTTCCATTATAACTTGCTGAATAATATATGGTTAATGAGCTTTAGACGTGAATATCATTCTTATTAAGAAGCACAACCCATACATGAAGTCTAATTAGAGAAGCAACATGGGTATAATTACAATTATAAAGCTTGACTATTATTGTAGTAAGATCTAATCTCAATTTATTTTCCCTTTATGCTTTTATAATTTATTTTGTTCCAACTCATTTGTTCTTGTAGATTGAAGGTTTACACTTCTATCCATTTTCCTCTTTATAAGGTTTGACAATGTTATTATTTAATTTTTAAACATTATAGGACACTCTCTTTAACTTTCCATGTTTTTTTTTTCATATATAGTTTTTTAGTGTCAGGAGTTGCATCAATGAAATGACGTATAATGAGATTGATAATATAATGATTACGTAATATCGGTTTATATCGTATTGTTTTATGCAATATTTTGAATTCCCTAATTAATTTGTGCTTCATTGTTTTGCAAGAAAATGGGAACTTCTTGGATGAAGTAACATTTTCCTATAGATACTACATGCCACAAGTGCTCGAAGTACTTTAGTTAAAGGCTTGACATGCAACTCTAATGAAGTACTATAGACTAATATGTTATCAAACAACATAATAAAAATTTTCCTTAAGTAAGGACGAAATATCCTATTCATTATAGATTGAAAAGTAGTAGAGACATTACTTAAATTAAAAGGCATAACAAAAAATTCATAATGCTCATCATGAGTTTAAAAAGCTGTCTTTTCCACATCGATGAGATGCACCCTAATCTTATGATATCCCACTCTTAAGTCCAATATAGAAAACATAGAGGCATCTCTTAATTCATTTAGCAATTCATCAATAATAGGAACAAGGAACTCATCTTAATAGTAGCTTGATTGAGGGCTCGATAGTTCACATAAAAATGGCAAGTACCATCTTTTTTTTTTTTTTGCCAACAACACTGTTAATGAAAAAGGACTGTTGTTGTATTGAATAATCCCTTACTTCAACATGTTCGTAACTTACTGTTCAATCTCTTACTTTTAAAAATGAGGATATTGATATGGCTTGACATTAATTAGGTGATTTTCCTTGAGATAAATCCTATGTTAAACTTTGCGTAATGGAGTCAATAATGAAGATGCCTAAAAAATGTGAGAAAATTTATCCAACACTTGCTTGGTAACAATATTGCTAGTGATATTCTCTGATATAGAAGTCACCATTTGAGCTTTAAGTTGGAAACATGAAGCAATAGCATCCATCTTTAGCATCCTCTTAAATTGATTGGGTGAAATTTAGGTACTCTCAAGGACATTTTCCCCATGCAATGTAATTAAGCATTCCTTTTTCCAAAATTGTAAAGATGATTTAGCACAATCAATAGTAATCAGACCCAGTTGTGGCAACCATAAAACCTCGAATACCAAGCTTGCCCCTTAAATAGAAAAGACATAAAATGTCTCAACAAATCAACCCCTTAGATGATCAAAGGAACATCCACACACTTGCCATCATACTGTAGTTTCTGTTCATTCCCAATCATAACATGAAACATTGGAGTAGGTTTTACTAACAAATCCAAATGTTTCACCAATCTCTTCTACACAATATTATGCATAGCACCAGGGTCCACTAATACAATCACACTATGAATATTCAAATTCTTTTGAATTTTAATGTTTTAGGAACTAACTCACTAGACAATGCATGGCAACTAATAGAAAATTATTCTTGTGGTTCACATTCTTCCTACTTAGTCACATCTACATTAGAGGCTTCCTCATCTTGCATTAGAAGTAAGTACTTAGCTTTACATTTATGTCCTCTATGATATTTTTTGTAACATTTATAGCATATGCCCTTATCTATTCTTGCTTAAAGTTCTTCCTAAGTCATTTCCTTAATTGGTAAAGGTATTTTAGGGGTGGGTAACAAAGGAGGTCGGGATGGGGATGAATTCGATATCATAGATGAAATTTGAACATTTGATAAAGAAGATTGAGGTTTAGAAAATTGAATAGATGATGTTGTATTAGTGTTTCAAAGAAATGGTTTGTGGAAAAATATTTGATCTAAAAGTTTGGCTTCATGCATCTTGGCAATTGAAACTGCTTGAGTAGGAGACTTAGGCTTAACTAACAAAACATCCCTTTGAATACTCATTTTCAAGCCAGAGATAAAGCAACTTACAATGAAACTATGGGATAGCCCTATCACTCTATTCAAAAGAGCTTCAAATTATGATTGGTAATCTTCAACCGTACCAATTTGTGTAAGTTTTTCTTTTTTTAAATAAACCCTATACATCTTCAAACTCAAATGGTTCAAATCTATTCTCTAACGCTTCTGTAAATTTCTACTAGGAACTTAATTGTTTATTATGATGCATCTACTAATACCAGTGTAAGGCTTGATCTTTTGTTGCAAATGAGGTAGTGGTAAGTCTTTGTTCATCTAGAATTTGATGAAAATCAAAATAATGATTTGCCTTAAAAATCTAAGCAATTGGATCATCTCCACTAAATTTAGGCACCTCCAATTTGATTCCTTTAAGAAAATTATTAGAAGTTGTCCCTTGTGAAAATGATGAAGTACTCCCAGTACAATCTACATCCACTTGAGTACTTTGATTCTTGTCATTTTTATCATGCCGCAATGCTTGTAATTTCTCAAGTTGTTGGGTTAAAGAATGAATTTCGTCTTGAACATCTTCCTGCATTGATTGTTGATAAGCTTGTAATGCTTCTATTTTGTTATCAAGAATTTGAGTGCATATTGTGTTTGTCATGATGAGAGCACTAATGTTAGGCCCAAGCCCATATATTCTTTACCCTAATAAATTATAGACAGTCCTCACAATTTAGATAATCTTTCTCACTCTTCTTATCTCTTTCTTGAGCTCTCTGTTAGGGTTTTATCAACACTATCTTGTACAAACCCAAATCTTACAAGTTCTCTCATGTTTACTCTCTAGTATTTAACCTTATTTAGATATTAATATGTAATTTCAAGTACTCACTTGTGTTTGATCTCTTGCGACTCACCAAAACTCCAAAAGGTCAGAGAAAGGACAAGTACAGATTTGCTTAGAGGGTTTTCCATATCTTTCCCCTCTTTTATTTTCTTGTTTATACTTTGTTGTTTTTGTTGCATCTCTTGTTATTTCTATTTAACTATTATAGATTTGTTAGAACTACTTATACATTTGTTGATCTATTCGTAACTACTATAAAATGTATTTAACCATGTGTAAAATCCTTTAGCCATATTAGTTTCTTTGTGATTCTTCAACTAGTTGTAACAACAAATAAATTGTGAATAGCATAGTTTTATGTACATGAACATAATCACTGTACATACTATTATTATTTTTCTTTTTCTATTATTCATGAATTTTTAATGTATCACTATTGTTGGACTGACCTACTTTTAGTGAACTTAATGTTTCTCTTTAGTTCTTTGAAACTACAATTTTTAATATATACAAATTTCATTATTATTAAGCCATGCAAATCATTAACAAGTAGGCATGGATAGAAAATAATTATATTAGATTAAATGTAATTATTTTTACACCCGTAGAGGGGGTACATCGTTCGCTAGTAATTAACTATTAGAACTTAAAGCGAACAAAAGATTTCAATAATATTTGAATTTGGATTTTGAAACCAAAATAGATTACATGAAAATAGAAAAATAAATAAGCATTATGATAATGACTTTCTTTTTATATTTTGGCCAATTAAATGTAACATTTTGTGAAAAATGACGAATGAGGCTATAATCAATCTTGGTAAGATAATGATGCTATAACATTACTGGCCACTTCACTTCACTGGAAAAAATTAAAAAAAAAAAAAGGGAGGTTTGAATTGCAATTCATAGGAACTGAATAAAGATGTAAAAGCTATTACAAGGCTATTACATTGTTTAATAGCCAAACAATCACATTGGAATAACTGTGAAACACCAATAATGCCCTGTACTCTAAGGACGTACACTTTAGGGAAAGAAATATTTATTTAAGTCAAAAGGTTGAAGATGAGTTACGATTAAGTTAGGTCTTCATCCAAAACGGAGAGATAAAATCAAACTTTCTAGATTGATCATCGATTATCAATCTTTATTGGATTACTTTTGCTCTACAAGCAACTTTACTTTGCATCATGTACAATTACGCATTAGTGTTGATAAACTTGGGTTGACTCCTACAGTTTAACTTTGTTTGACCTAATTTGGCTATAAAACTGGTTTGGTCTAACTTTAGCCTAACCTTTATTAAATCTAGTTTTACTCTTTTAATCTTTGATCTTATCATAAGTTTAGCTCAATGACTTGGTCTAGATTTGACAACATTATTGTGCATAGAATTGGATGATTCTTAGATTTTTGTTTTGAAGGAATAAAAAATATGGAGGAATTGAGAGAGCAAAAAAATTTTAATTGATTTAGGTTTCCTTGTGTTTCAATGCAACAAAATTGTAATGGGTTTAAACTTCCAACTAATGAAGACACAAAATAAGATAATCTACATGGATGATAGAAAATCATATGTTGAGGAAAACTAACAAAGACATTAGTCATAAATTATTTCATGTAAAAAAAATTAAATAGGTAGCAACAATTGGAGCCAAATATTTTACAAACTACAATACTGTATCAAATACGAACATCAACATCCCTTATTTTAATGAGAGTTCAATTCAAAATACTACATGTGAATATGAATATAAAATTCCTAATTAAACACAACCATTAGGACACTGCGATTGATCATGGTCTCAAAGCTTGAGGGACAAATCAAGTTCTTCATGATCATCTCGATCATCATTGTCTTGTACGTTGCCTCCAATGCTTGAACCAACTAATCCAGATAATTTTGAGGATGAAGGAAGTGTCGATGATCCTCCGAGAGAATGAGCACCAAGATAATTACTTGGTAGCCTAATTGATCTTGAATCAATAGATGGTTGTGAAGTTGACATGGGTAGTAAAGAAGGTGTATGGCGATCGAATCCAAACCCTAGTGAGCTATAGGGTCGTGAATACGGTTTATGAATCATTGAATCTGATCGTATCCCAAGTGGAGAAGATCCACTACTCAACGATCCATAAAAATTTTGAAAGGGATTATTGTAAGACAAATGGGTATGTCCAAATCCATCAAATTCCAGTCTACCATTGTATTGTTTTGCCCTTATTCGCTCTTGTTTGTGTGCGTTTTGGTGCCCTCCGAGTGCTTGGGAGGTAGAGAACACTCTTTTGCAAAAGTTGCAAGAGAAAACCCTAGCAACTTCATGACCCTTCTTCTCATGTCCATGATCCTCGTCACCTTGCTCATTCTTCTCCCTAGCACCTTGATCATCTAAATCATTGCCAAGCTTTAGATCGAGAGAGAGACGAGCAGCATCTAATCTTGTGACCTTTTCTTCAACGATTCCATCTTCATTTTCTTTCATTTTTTTTTTCCCTCTTGTTTTAGGTAGCTACCATTGTTCTATAAAACGTGCGATAACCAACCTTTTTATACAGGAAAGCATTAATTCTATTACAATTTGAAATATGGAAGGCAAATCTCTTGTGTAGTTATTACTTGTATTATAAATGGAATTAAAGGATTGAAGTGAAAATGGAAAAATTTCGTGATTAGAATGATTAAAGGGTTTTGATAGCAAGGGTTTCCGTACCCACTAAACAATATCCAAGGCAAGTTCTATATGTATTTTTTATAAAGTTTCAGAGCATATGCATAATTACTAATACTTATTAGAGTATTACAACTAACAAGTAAGGTTTTTAACAAGTATCCCGAGCTATCCCAACTTGCCATGTAATTATTTCGAAAGGAATCTTCGAGTCCAACACGTACGCGTGCATCCATTTTGTCCAAGAACTGGCTGTCCTAAGGGTCTTACCTATAAACCTTCTCTGTTAAGATGTCATTACTGATTCAATCTCGTACTTCCAAGTTTGTTCTTGTGTGGTAATTTAAGAAGATAAGCATGCGAGATAATCTTTCCACAACTTTATAATAAGAAGATGAGTCAATGTCAATTATATTAATATAATATACACTCCCGATGATTTATATTTCTAAATATGGCAATTTTTTTAACATTCTTTTACGAAATAGAGAAAATTTTATTTGGAAATATTTTAACTTTTGAAGAAGCGTTTCTAAGTTGTAGCTAAAATTATAGCAAGTTCATATATCTAGATGGGGATGCATTTATTTCACATCTTACAATAACTTGCTGTAAAAATTATTATATGTTGTAAAAGCAGTAGGTGAAAATCAAGGCAAGATTTGAATGAATATCTAAATATATAACTACAAGCTGCAAAAGAAGGAATTCTAGTTGTCATATATCAAAAAGCGCCGATAATATATACAAATAAGCGATAAAACTTTACATAAATGATATTAGTTTTTTGATAAGTATCTTCGAGTTAGGGCTTAATGTTCAAGATATTAATATAATTAGCTGGTTCTAGATTGTTTCTCTTTGGATAAAATTTTCTTGTTCACACTTGAGCTTCGTGTCCATGTCTGTATATTGTCATGTTATGAATATCTGATACGGGTTTCTTTGTTTTTATTTTTATTTATGATTTATAGATAATATATATAGCATCATGTTACTGCCAAATTTGTTCTTTGACTATATTGATTTAAGAAGAGAAGCATACAAAAGAATGGTGCTTTTCTTAATTTGGCCATTAGGAGAAGATTTGGAATTGCCAATAACTTATCCTCTTTGAGATATAATCCTAATCTTAAAGCAGTTTTTAACATCATATATCTTATGCCCCCGTGACTACCCGCAATAAGTATTCTTGAGGAGATAGGACTCCGCCCATGGTGTTTTAAATCCTATTGACGATTTATGAAGCGTCCAAACTATAACAATAAAATAAGGTAAACAACTTATAATTGAAAATGCTAAGCTTCACTAGTTAAGCGGAAGTGACCAATTTATGGGAATTTCTTGGGTTAAGTTGTGTACCGATGACTTCATATGAAGTTATGACTAGAAATTGTGATACATAAATATGCATTTTAGTATAAATATATATATATATATATATATTATAGTATATATACCTATTATCAATATATGCACAAACATGCAGAATATGGTATAAATGTGCAAATTCTAGATACTAGAATCTGTATGTATGTACCAACAACTTTATATGAAGTCATCAATACATGACTTAATGCTAGAAGTTCCCCCCAATATATAGCTTTGATCTTTTTTTGTTTACAAAAGAAACAATATACATGAGTTGAAAGGAAAATTAATCTAGGTAATCAACAAATCTATCCACACAATTTATATCTAGGCTTAGTGTAAGATTAAAGGAACTCATTGAGGTGCTCCCTTGTTGGTGCTAGCAAAAAAGGGACTTGCAATATGGATAACTTTATAGAGAGGTAAGTAAAAAGACGACTCAATGCGAGGTGAATGTCTTTTAATACCTCGTACATAAACTAAGTTAAGCAAGTTATCAATCACATGTAATGCATAAATAACTCTATATAATGCAACATCATGCTTGAGCTTTTGATAACTATGGTTAAAAGACTTATCTCTACCATTAGTGTTTGAATCTTTCGAATATTACTAAGTAATTCCTTAGCATGGCATTCTTGACTACCAAAATACTCTAGGATTCATGCAACCAAAAACCGAAATGATAGAGTGGGTCACTAACTTTGGCAAATGCACAATTGTTGTCATACCACTTAGTTTATGAATCGTAGAGTAAGATTTTGCATGACCCTTCCATCTACTATATAGCAATTATGGTCTTTAGTCAATGCAATGTCTTATGTAGTGCATGTTAGGCATTATTTAGAACTTAAGCTTGTTACTTATTACATTAAAGGTGTTCGAGCAATTCATATCACCAACAATTCATTTATGAGTCAAACGGGCACTCTTTAGTTTAAACACAACTAACTCATCGGGACAAGAATAACCATTGGTTACCCATATCGAAGACTTGCCAAGTATATGGATTTCCAAGATTATTTTTAGGTTTACAAAATGACTTATGTCATAATTTTAGATAGATTATACCAACTTCATGTGTCTTATTTTTAAAAGATATCCCTACATTCAAACGACAAATAGTTACCATTTGAATTGCAACTAATTTTTGTCATTTGGGGCTAAGTCATTTATATGCACTAATCAAGGTGTTTGAATGCCTTAAGAAAAGGGGAGATAGATGCACACTAAGTCGAGTTCTTGAAATAACCTTAGGGTGTCTCTAAACATCCCTACCCCAACAACCTTAAGGACGATAACTTGTAGAATAGCAAAATGAATTTGATTTGTATACCACCTATCAGTTACTTGATCTCTAATTCCATATCCAATAGCGATTTATCGTCATCTATATATCATAAACAATGAATTTCAAAGTAAATGTCATGCCTTATATCTGAATAGGTAATGATAATTCCTTACGTATTCCACTTAAATAGAACACGTTAAGGCACACTATAATTAATGTAGGTTTTAAAACCAATTTTACTTTTTGGAATCATCATTAACTTTTGTAAATATTTGCTTGGTTAGCTAATTAATTAATCAAAGCAAAATTTTAACTATGAAATTGTTCATTTATATTTTGAAAATTTTGATGGTGGTTGAATATTTGGTTGTGAATGAAAACGTTGAGTTTCGAAAAGGTTTGTAGTGAATATACTAACAAGCCTCATTAACAAAATCATATTTCTTAAATAAAATCGAAGGCTCATAAGTCTAAAACCAAAATCTATAGTCTAAAAGTTTGATGGAGTTTGGAAGTAACAAATCCAAATAACATAATCTAAGAGCAGTAATCAATCATAAGGTAGTCAAGTAAGGTATGATATATCGTGATAGCAAAAGGTCTAGTCATTAAAGTTAAACTTATATGCATCCAACCTATACCCATCATTAAGTCCAAAATTGAGGTCGTCATAGGCATAGTTAAGATAAAGATAATCACCTGAAATGATAAAAAAAGAAAGAAAAATTGCAAATAACCTTCTTAAACTTTAACTTAGATGTAAATTGACCACCTATACTTTCAAAGTGTGCTTTCAGACTTCTTAAACTTTAATAAATTGGAAACATAAAGAACATTTCTTTTTCTTTTAGATAGAAAAAGTTGTACTACTATCAAAGTTTAGGAGGTCTTAAAAGTACATTTTGATAACTTTAGGTAGTGTATGTGTAGTAAAATCAATTTTAAGAGAGTTTTTTTAACCTATGGAAGTTATTTGCTAATTTATTAAAGTTTAGGAAGGTTTAAAGTATATTTTAAAAGTTTAGGGGTTCAATTCGAACCTAAGTCAAAATACATGGGGGTTAATTGCATTTTCCCCAAAATAGAATTGTTGATAAGCATTTTTTATAGCTATTGTATGGGCTTATATTAGCTGGCCCAATACTTTAACCTGACCTAATAATCTAATTTGGATATAATTTCTATTAACTTGCTATAAATACTATGCAAGGCCCCCAAGTAAAGGAACCTTCTCATTCATTTTTTGACTCTCACAAGCATTTTACAATCCATTTCATATGAGAAGAGAGCTGACATAGGCATCGGAGTAATCATGCCAAAGAACCCTTCGGCATCTCCTGTAGCTGTGTTCTTGTTTTTTAGGTACTCATATATCGAAATGAAAATCACCAATTAACAATTGGCATCATTTATGGGAACGTGTAATTAATTGCTACAATTCTCAATTTTATTTGGAAATTGACTAATGAGATGTTCTGCCCTTTTATGGATTCTCCCACATCTAGTTCTGTGTGGTCTTTTTTCTCTATTTTTCTTTGGATCTAAGCAAATTTGCTATTAGTTTATTAGTATTCTTTTGGCCATTTGTTTCTCGTTTTAAATCAACAGGTCGTCACTTGCTTCTCTTGGTTGTATTCCTATGATCATAGATGTTTGGATATCTTATATAAGTTCAATTACATATCTCCATATGTGATTATGTTTGGCATTCATTTTTAAAAAATACTTGCAAGGAAGCTAAGAGCAGTCACTATCGTTATCATGTTTTTCAAAGGCACAACTATCATATTGCATTTGTTTATAGAAAATATGTGAGCTTTGAAGAAGATAAGTGTAACGATTTTCTTCTTCGAAAGTGTAACCATCGTAACTTCATTCACTACCTAGCTCAAAACCATCACCTTCATATGAGTTTTATGTTCAAAAAACTGCAACATCATATTACCATGAGCAACTTAGATTTCTTTTATAAAAGTATTTGATGAGGATTAGTGGATTATTTAAGCAAGTGGTTATTATGCTCCTCAAAACCTATTTGTGCTATGGAAATTCAAGACAACTGTCTTAGGTAATTGCCAATGTGGCCACAAAACTTGGTTTAAAGTCTGAATCTATAAGGATAAATAGGAAGATGTTCAAGGCTTTCTTTCAAATTTATGCAAATTATTTTTGAAAATTGATGGGAAGAAGCCAAGGTTGGATTGTAACCGTATGGCAGTTGCATCAATTTAATTTCATAGATGGACTAATGATGGTGAAAGTCTTGCAAATGATTGATTCGCAATGACGTGCCTTCAATCCTAATCTATGCATTTGAATTGTGAAGGCTATGCTAAGGAATTGGACTCTACCGGTGTTGCGAACCGTGATAAAAAATAAATAAGGTCGGTCGCTGAATGGGTTCAAGCTTACTGAAAGCTTGAAAAGGAAGTGATGGGGAATGTGTAAAAAAAAAAAAAATGTGAATGACACAGTAAGCAAAAACCTATGAATAGCTCATATAGATACGATGCACTAATGGAACTTTCAAGGACTTATGATACAACTCAATATGATGCATGAGATAGTCCGATGAGGTTACATGTCATTTAGCCTTGCTTGAGGGTTAGGATAAGAGTGGGATGAATGTAAATTGAGTAGTATTTACGAGAGACAAATGTCTAGTGTATTAATGTTCAATCTGATGATTACAGTTACAAGTACAAAGATATTTATACTCGAGATTTTAGGACAACATGCTTAAAAAGAAAAAGACAAAAATGGTGTTACCTTAAAGATGTAATGTATAAGGGTAAAAATGAATATTCAAGAAAAGTAATAATTAGTGTAGTAGATTCTATACGTGGTCCTGTATACGTGGCGGTGATATATTGGTGAGTTCGTTAGAGGATGTAGACAAAAGTGTATTGTCTGATTGCTTGTCCAAGTAAGGGTAGCTAAGGATCGGTCCGGTCTCTCTCTCTCTTGGCTTCTCAGCAAGGGAGATGCCGAGTCATTGGTCAACTCGGGTGCGAGTGAGTAATCTACAACTTGGCATAATTTAGAGAGATGGGCAATCATTCGGCTTAGCAAAGAAGTACTCGGCTTTGACAGGAGTTGGCTGGAGTGGAAGAATTCGCCTTGCCAAGTCTTCCAGTCTTTAAGCTCGACTGCGGGTCAAAGGCCCAATAGCCTAATTCTTATCATTCCTTCTGAGTTGATTTAGATTTGGGACTAAATCTAAATGGTTTTCGATTAGCTCTTTATCGGGGTGATATGAACTGAGGTAGGTAATGTTAAAAGTGTCAGAAACCCCATAGTCTTCGGGTAGCTTTAATCTATAGGCATTATCATTAATCTTTTGGAGGATTTTGAAAGGTCCTTAAGCTCTTGCAGATAATTTATTCCTCCTCTTGCTTGGAAATCGTTCCTTACTATGTTGCAGCCATACTAAGTCTCCTTTTTGGAATTATTTAGCCATCCTACCCTTGGCCTTCTTTCGCATTCTTCTAGTAGCTTGGCTAATATGCTGAGTGACTTTGTCATAGATGTGCTGAAGGGATTGTGCTTTGGCTATTGCGTTTGGATCTTCTTGTGTGAGCACAAGTATAGGGGTGTGATCGAGGGGTAACTCAGGATTGAAACCATAGACTACCTCAAAGGAGGTTTGCTTGGTGGTGTCATGCACTATTTGGTTATAAGCGAATTCAACCACTGGTAAGCAAACGTCCCAATCGGCCAAGTTCTTGCCTATTGTAACTCAGAGTAGTGATCCTCAAGTGTAATTAACCACCTCTGTCTAGCCCTCAATTTAGGAGTAATAGAAAGTATTAAACAGTAGTTTAGTCCCCATCCATCGCCATAAGGTCCTTTAGAAATGGCTCAAGAACTTTGGGTCTCTATAGGAGACTACACTTTTCGGTACACCGTGTTACCATACAATTTCTTATAAGAAAAGAGAAGCAGTAGTCTAAGCATCGTTAATTTTGGCGCAAGGCACAAAGTGTGCCATCTTGCTGAACTAATCCACGACGACTATTATAAAATCTTTGCCTCAAGTAGTTTGTGGTAATCTAAGGATAAAGTCCATGCTCAACGCAATCCATGGTTTCATTAGAATAGGCAAAGGCATTACTTTCCCTTTTTAGCTCGGCACTTAGCACTTTTGCACATGGTACAACTTCCAACAACTTTGTGCACATTTCACCTCCTCCTAGGCCAAAAGAATCGACTACTCAGTAATCCATATGTCCTTTTCTCCTCAAAATGTTAGGATAGTCCTCTACTGTGACCTTCCTTAATCAGTAGCTTTCGCAGTGAACAAGTCGGCACGCATAATTTTTCCCCTTGAAACAAGTAGCCATCTTCTACATGGTATTCACCCACTGTTCTTTTATCGACACATTGCGCAAATACAGGTCCAAAGTGTGGATCCCTAGAGTACTGCTCTTTGATGCTTGCAAACCCAAATAATCTGGTCTACAGTTCACTCAGGAGTGCATGTCTTCTCAAAAGAGTATTTGCAATTACATTGCTCTTTCCTTGTATGTATTTTATTACAAAATTGAATCATTCAAGGAATTCAACCCATCTTGCCTGCCGCTTCGATAACTTGATCTGACTTCAGAGGTATCTTAGTGACTCATGATCAGTATATATGACAAATTCTCTCGGTTGTAAATAGTACTACCATACTTGTAATACTCAGATTAGGGCAAAGAGTTCCTTATCATATATGGAGTAATTTAATTGTGGTCTTCTAAGCTTCTCACTATATAGGCAATTGGTCAGCTTTTCTGCATTAAGATAGCGCCTATTCTAATGCTTGATGCATCATATTCCAACTCAAATATTTTCTCGAAGTTAAGTAGAACTAACACCAAGGTAAAGGTCAATTTTTCTTTTATCTCACCAAGGTAAATATTTCCTCATCGAAAGCGGTGTTTTGCTTCGTTAGCTTAGTAAGTGGTGCGGCGAAGGTGCTAAAATTTCTGATGAATTATCTATAGAATGAAGCCAGTTTATGGAAACTTCTCACATTGGCACAAGTAGTAAGAGCCAGCCACTCGACAATTGCTTAGATCATCTTGTCGTCCACTTGTAAGCCTTCTCCACTTATTACGTAGCCCAAGAATACCACTTCCTCTTGGCAAAAACAGCACTTCTTAAGATTGTTGAATAATCTCTTGGCATGAAGGATATCCAGAATCCCTCGGAGATGTTCATAGTGACTCAGCATGCTAGCATTGTAAGTCAGAATGTCGTCAAAGTATACTATGATACACTTCCCTATTAGATGTCTTAGCACATTTTTCATTAGTCTTATGAAAGTGCTCGGGACATTTGACAAGCCGAAGGACATGAATATCCATTTGTAAAGTCCATGTCGAGTCTTGAACATGGTTTTCTACTCATCTCTTAGCCTCATGTGAATTTAATGGTAGCCAGGTTTAAGATCAATTTTGCTGAAGATCTCGACTCCACTCAATTCATCCAGCATATCTTCCAACCTCAGGATAGGATACCTATACTTGATCGTAATCTTGTTCACGGCTTGGTTGTCTACACACATCCTTCAGGTTTTATCCTTTTTTGGCATTAGAAGCGTCAGCATAGCACAAGGGCTGAGACTTTCCTGAACATACCCTTTCTTCAGTAGCTCATTAACTTAACATTGAAGCTTAGAAGCTTATTCGGGACTCATTCAATAGGTAGGCTTATTTGACAGTGCAACACCAGGCATTAAGTCGATGTAGTGTTCTACGCCTCGAATCGAGGGTAACCCTTCGGGTAACCGTTCTAGGAGCAGGTTGGCATATTCATCTAGTAACTCTTTTATTTTCTGGGGTAGTTCATCCCATTCCTTCATCTCTAATAGGAACTTAACCAACATGAGGGTTGGGTATCAGCTTTAAGGGTCTTTTAGAGCTTGGCTCTACTCATCACTAGAGCCTTCTTCAATTCACGAGCAAGCTTAGCTTGCAGTTTATTAACTTCACTCGGTGGCATCGGGTTCAACATGATCTTCCTGCTATCCTTCTTGATCATATACGTGTTCCAGTATCCATCATGAATAACTCTCCTGTTAAACAGCCCTGGTTTACCTAGCAACACGTGTGAAATACACATGGGTACTATGTTGCAGAGAATTTGGTTAAAGTAATTTCCGATAGTAATTGGCAAAAGTACTTGCCAAGTAACATGCAATGATCTTTTCTCACTCAACTAGTGCAACTTGTAAGGCCTTGGATATGCAAGATTCAACTTCAATTTTGTAATGAGGTTAGCTGATGCTACATTGGTACAGTTACCACTATCCACAATGAAGGCATACACCTGATCAATCATCTTACAGGAGCTATAAAACAAAATCTCTCTTTTCTCCTCTTTACGTAAAGGTTCCATGTTCATTATGTGTCGGACTATTATGATCAATTGGTCTAAGTCCTCAACAAACACATCCTCTTCAATCAATTCTTTCTCGTCACTTTCTTTCTTGGCAATGATTTCCTCCTCCTCAGGTTTCTCATTAGTACTTTCTACCTCTAGCTTCGAGATATCTCCCTTGATGACCATTGTCCTACGATTTAGGTACTGACCAGCCATATGTCCAAACTCTTAACACTTGAAGCACTTGATCTACCTTGTCTTCCTACCAAACCCTTACCCCTTTACATAAGTTTGGGTTAGTACTTCACCGTCTGGTTAGCCTTTTAGCTTAGTTTGGACATCTATCTTTTGGCTTAGCTCAATACTTGACTAAGCTCGGTGACTTCCCTATCCAAGTTGACTAATCGACATTCTGGTCAATACTCGGCTTCTTTTCTGTCTCTTTACTTATTGGGCTATTCTAATGGCTTCATCCATTGTTGTGAATCGTTGGAGTTTTATAATGTTCCGAATATCACTTCTTAATCCTGTGATGAACCTAGAGATTGTTCGCGCCAGAGGCTACTCCACTTCACATCAAATCATGAGCATTTGGAATTCCTGAACATACTTGTCAATTGTTCGGCCTCCTTGCTTCAGCTCTTAAAGCCGAGTGAAAGTATCTTATAGGTAAGTTTTTGGCACAAATCTATTTTTCAGTATTCTTTTCATTTCAGGCCAAGTATTAATTTCTCGGTATCTTTCTCACCTCCTTATAGCTTGAAAATTCTTCCACTACATGGCGGCATATCCGGAGAACTCAACAGTAGTAGTTCTCACTTTCTCATAATCCTCATACTGATAATAGTAAAAAACATACTTCACTTTCTCTTCCCATTCCAGATATTCATCAGTAATCCCAGATCCATTGAAGCTTGGAATCTGAAGTTTCACATATTTAGATGCTCTAGCTCTAGGAGCTTGAGCTCACTCTTCCTCAAAATACTCTTTCTCGTCCTCTTCATCTAATTCTCTCAGGTCTATCCTTCATCTTACTCATTTGCCTACTCCTTTACCTCAAACTTATCAAGTTAGGTTGTGACCTCTAATAGGTTGAGCAGCTTATGGAGTGTTTTGTGTGACCTTAGTCAATCGGTAAGCCAATGCATGAACAACTTAGGTCAAATCTACCAAGAGGTTAGACACCTCATAAAGTCTCTCATCAGTGTTCATAGGGATTCTTTGAGATTATCGGCCATGGTGGACAACTCCACTATTGTCATCTTTAGCACCACTGTTTACACTTAGGTTAGTCATTTTCTCCATAGATTTAAAGCTTAAACTCTTTAAATAGGTGATACAGCAAACACTTCCACAAACTAAAAAAAGTAACAGCTAACAAGTGCAATAATCAAACGAATACAGTAACTTGCTCTATTTTACACATGTAAAAACAAAGTATAAACAGAACTTTAAACACAAAACACAACTCAAACAAAAACCTCCTCTTTGATATCAAGATGTTATGAATCGTGACCAAGAACAGACAAGACCAATCACTGAATGGGTCTAAGCTTACTAAAAGCTTGAAAATGAAGTGATGGGGAATGTACGAAAGAACAAATGTGAATGACACAGCAAGCAAAAACCTACGAACAACTTTAATGGATATGATGTACCAATGAAACTTCTGAGGACTCATAGCATAACTCGATACGACGCACAAGATAGTCCAGTGAGGTTACTCGTTACCTAGCATTACTTAAGAGTTAGGATAAGAGTGAGATGAATGTAAACAGAGTAGTGTTTACGAGAGACAAATGTCCAGTATATTAATGTTCAATATGATGATTACAGCTACAAGTATAGGGTATTTATACCCAAAAATTTAGAGTAACATGCCTAAAAAGGAAAAAATAAAAAGGGTATTACCCTAAAGAAGTAATGTACTAGGATAAAAATGAATATTCAAGAAAAGTAATAATTAGTGTAATAGATTCTACATGTGGTCCTGTATACATGGTGATGATACATTAGCAAGGCCATTGAAGGATGCAAACAAAAGTGTATGGTCTGGTTGCTTGTTTAGATAGGAGTGGCTAAGGATTAGTCCGGTCTCTCTCTTTTGGCTTCTCAACAAGGGAGATGCCGAGTCATTGGTTAGCTCAGGCACAAGTGAGTAATCTACAACTCAGCATACTTTAGAGAGACGGGCAGGCATTCGGCTTGGCATAAAGAGTGACTTGGCAAAGAAGTACCCGACTTCGACAAGAGTTAGCTGGAGTAGAAGAATCTATCTTGCCAGGCCTTCCAGTCCTTAAGTTCGGCTGTAGGTCAAAGGCTTAGTAGCCTAATTCTTATCAACCGGTTATTGGATAGCAACAAAACAATTCAATGAGTTTGGATTCCATATGAAAAGGCTAAAAGACTTTATTGTGCAATCATTGTTCTACTGAAATGGCATAAAAGGTGTGATGGTATATCATCCATGCAACATGAGTGCTGTAGTGTTTTGCAGGGTACTATAATGTATGTTACTATGGAGTCAGACAACTACACTTTATTTATGGAACTCTCTCGATTGTGGTTTGATGGAACTCCTTAAGTTACAATGCCGAAGGCTAATCAAAAGTAGTCGAATAGCCTATTATTGCAACACCACCCAAGTTGTTCATTTTAGCGAGGATTCGGATCAAGGCTAAACATTTATATGACCGATTTGAGTTGAAATTGCAACAAATCCGAGCCTCCTAACTCCAAGCTAGGACGAAGCCGATCCGACTGAGTTTCTCATTGATGACCTCAATGTCGAGCTTTGGCATCTTCTAAACTGTTCAATGAGTGTCGAACTGAATTTTTGACATATCCAAACCACCGCTTTCGTTCGATCTACACGAAACTAAAAGTATTCAAGCCACAAACTACATACACAACTCACTCTAAGTTTCCTACAAATGTCTAGTGAAGATGCCGAACTGTTGAGCGCTAAGCACATGCGTGTACTTTAATAATAGCCGCTTATTTTGTTAAGTTGACAAAATACTCTGTCCGAATTGCTGTAACAGTGTGCTATGAAGTTTTGTTTATAATTTTTGCCAAGTTACTGTAAATAAGTTCAAGCATCTGAGCTGCTTGAGATGATAGTAAGCTCATATCCAAGGACTGAAGCCCAAGCTAACTATTGAAACAAAACAGAAATCATGAATTGGACTAATCAATTGGTATTGAGCTTTCACTTGCGGACTTGTTCGAACGTTCCACTTCCCATTTGATGAATGGCCAAGCTATTGTAGTGAATTGCCAAGTTGTGCTCCACACGAAACTCAACAGCTGTTAGCTGTCCAAGCACCATTGAACAAGCAAAGGAGCCTGAGCTACTTTCCTATTGAAAATCAAAACAGCGAACAACATGATTTGGCCGACAAACTAAAGTATGCCGAGAATCCCTCATTGTCCGAGCGGACTCATTCTTTTATCAAGTTGTCCTTCTTGATCGGAGCACACCGTACTACCCCTCTTTATTTTTGTTGAGCGGACAAGAATATTTCCAATCTATCTTCGGCATAGAAGAAGCCGAGAGAGGAAAAGTTTGAATTAATTTTACATTTGGCCACTTTGAGCTCTTTCACGTTTGTGGTCGATCTTTCCGAGCTGAGCACATTCGAGCAAATACAAAGCTCTAATTTCAAATGCAAAACCTGCTTTTAACTATAAAGTTCTCGAGCTACTCTCACGGAAGAAATTCTGATTCGAGCTTCAATAGAATCTGCCATGCTAGACATGAGCCGAGCTTCGTGTGTCAAGTTTCGTGGGTCCAAGCTAAACCTTAACCAACGAGACAATAGCAAAGAAAATTCGTGGCCTTCCTGTAGCACGCCCGAATCACTTTGGCAACACGGAACCAAAGGATGACTGCGACTCAAGGCCGCGCATTTGATTTCAAGTTGAGTTAGCTATCATCTGGACAGAGCAAGTGCCAAAGTTGTTTACATGCTGAGAAATACTTACCGATATAGACTTATGGATGAACATACGAACCTGATATCACACAAAAACCAATGGATGGGTTCGGACTGCGAGATGGCTTGAAAAATAAATGGAAGTAAATAGTTTAGCAAATCTCGCACGCTAATTCTACGGATATGACACATTGTAGAACCACACATGGATCTAAGACTCGTTGAATGTGACGCATCGGTTTGAGCGATAGGGTTGTCTGTCATAATCCTTGATAAAGGGATTAATAAGAGCTGGTAAGAGAGAGCTTTTTAAGAAAAAAAGATTCAAAGGATTTTTCATTAATGTTGTAAAAATTTGCTTAAAATCTTATACAAGTGTTCTATTTATATAGAAAGGGTAAAGTTATAAATAAATGAATAAAAGGACACCCTGGTGGCATTCTTGTAATTACAAATGAAACACGAATGGCAACTAAGGAAAAATATAAGAAAAGGGAAACCTAAATAACATGAGTAAAACTGATAGCCAAGTGGGATCTTCATGTGAAGGCTGATGTTTTGATTGCAAAGAGTTGTTGGAGACTTGAAGCTATAATCTGGGTAGACCTGATTCCGGACGATCTACTTTTGTCTGGGGTTGATTTGATATGATCGGGATCGACCTGACACGATCAGTGTCGACTTCGCATGGCTAAATTGACCTGATATGGTAGTGGCTGAGCTAGCATGATAGGGGGTTGACCTCACACGGTGAGGCCAATCTGGTATGGATGTGGCTGACCTTGTTAATATGACCCGATGTGGTTGAGCTAATATGGAATAGCCGAGCAACCTCGTCATGACAAAGCGGACCTTAGTCAATCAGACTCAATCGAGCAAATCGACCTTGGTAAGGTAGGATAGACGGGCAGGATAGGATAGGACAATCCTATATAGTTGATCAAAGTAGGCCCGATATAATAAGATAGAGCCAACTACAGTAGGGCATAATGGACCAAGTATAGCAAGGAAGACCTGGTAAAGCAGAGCATAAATAGTAGCCTAGGACAGAACTTATAGAGCACGTTGGATCTTCTAATATTGCCATAGTTCATAGATAGGTCTGTAAGAGTGTTCGATCAGGGTAGAGCGGGGCGTACTCGGCATAATAAGGTAAACCCAATAGAGTAGGGTAAGCCGTCCAATCTTGATATAGCTTATAAATAGGTCACCCACGCGTACAGAGCTCATGAGCAAGCTTCCCATGTGGTTCGAAACCTGGCATGGCATAGGGATAGTACCTAGAATCCTATCACTTACCATGTAGCTCCAAATATGTGTGCCAAGATAAGATAGAAGGCGATTTGTGCATGATAGTTAAACATGGCAAACTCATCTCATTTCTATGAATATAAAACATGAGCCAAGTTGTAGCATGTGCAAATCCAAACAATTTAGTGCTAAAGTAGAGAACTGTTTGTGGCTAAATGTTTGTAGATAGGCATTCGATGAAGGTAGCTGCAATGTTGACTTTTTCTATATGGTATTAAGTTTAGCTCCATCGCTTTGAGTTATTACATGATAGCTACACTAAATTAATAAATTGCCGAGACGCCGAGTTTTCCCGTGTCATTAAAAGTTGATGAGTTCCTTTTAACATGCAGGTTTCTATTGAGCTCCTTATAGTAGATTAAAGCACCATTTGAGCTTACTAAGATGTTCTTAGGCTAATGTCTCTTTAGCCGAGCTTGCAACTGGCCACGACTTGTATAGATGTTCAATTGTTTTTCGAGCTCCGGTATGCTTTTTATTGAGCCATATTTCGGTTTTTCTTAATTTAACCTATATTAAGTTCAGCTTGCTTAATATAGATTACTTAACAATAAATTAAGGAAACATTTTTCTTTTTAAAAAATGTTTTAAAAAAAATTTAGAAAAATTGGAATCGCTAACTAGTTAACTTGGTAATAAGTGATATTAGTATTTCTAGGTAAAAAAACTGTAATTTAACCACTAGTCTACAAATATTCTAAAAATATTTTTTTTTAGAAAATTAAACAAAAAAAACTAAATTCAGAGACTAACCTATTAAGATTAAGTTATTATGAAAAAATAAAAAAAAAACAATGGGCTTTTATTTTTTATAATTTTTAAAAAAATACTATAATATGTACAGATATGGAAAAAGTGTAACTAGAATAATTTTTTTATTATGAATTTTCAAGGAAAAGAATTTTTTTAATATTTTATGGTTACTTCGGAGGTGCTTACGTACCCACTAATCGAGATCAAATTAACGTAATTCTCTTTTTTAGAAAAGATTTAGTGGGTGAATTTTTTTTAAAAGAAATTGAGCTAGATTTACATTAGTTATCAAATTATTATTTTTTTAAGAAAAAAAAAACCTAAAAAAATCTAACTTCACGAATTTATTAAAAAAAAAATCCTAACTAATTAAATCTTTTGGAAAACTCTAATTAAAAAAAAAAACTACTACTACATGTCAAAAATTGATTTTTCTAAATCCTAAATTTAAGATCTACTAAGATACTATTTAGATACATATCTTTTCTGAAGATATGAATCTCGAAGTAAAAATATGCAACTTTTTCTAAAAAATACAATTTTGGGTAAAAATGCAATTTAACTAAAAATACATGAAATTTATCAATTTATTGCAAAATTGCATTAACCTATAGTCTCTTAAAATTTATTAAAAACAACCTGTACGTAAAAAAAAAAAGAAAACAAGTTAGAAAAATAAAAAGATCAATTAAAAAAAAAAATTACTAACAAATGATTTACCTATTTACCTAAGTGGGTCGGATTGTACGTGATTGGATTGGACTGTATGGCTGATTATGTGAGTGGTGGACAGTGTAGTGATCGGACGTGGACTGTGTGTGCTAATTGATGCGTGGTGAATAGTGCAATTGGTTGTGCAATGCAAGTGTGATTGTGTGTGTGTGTGTGTGTTCTAATTGTGTATGTGTGAATTTGGACAGCGTTTGTATATGAGTGAGAGAGTATGTGTGTGTGAATCTAGACAGTGTTTGTGAGTGTGTGTGCTAACCGTAAGTTGACTAGAGTGGATGATCTATGTGTGGATGATGGGACGTGAGTTGTGTATGGGATTTGTGTTGTGCGTGATTGTGTGTGAGGCCGTGAGCTGTATATGTGGGGTTTGTGATGTGAACTATGTGTTATATGTGGGGTCTGTGTTGTGCATAATTGTGTGTGAGTGTATGGACAGTGAGGACAATAGACAATGGCGTACGAAGATGTAAGTGGTGGGGAAATAATGAGGTGTAATGTGAATTGTGAAAAATAATGTCTCAAAACTTTACGGCCAAAACCACTATTTATAGACCATGGATTTTGAATTTTTTGGATCTTTTTGGATATAGATTTAGTCTTAATAAATCCAAGATATGATGATATGATAATATCTGATTTGGACTCATTGAAGATTTAACCTAGTTTCTACAAACCCTAAATTAATTTGGACTTTCTATCTTAAGCCCAATTCAGTCTATCTTAATTTAGTCCAAAACACACATACTAACCTATTTAATAATTCGTAAGTCTATTTAACTCAAAATAAATTAGATAAAAATTTGTTTTATATTGGACTAAAATAAAAATGTTTTTTGAATGAAGCCTAACTATTTAAGACTTAGAATTTATTAAATTAAACATACACCATTATCCAATCTGATCTTAAGCAACTCGACTTTACTTGATACTTATATTTTTTTTTTATTTATTTCTATTTTTCAATTTTTTTCATTTTTTAAATTTTTTATAAACTTGGCTCAAAAGTAAAAAGAGACTGAAATTAAAATAAAGGATGGAAAAAATAGGGTGTCTATACTTCCTTAGATTCGCTGAGTTAATTAGAGTGCGGGTACAACTTGACAAGCTACTTCCAATATAGAATACTACAGCAATCATAAGGAACCGAGCTTTATGCTGGTTAAATTCCATTATCGATCTATCCTTTAACTTATCAATCCTAGCTTTGATCCATTTTCTCTAACTCCAAGTATGCATAGAATACTAAGTGGAGCTATGAGTTTTCTAACCATCCACATTGAGCTATTCATGCCAAGTCACTATAGCTTAAATGCATCTTTATATGAGTTTCCATAATTGAGAGGGGATAAGTCCACAAGAAGACAAACTCATTATCTCCATCAAATACCATAGTGCATTATAGGTGCTAATTAAGATTCGCTTAATGATCAAAGCTTTACAGTCGACAATTACCAAATGACTATGCAAAGTACTTAACACCAAAACTACCACGCATTAAGGCCCACTTACATGCTCACTCTAGCTCATCGAAAAAGTTCTTAGCAGGCTTATTTTTATCTCCCCTTGAGATGAGAACAAGAGCTCAAAACAAGCAAGGGCTAAAGAAACCCCTTTGCTTTAAGCTCGGGTAAACGTAATTCACTAACGGGCTACTTCTCAATGGCTCTAAGTCCTATACATTATGGACAATGAGTAGGTATAAACTTAATAGCTCTAAGTCTATTTAATTGATGACAAACCATTTAAAAGCCCTAAGTCATTGAGCAGTGATAGATAAAATACTCCAAGTTTTATAACTTGCATGGACAACGAGTGAATAAAGCTGAAGTCCCATACGTTAACGGACTAGAGGCCAACTAGCCCATTTTATAGCACTACTTAGAATAAGTAATGCCTAAATTGGATCATTTGCATGCTTTCCTAGCCTTTTTAAGCACATCGGCTTCTTCAGGCCTTCGCCTCCTTAAGCACTTCGGCCTTTTATGGCCTTCGCCTCTTCAAGTATACCGGCCTCTTCAGGTATATCGACCTCTTCAAGGCATTCCAATATTTACAAGTGCTCCAACTACTCTCGACCTTCACCTCTTTAGACCTTTGCTTCTTCAAGCACTTTGGCTTCTTCAAGCTTAGATTTCAAACCTTTCTAGAGATCTTATAAAATCAACCTCCTTAGATACTCTCTTTTCGGACCTTGTCACTAAAGAGAGTGGGGGGTAAATATTGATAGGTATTTTTGATAAGTATTATGCGGACTTATATTAGTCGGCCTAATATTTAAACTTGGTTCAATAATCTAGTTTAGGTAAAATTTCTATCGACTTGCTATAAATACTAAGTAAGACCCTTGGGTAAAGGGACCTTCTTTTTTATTTTCTGACTATCATAAGCATTTTACAATCCATTTCACATGAGAAAAGGGTTGAATTAAGCATTGGAGTGGCCGCACTAGAGTACCTTTCGACATCTCCTGTAGCCGTGTTTTTGTTTTGCAGGTACTCACGTATCGGAACGAAAATCACTAGTCAACAAGAATGAGCAACAATAAACTTAGTACAGTATCACACAAACGCATAGATGCCACTTGCACATGAGCCTAAAGCTAATGTAGTAAACAAGATCCATTTAAAAATTATCTAAAGCTTAATAAGCAGCATCGGAGTATTTATGATTTTGAACACTAAGATGGGGGTAACTTTCAATGCGCTACAGCACAATTGACTATTGAAGGAGTTGGTCAAACCACCATGCCCAACTAAAATTTGACATAAAAGTAGTTTCACAATGTGAGAATAGTACTTTAGTAAATAAGACCTTAGCATAAAAATTTAGAACATCTATTAAAGTTAACCAATTGTAATTAAAAAAAAACATATTAGGGCCACAAATTAGTTCAATTATCTAAAGAATTTAGGTATTTGAAATGGAATTATAAAATATTAATACAAGTTATAAATAATAATAACGATAATAAATAAAATAAAATATTTCAAATTTACCCATTATTTGTTGAAACAAGAATACCATAAAACTCAAAATCCAAATTAGGGTGCTCTCAAAAAAAAAAAATGAAATGAAATGAATGATAAAAAAATGAAAAATTAATTAATAATAAAGTTTAGCAAAATGCCATGAAATGATATTTATGATAATATATAAAAAAAATTAAATAACTATAATCATAAATTTTCGAACATCAATATAAAGTGTTTGTGAAAGCATCCATTTAGGTTGAGCATCCCCAATAAGACTCCCAAAGGTTAGTTAAAGAGACCCTATAAATTTCAACCTTGAAATGGAATATTAAAGCAGTAAAACTAACTCCTTCGTAAATCCTACAATATCAAAAACTAACTCGAAATATAAAGGAAGCTTATAAATAAATTAAACAAATAGGAAAATTAATAAATGTTATACAAAATAATTAAAATAAATAATATGTATTTAAGTTAATTAAGGAAGCATAGATTGTGGAAGCTTCCACTTCAGGTTAAAGAAAAAAAAACCTAAGTAATAAAACATATAAAATAAGTCCAATAAATTAATTAATAATAGGAGGCACAAGGATTTATGAAAACCACGGATTGCTTATAGAATATGGCTAATGGTTTTATCCAAAAACCATGGATTGATCCATAGATTCTTGAAAACCATAAACTATAGTTATTAATTTATAGAAAACCGCTCAACTCATGTCATACATGCATTTAGCTTATCCACTCACCTAAAGACTATACAAACCCTTACTCCTCTTCTACTAAACTTTTTAAGCACTTAAGGAAACATAGAGAATTCGTGAGAAAGATTGAAAGGGCTTTGCTATAATGAATTCCACATTTAGCTACCAAATCATCAACCACCAATATATTATAGTAGCAAAATGTTACTTTTAGCTACCAAATTAGTCATTAATAGCAAATACATTGGAAGTAAAATTTTAGAAATGGAGGGAGCACCTTTTGGCTACGAAATTAATAATTTGGTGGCTAAATATAATACGACTAATTACAAAATCTCAAATTTGGTAGCCACAAGCCTTTCATTAAAAAAAAAAATCATTAAAGATATAGCTACAAAAATAAAATGGTGTCTAAAAAGTTCCTTTAGTTACTAATTTTATCCCATATTTCGTATGTGAAATGGACTCTAAATAGAATTTTGATTGCGAATTCTATAATAAAAATAAAATGTAGATTATATATATAATAAAAATAACATGTACATATCTGTTGAAAATATAATTTTAGAAGATTTTTCATTGATATCTTTTTCTCTTAGTAGATCCTTTTTGGTATTAACTTTTGATAATATACCTTTGTAATGTTATATTTCCTATCAAATGTTTATTCAATGTCAAATTTTGATAAGATATCTCTTTAATATTACCTTTTTCTATTGAAAATATCTTTTCAATAATACATTTTCTTTTAATAGTACCTTTTCGATTTTTTTTTTTATATTAGAGAATTGTTGTAAACCTCGTAACTTTAGCTTTTTAAATATAAAGTTGAACTCGAGTACTATAGATAATTCTATTAAGTCAACAGAACCGATAAATTTAAAACTGATTAAAATTTTAAATTTGAAACTTAAAACGAATAAGAAAAACACTAATATACTATTCAGAACCTTAATTGCATACAAAAATCCTAAACCTTGTGTGTGCGTAAATACAAGAGATAAAATCTGAACCTGATAAAAACCCTAAGCTTATAAAATATATAAATTTATCTTAATGGTGATAAAGCTCTAATTTGGTAAAATTATTGATTAACGTGTATGATCACGTAAATCGTTAATGAACAAATAAAGATAATTCCTAAATAGTAATAAACATAGAGAGTAATAAATTAATTAAGTAAATTAATAGGATTACAAATACTATCTTATGATTATTTGTAAAATCACATATGTATATATATGTGTGTATATTATTTTTATATTGATTCAATTATTTTGATTTAATTTACTACATACTTTATGTTTGTGTACTATGTAGTATACATTAATTTTATATTCTATATTTTCTTTCATGGTTACATCATATTCATCCTAAGTATTAACTAAAAGTGGAAAAAAAAAAACTTTAAGAAAAGTAAAAAGAGTAAAGTTATAATTCTTCTTTCTTTCTTTTTCTTTGCTTCTTTCTTTCTTTCTTTTTCTTTCTTCTTTTCTTCTTTTTCCTCCTTCCCTTTCGGCTGTATATGTGTCCATAATTTTATCCCATGTGATGAATTTAAAAAAGAACAAGTCATCTCTTATCACCTTATCCCATTTACTTTAACAAAGATAAGAACAAATCAACCTTCTTTTTCCTTATTCTCTTTTATTGTTGGTGGAATTAACCTACACAAACACATATAAAATTAACTTTTTTTTGTACAATTTCAAACTTACACTCCATCCTTTTATCCTTCTCCTTGGTCAACAACTTTCTTCCCCTCTTAACCTTCTTAATTCTTCATTTTCCTTTCTGACGTCTCATTGTCCACCATCTTAAATTTATAGCTTATGATCCTATCATCAATTAAAAAGAGTTGAGGAATTTCAAAAGGAAATAGGGAGATCTTTTTCAAAAGCTTCAAGATCAAAAGTAATAAAAGATTTCTTTATGTTATTTTAGTTTTTCTTTTGTAATATAAGTTTTGTGTATTTTTTTCTTATGTCAATATGTACTTGTTAGTATTTTATGTATTTTGAGATATATGTAATAAGGGATTATATGTACCTTTAGAATCTTTTGTAATCGAAATTAAATGTACATGTATTTGATTATATATACAAATTTTCCTCTTCTTAAATATGTATGTATATATATATATATACTTGAATATATCTATTTATATGCATATATATATATATATATATATATGTCATACTTACTTAGTGTGCATGTATATATATATATACAGTTCATTTATATATATATATATGTACTACAAGTAAATATATGTAATATTAAGTGTACTTACTTCAATATACATATGTATGAAAAATATTATGAGATAGTATAAATATATATGTAGATAAGTAGTAAAACATGGAAGTATAGATATATGCATATAAATATATACATTTATTTTTCTAAGGCTTAAAAAAAAAATATATATATATATATAATATAGTATTAGCATATACATATGTACATATACTGAAAAATACATGTATATGTATATTAGTATCCTATTTTTTCTATAAAAAAATAGATTAATAAGTATAAATATATATATGTATATATGCTGGATGTGACCTACAATTGAGGAATAGGAGTTATTTTCCAAAATTTAATTATTTATGGTATTATATATAAATGTATTAATATTATAAAGTAGTAAAAATACAAAAATTGGATAAAATAAGAAAATTGTATTATGGACCAATGACAAGCTGCTACGTCAGCTTTCTAAAACTTTCTAATTAAACTGCAAATTGTAAAAATAATAAGATAATAAAAATAATAAATTAATTAGAAAATTACAATTATAACAAAAATTAAGATAATTAATGATTTAGGCTTAAAATAGTAAAATAAAGAATTTATGACAAAATAGACCCAAAAATAAAAGTATTTAGAAAATATAAAAATTTAAAGTATAACCAATAAATAAAGTCATTAAGAAAAGCCTAAAATGATAATTAAAAGCATTTAAGCCTAAAATAAAGAAATTTGTAACACCTTAAGTCCATAACAGAAAATGCGAGTCCCAACGTCCAAAACAAACTTTATTACATGAAAGTATGTTTAAAAACAATAAAGATTGACTATAAAATCATAAAAATCAAAATTAAAATAAAAAAGTTATATGCAACTAAAAATTTAAGATAAATTGAAAAAGATAGGTAGGATAATTAAGTTAATTGGCAATATAAACTATTAATTAGGATAAACCCTTAAAGTAAATAAATACATAAGATACAATTATTTACAAAGATACTGATATATTTCTTATTTACCTTAATAAATAAGTAAAACCATGTTCATGCTATGCTTGGGTTATAGTGGAAAATTAAACAAACTACAATACACATTTAATTAACTAAGAAGCCTATCTTTTCCAAATACCTGTAAGTCTTATTATCTTTTAAGTATTCAATTATTAAGTTTTGGAAATTCCAAATCCTGTAAAGTGAGCATTAATTCAGGTAAGGGAGTTCTAATGATCTACTATTTGCTTGTGCATAATACTTCTTTGATGTTTTGCTGGTTATTATTGCTTATATGTTTGAATGACTGTTTTGCCTTGTGTGCTATCATCTGTAGGATCACCTTCTTAAATTAGTAAATATAAATATTTGACTAAAATAACTGGTCAAACTTATTGCATGTCTATGACTTAACTTGTATACTTATGGAAAGTGCTAGCTTTGTAAATTTTTAAGAAAAGTGTTTTTGGAAATGTTTTCTCTGTCTTAGACAAATTCTTGTATAATTTATGTGAATATTTGTAGTGCCCATTGATGATTTTTATCGTTGAGGCATAGCAATTATAGCATCTCTAGTGATAGTAAGAGGACTCGTATAGTTGAGCTCAATAGGCTTTGGATTAGATTTACAAATGTTGAGCTTATAAGGCCTTGGATATGATTTGTTAATGATGGATGGCTTTAGTTAGGGTCCACCTATTCAGATTGGTGTGTCTTTCTTGACTAAAGTAATAGTTGAGTGTCATTTAAAGGGATGGTACCTCCAGACACCTCATGCTGGTAAGGTTAAGTGCTTCGTCCAAGAAAGAATGGGGGATAATCGACGTGTAGATGATATAAATCTATAACTTTTATGGTTCCGGACTCTTATAGATGTGTTGTTTTATGCAAATAGATTTGCATGTGTATTAATAATGTTTGATAACTTACTTGAACGGTAGTGGTGAGGAATGAATTCATTGAGCTGTGATTTGCTCATTCCCCTATATCTTCTTTTACAAGTTCATTTGAGCTAGGACTGGGATAAGCTCGAGTGCAAAGTGCAAATCTAAGTTATGTAAAAAAAAGCTAGATTTAGTCGAGAAACATATAACTAGTATAAGAGCACCCCATATGAAAAGTATTTGCATGTTAAGGTTTTAGATGATTTAGTAATTATTACAATTTGTAAAATTAATTTACCCTATCTTATTATTTGGTAGGGGATATTAATTTTTTGCAATTTTAATGGACTGTGGAATATTAGATATTTATAGTTAATTATATTTTACAATAAGTTAGTAAAATAAAAATTGGAAACCTTAGTGATCAATTATTTAAAGTCTTGCATCTCTGACTTATAACATAATTTTCATATCATGGTATATACATGATATGAAAATTTTAAGCAATATTACTAGACCTCCATAGGATTTTGACAGTTACCTTACCAAATTTTAATATCTAGGAACGTTACTGAAAGAAAAAAGTAAATTAAATTTTAATATATGGTGGCTTTTCAAAAATATTAATTAATTAAAAGTTAATGATGAAGAATTACTAAAGTGAAAATGTTGTGTTGAAGAGGCACTTAGTAAATCTAAACACCAATGGGGCATCCTTAAAAAACAAAAAGAGTAATATGGAAAAGGTACTTTAACAAAAAAAACTTACAAAATTCTATATACTATTGATAAAAGCATATGTTGTATGCAAGTTATCATTTTAGAAAGGAAATATACTTATTGATAAATTATAAAGTTATTTAAGAGCTTATTATAGTTAACATGCTAATACTATATGTCTATTTTATTATATAATAATATTTAGAATTTTGGAAGCTCTTCTATTGATATACCTTTTCAGTACTATTATTTTCTTATAATCATGCTTCATCAATGTTAATTTTTAATAAATATCTCTTTGGTATTATATTTTTATCTTAATATTTCTCTTTGATAATTTTGTTTTTTAATCATTGGTGTTTCTATAAAGTCACCAATAATATTAAAACTTATTTATCTTTTTCTTTTAGTAGTGCATCTTTAGTTTTAAAAAATATATTAAAGAAGTATTGTAAAAGAAAAAGGCATTATTGAAGTTTAATAGGAAAAGATAACACCAAAGAGGTACAAAAATTTAATGCTAAAGAGGCAATAAATTAACAAAAAAAAAAAAAGTTATATCAAAGATGTATATTACCTAAAGCTAACACTGAATAGGCATTAATAAAAAAGAAGGTATTATTGAAAAGATACGTTAACAAAAAGTTTTCAAAAATTATATACAATAATAGATTGTAATAGAATAAATATCTGTTAATACATTAGCTGTAATAATCTTTTAAATAACTTCATAATTTTGCTTATAACTAATAAATATGCTCTATTTTTAAAATAAATCCTACCTATGATGTAAGATTTTGCCATTATATATATATATATGTGAATATATTAATTTATGTGTTATAGGACAAAACATCTTCATATGATAAGTTGTACTAATACAATTTATTTATTTTTTTTTACAAATAAGAAAACCTTAAATACACATTAAAATAATAAAAAAGGTGAATTTGCATATATATATATATATATATGAATATATAAAAGAATTATTGAGATATCATAGTTACTGCCATTCTATATGATACATGGCATGCAACACATCAATTGCTCCCTATACTTAAATATTACTAGAATCTCTAGTAGACTTGTAAAAATCATCCCATATTTTTATTTTGTATTTATTTATAATAGTTTTAGTTACAAAATATTTAGTAGCGAGAGATATAACTTTTTTTTGTCAAACATTTTTAATAGTTAATAACATGTCTTCTAATTACTAAATTTCATTATTTACTACCATTTTACAATGTTTTTAGCTACCAAAATTTGATAGTAAAAGATATGACTTTTATCCTTTAGTAATCTCTCAACCGTTACCATTTGAAAATTGGTAGTCAATAATTTTGGTTACTAATTTTATCTTTTGGTTACTAATTATGATGGTAACTAAATACCAAATATGATGTAGTGCTTTTTGGGGAAATTTGGAAATTTCAAAAGAATATAAGTAATTTGTGAAGTATGAGTATCCAAAGAGAACGATGACCTAATATCAAATGACTGCCACCACTTAAAGCTATACCTCGTGCCAAAGTTGGCTAACAACCTCCTCACCGTCGTTGGTTATCGAATTGTGTCATGCCGATGAGTCCTAATTTTAACCCAATTTTCCATAATTTGTTAAAAACATCAAATTTTGCCTAAAAATTTTAGAAAAAATTATTCTTGCATTATTTTAAGTATATTTTTATGTAAATGATTATTTTTGTAAAAATCTTTTGTTTTATATATCTCCTTTAGGAAAAGTGATCTTCAAAACCAAATTTCAATTCGATTTTTTAAGGACAAAACAACGTAGTTTCCTTTTCAAAATTTTTTTGTAGATACCCTATATTATATAGATGAATGTTATGTAAAAAAATTTTCCAAAAATTTTCATTTGATTAAGGTTAAATTTTTAGTTTTTGGAAATCGAAAAGCTAAAAACTTTGGGGAAATCCATTATTTATCAAAAGATTTTGTTATAACTGATTTTCCACCACTTTTTGAGTAATTTTGACCACATACAATAGGTGGATCTTGATTTTTAATTAGAAGTAGGGATTTTATGGAAAGATGGGTGTCTCGAATATAAACATGATGATTTTTACTTAAATGCTTATATAGATTTTTACTAAGTTATTGAATTAATAATTTTTGTTGAAAAATCACTAATAATCAGTAGTAAATAAAAGTAAATAGTTGCTATATATGTTAGATCTAGGTTCTAAAACTCATGTTTTTTGGTTAAAAATGTATAATTTAAGTAAATTAGTGGGTTGGTAGTGTTTGATGCCTTTTTGGTTAAATCATCGAATTATGCATGTTGAATTTGATGAATTTACAAACCATGCGAGTCGATATTGATGGAGTTCCAGTAAGGTTAGGTATGAACAAAGTGAAGAAAGGTGGACTTTTTGTTGAAATGGGGTAAATCTAATGCTTATAGAAGGTGCTATAAAAGTTCTCAATGAGCTGAACAAGGAGTTGGTAGGTTTAGAAGATCTTATAGAAGTTTTTGTGGATGTTGGTGCCAACTAATGACATGTAGAAAGTATGATAGAAGCTTCCCTGATCAAGTTGACTATAAATTATAATAGTAGAAATTTTAGTAGAAGGTTCCATGATAAAGAATATGAGCTAAGATACTAGTAAAATTTGAGCAAAAGGTCAAATAGGTAAAGAATATAATTGAAGACCCTAGTAGAAATTTGAGTAAAAGGCACCACACATCTAATAGATTATAGTATAAGGTTCATATAAGATATTATAAACCTAAGAAACCTAATAGAAGGTTGAGTAAAAGGTTTCACTAACCTATATAGAAGTAATAAAACTTAATACCCATAATCAACCCTTATGGAATATTAAGAGAATATTGAACCTAAACAAAATTACACCAATTAAAAAGCTCTTACTTCAATAAATTATATCGAAATCGAAATATGTGATTTGCAATATAAGGACTACTAATGATAAAAGGACTAAGGCATTTAAGTTATAAGAACGAGTGGGAATCTAGGTAAGTAGGATCAAATGCTTCATAGCATTTTGGAGTACCATCTAAAAGTATTTGAAGGCCGATGTGTATACTTGTTTATGGTTTGAAAGTAGTTGATTGTGCACATGTGATGTATATGCTTGGAAAGTGTTTGCTGTGTTGATTGATTGTCATGCTATATGTTGTAATTGCTTTGTTGTGTTTCACCTCTTGATTTGATTGTTTACAATTGGTTAGTTACCTCTAAAATGGATTAAGTTAAAACTTAGACATAAACACTAGTTGGACATGCATTGCAACCTACTAGGGGAACAGTTAGGATCTTTGACCAAATATTGACCCTTCGACAAGACAGCTAAAATTGCCTCCCCACCCATGCTTAAGGCTAAACTAAGTGACAAGAGAGATGGCTGTAGTAAGATTAGGGGCATTAGGTTTAAAGAAGGTATTACAAGGAGCACGCTTTCATTGCATAAGCTTGGATTTGGTCAGAAGGCATTATGGCTAGAGGATGCCTTTATTATACAAAACCCACCTAACTTGGTTTAGAACGAGCACAATTTCTCTAACTTCATGATGAATCGGACAACATTGTATGGATGACACTGGTTTGTTACATTGCATTGCATCTAACTAACTAATTGATAACCTCATTTGATTGTTGTGTTGTGTATGCTTTTGTCTCCATCCCTTTATTGATCGATAGTTGCTTATATCTCATATTTCTTTTGCAGGTTAAGCACCAAGATCAACCAATCCCTAGATGTATATAAGGTGCGCAGCGAGTCTAGAGTAAGGAGCAGATGAGTTTGGAAAATTCTTTTTGTCTTTCATTTTGGAGTTAATTGAGCCATGTGTATGACCTAAATTAACTTGTAGTTTTTGGGTCATGCGAATAAGAATTGAAATTTATTTTATAAATTTCTTGTAAAAAAAAATCCTTGTAAATTTTTATTACCTTTCAAAGGAATTAAATAAATTAAATTTTTATTTTTTAAAAGAATTATATGAATCAAATGTCTCTATTTTACTTCAAATATTGAACTAAAGATGCTTTAAAGTTGTTTAGTTATATATGTCTTGTGTATACCAAGTTTATGATAGCAGTTAAGTAACTAACTTTTGTCATAAGTTGGTGTACATGGTAGGACTATTATAACTTTTTCGTTATTAGGGCGTAACACATATGAAGTTTACTATCGTTTTTTAAATGTCAAGGTTATAACGTATTACAATTAACTTAGTCTTACATCTCCATGTAACACATCCTTTATGGCTTTGTTTTGCTTCCTTAACTATTAATTCATTGTTGTTCCCTCCTATTAACTACCCATTGATCCACCATTAGTGGTCTAAGCACTCGATTGTTGTATTTACCTAGTATTTACGATGACAACTGTAAATTAGGGTGTTGTTTGTTAACTCATAGCAACCATACACAAATAACCAACATTTTTTAATTGAGTTTACATATTAGTTTAATATATTTTAACTACTTTATAATCATACAACATGCGTGGTTTATAGTAAATCATAAGGTAATTTTGCGAGGTATGATAAATAATAAAAATAGTCATTAAAGTAAAACTCATACGTATCCAAACCATACCTATCATCAAGTCTAAAACCAAGGTCATCTTAGGCATAGTAAAGATAAAGATCATCCTGATATGGTTAAAAAAAGAATAACCTACGACAAACTTAGTACAGTAGTCATATAAACACATAGATGCTATTTGCATACAAGCCTAAAGCTAATGCAATAAACAAGATCCATTTAGATAATTAACTAAAGTATGGCAAGCAGTATGAGAGTACTTATGACTTCAAACAACAAGATAGGGGTAATTAGGTTCTAATATACTACAATACAATTAATGGTTGATAAAGTCAGTTAAACTACCATGTTTCAATGAAATTTGACACAAAAGTAGTTTTATGTAAAGTTTATCAATGTTTTTTAAATTTCAAGGTTATAATGTATTGCAATTAAGTCGGTTCCATACCTCCATATAGCATATCCTTTAAGGCTTGGTTTTTCTTCCTTAGCTATTAATTTGTTATAGTTCCCTCTTATTAATTATCCATTGAACCAACATCAGTAGTTTAAGCTCTTAACTGTTGTATCATTCCAGTATTTATGATCACAACCGTGAACTTAGTCTATGGATATTGCTAATTGACTCGGAGTAACCATATACAAATAGCTAATGTTTTTAAGTTGAATTTACATATAAGTTCAATTTATTTTAACTACCTTACAATCATACAACTTGCATTGACTACAATATATTTGTAAGGTGTCGTTGTAATGTGGATCAAATGTCAATTAGTTGAAAGACTTGAAACTTCAACTTAGCAATTGATTTATGTGTAATTAAGAAAAAACAAGAATCATAATTACATAAGTTAGTTATTCTTTAGATCCAAAATCCATAATCTACATTATAATAATGCTCAATTTTAATTTTGAACCAGACGCATCAATTGGGTTCAATTCCTTCCATCTTTGGTAGTTATAATAGTAGGTAGCAAATAAAAAAAATCATACATATATACAATACACATAGATGTACATACACATACATCAAGATTCCTTGTTTAAGTAATATATATAGTGCACTAAAAGTTAGAAAGTTATAAAGATAATTTTAGAAATGAAACTAAAAAATTTAAACCCTTAGATAAATAACTCAATACTTGATGTTGTGTATTTAATACCATAAAATAAAATGAAACAACGACAACAACAATAAATAAATAAATAAATAAGTAATAAACAATAACAAAAAAAAATTTATTAAAATGAAACATGATTGACGAAAACAACTATAATAATATAAATGAGCTTATAAGTCTAGATACATATTAAGCAACTCATAAAATTTGAAGAGTATTTTTGAAATCATATATTTTTATTAATAATGCCATGCAACAAAAATTCTAAGTTTTTGAATTACTAAAGAGTGCATAGTAATTATGTAATCCTAATTATATGGTTAAACTTCATAAAAAACCAAAAAATTATTGTTTATTAAATTTGAAATTCATAAAATTTAAATTCTAATAACTATATGATTGATATTGACAAATAGCATTAGTAATTGTTTTATCCTAATCATCTACTTAAATTATAAAGGAAAAATCAAAATTTTGTGAAATTTATAAAGATAAAAATTTGATGACTCGAATAATTTTATAAGTATAATGTGATTGATATTAATAAATAACGCTTCACATGACCCAATAAATTCTTTCAGTTCTTCTAAAATAGATTGTAAATGCATAAAACTTTACAAATTTATAATATGAAAGCCTTACTTAAGGAATAAACTGCAATCATAAGGTATGCAATTATTGCTAATGAAAACATGATATTAGGACTTTTATAAAATTTTATATTTATTTATAGATAACTTCATTAAAAGGCACATTTATGTAATAACAAAGTACACATATAAATAAAGTGAATAATATTAGTCAATGGCCATAGCAAGAACATTATAAAATATATAGGTAATGAAATGTATTAATATAAAAAATGTTTAGAGAAATATCATGAATAACAACACATCTACATTTATTGAATAGCCCACAGCCTTAATTTTTCATTCTAATATACTATATAAAATCTCATAATTTTAGACAAAGCCTAGAGATATCTTAAAGGCCTTATCATTAAACCTTCCTTTCAATGCCTTCACTAACTCCTCACGTGACATTAGTTTAGGAGTAATCTTGTTCATAATAAAAGTTTGGTACCACTTTAGAGCTTTTTCTTCAAAATATATAGAAGTAATGCAAGCTTTGTAAAATTTAGGAGTAGCATCTAATCCAAAGAAATGCTCATCTTTAAGCCATTTTTTAAGGTTATTACCTTTGTATCATGGAAATTTCAACTTAGTGGATTTAGTTAGAATTTGATATCGTTGCTTAAAATATGTTACTAGGTCATTCTTAACCTATTGTAATGCTTCATTCCTACTACTCTAAAACAAGTTAGTACATGAATTTATGAATCTAATAAATTCTTGAACTTGTCTTTTTAATGTTAGTGACACAATACCTTATTAGTCTAAAATTTCTTGTTATCTTTATAATCATTTGATAAATATTTTAACCTAAATCTTATGCTTTCAACTTGTTCTTTCAACATGAACTGAAGGATTTCCTCCATTTACTCAAACTTGTGCATTTGTGCTACTGCCATCCGCATGAGACTCTGGTATCAAATGTTACCACAAATATAAACTTCTTCTTCTTTTCTGTTTTATTATAACTTTGATGAAAACTGATCAAATATACTAGTGTTAATTTTCTTAAGAGTTTGTAGTGAAATCACGGACTGGACATTTAGCATAGTAACTAAACATGTAGATTACATTCTGGACATTGAGGCTAATTTCTAGGCAGTAACATGTTCTTAGCATTTTTCATCGATTCTTTTTAGTAGAGAATATAGGTAGATTCATAATAAGACATAGAGATTTCTTAAGTAATATGCTAAACACCTATATGGGTATATGTAAGAGTTAATAGCAAATATTTATGTACATGGACGGATGGGCAAGAGATGTTATTGCAAATTTTCCTATAGGTCATCACTTATTTTCATTCTTTCTTGGGCTTAAATTTTAGACAAACTCCTATCACTATTTGCTATAAGAAAGCCCATCGCTAGTAACCTCAATTTAAGGTTCATCAACTTGTTAGGTTCCACTCAATCTTAAGGAAGGATCTATACTACATTTGCCTTTTCTTATCTTGTATTATGTACTTTATACTACGAGGTATAAATATTAGATTTTAGGGTTAGAATAATTGAAACTTGATGGAAATAAAGTAAGCAAAATGGTTCAGTTTGGTTTAAAGAGTTTCCTTTTAAGGATATTAATGCAAACTACATTGTAAATTGACAACAATTTATGATTCAACTTAATTAATACTATTAGCTATTAGTCTTGACTAATTGAGAGAAAGGGGAAAATAAAATGAAAAGAAAAAGGGAAAAGGAAACAGGGAAAGGTAAAATTAAATTTATACTATGTTTGGCATGGTGGAAAACTAAGGAACTTAAAGGGAAATTGGTAGAAATATTGTGTTTGACCATTGAAAAGTAGGGTGAAAATGCATATAACTAGAGAGAAATTAGTAGAAATATTTTTAGTTTTAAGGCTAATTAGTTTCTCTCCACTTTTGGAAAGAAAATGGTGGAACGAATGGAAGTTAAATAAAATTGCAAGAGTATCTCTAAAAAAAATTAGGGGAAAATTGCAAATAACCCCTCTAAATCTTGACTTAGGTGTGGATTAACCCCTTAAACTTTTAAAGTATGGTTTTTTACCTCCTAAATTTTGATAAATTGGCAATATAAAGGCAATTTTCTTTTTTTTTTTCAATTAAAAAAAGTCACACTATGGTTAAAGTTTAGGGGGTCTTAAAACACATTTTGATATGTTTAGGAGGTATTTGAACACTAAAATCAAAGCTTAAAGGGATTATCCTCAACTTATGGAGGTTGTTTATCAATTTATCAAAATTTAGAGGGTCAAAAACCATATTTTGATAGTTTAAGCGGTTAATTTGTACTTAAGTCAAAATTTAGGGAGGTTATTTGCATTTTTCCTAAAAATTAAATATATAAAGTCAAGGATATTTCCTTTCCTTTGATTTCCTTTCTTTTCTTTTCTACTTATTAAGTTTACCATAGTAGTATTAGTACACAGTTTATTAGATAAGGTGTCTTCAATTGATCTTCTATTAGTTATCTTAGATAGCTTACCAAGCAGCCTCACTATCTTCCTTTAAATATTACACAAGTGAAGAAAAGTACTCATTAGGGCATGACTGGAAAGATGAAGAGGGGGATGGCATTCAAGGAAAGTCTTATTGCTTCCTCATTTCCCTATGGTCGAGCTGTTTCTATGTATTGACTTTATTATAATTGATTACAAGTGTAAATGTTGAAAGTATAAAAAGATTTAACTACATAAGCATGAGGTTGAGAGAATAACTAAAGTACATTGAGTATTTGTTGCTTATGCTCTTTTTTAAGAAATTTCTAGGTTATATGTGGTGAATTAAATTAATATTATACAGATTGTATTGTAAGTTAACCAATTGTCGCGATATACAAGCCCGTTGAGATAAGAATTTTCTTTTCCCTCTAGACCTTAGGAAACCAAGCTTATAATGAGCTCAGCCTGCCACTTAGAAAATTGATGCGTAAACAAAAGTATTAAGTAAGAGTATTGAGACATATCTTCACTATTTAGCATCGAAAAACAATGTGAATGGGCTCACTAAATTCATTAGACAAGGTATTACTGTAAATACTATTTTACAATGTAAGTCTAAACATGCCTTTTGAATTTGTCTATAGACAACCCCATATACATCTTAGTTGCGTTTATGCCAACTAAATCTCTTATAGATGCTATACGAGACAAATTGATGACCTGTTGTGAGTTATTGAGATAACTATGGTATAATTTGCATCATTCCTAAATTATGATTATGAAAGCCAATAAACATTGATAAGAAGTTGCCATTAAGGAAGGAGACTAAGTGTACTATTATGACAAAATTGTTGAGAGAGTGTAACGAAGTAAGTGGACTCAACGTTGACTATTAGGTTCTTTAGACCATTCTCAATAAAGGAACACGTAATAGTGATAGCTTGTAAGCTTAAACTACCTGCAAGGTGTCGAGTACATATCTTGTATAGTACCTGAAGGTAGGAGCCAATAGAAGAGCCATGATGTAGCTAAGCAAGGTGTTAGTAGAGGTTATATAAGAGGAGAAGAGTAAATGAGTCATAGCTATTGATTTAGTGGTAAGGATAACCTATGGACAATGTAACATAGGTTGATACTAATGTGCTTAAACAATAATTTCCTCAGCATGGGCTCTGGTTTAAGTCCAATTTAGATGGGGAGATGTTGATAAGAACTGAGGTGGCTTGAGCGTAGTAGGTCAGCTTAGCCTGAAAACCTATAAGCCTCCAATGTAGATTATTTACTATAGATAGAGGCTTAAATGAGATAAAAGTAAAGTATAAGAAAAGAAGAAAAAAGGAGTAGTGGCCTTGCTCCTACACATGCCTTATTTAGTTAAAGTAGTGTATATGTGAGTGGTACATATAGGCCTTAAAGAGAAGATATCCTCAGATATTTATAACATGAGAACTACAAAGCCTACTATCTTGTTGTTAAAACCTTCTCCCGCTAAAGTTGTTGAAGCTCTAAGCTCTGCATAATCTTTCCTTTCATTTTCTTCACATAATACAAGCTATTATTTGTTTTTCTCCATCTTAATAGTTTCATCACTGCACATTGCGGCTTATCATCTAGTGGTTAATCAGTATAATGCAAGGTGATTATCTAGTGGATCGTTGACTTTTGCTTTCGTAGTAGTCAAACTAAAGTTGTAATTTTTGAAAGAGGGAGACCTCCATCACCAATGAAAAAGAGAGTGAGAGATGTTTCTTTTAAGTCTAGAGAATAGAGAGTAAGGGTTAGAAGTATGAATAACGAGTGATAGTGTTGTTACTTTTTCATCCTTTATTTACCTATTTAAGATATTGAGTTCTTTTACTCAAAATTTAATAGAACCATATAGAATTTAAACTATTTCTTGAGACTTGCTCTAAAACCCTATTAAAAAGAATATTATTAAGTTTCGTTGGATAGAGTACTCCAAACAAACCAAGTTGTTTGCATCTTAACTGATAGTATTTTCTTAAATCTTTTACTATCATTAAAGTTAGGTGAAGCATATGAATTTTTTTTAAAGAAATTTTTATTACTAACATTAGTTGTTGGTCAATGCCAATCTTTTTTATCCAAACAAAAAGAAAATGATTAGTTAATAATTAATTGATTACAACTAAAACCAAAGACAATGAAAATTTCCTTTTTAGCCATTGATTTCTAAAACTTATATATTTATTCATTAAGCATCAATAATGATTTAGACTTCAAGACAAAAAACCATGAAAGTTTAGGGTGATGGGTCACTATTTAATTTTGAAAGAGTAGAGGCTGAATCTATGCACTGAATATACTCAATTAGATCACTTGAACTTTTGGGTCCAAATACATGGACTTCAACTTGATCAGCTCTTGATGGATAATACTAATAAAATTGGTGCTATTTTAGGTATAGTGTGTGGAGTAGATCTTATTCAATTATCTAATGGTGGTGAGATAAATTTTTGAGGGTGAATGTGAGATTTAATGTTAAGTTGCATCTGAAATTAGGAACGTAGGTTAACAAGAAGGATAGAAATAAATACTAGGTTAGCATTAAATATGAAAGACTCTTGACTTTTATTTTGAGTGTAGTTTATGGGGTTATGTCGGTAAGTATTATTGTAATTAAAAGAGAGGCGGTGAATATTATGAACTAAACATGAGAGCATTTCTAGGTAGAGATGTTGGAGTGAGCATAATAAGGAGGGTAAGAGAGTAAAAGGAAAATGTAAATGTTCTTGTTGCAAAAAGTACTCAAGTCCTTTCTCGAACCCATAATATAAGCACGGTAGAAACTTCTCTATTAATTAAGAAACAAATTATAAACAATACCTCATCATTACAAGCTTCTTTTGAACCCTTAAAAAAAAATCTCTTTGAACTATATCAAGCCCTTCGATATAAATTACTTTTTACTTGTATCTTTTGCCCTTTCTTTGAACTAAGATATCCCAACTTCCTTTTCACATTGGTTCTTGATGTTTGTGTCAATTCCTTACCTAATTCAATTATAAGCCACATTTGCTAAACTATATTTCCTTTTCCTATTGTCTGGTCTCTCAACAAACCATTCTTGTTACTTGTGATATGGTTAATGGAGTCTATGATAAGAATGTATTGGATGGCATGCAAAATACATGCGATGTGGAGTTAATCGTAGAAGGGGAGAAAAGGGAGGATGAGAGTAAGAAGCTAAGCCAAGTAACATGTAATTTGACAGCACACTTGACATTGGCTATCGCTTTTAATAAGTTGAACATGAAAAGAGAATTAGAAATTAGCTATGAAAGGGAGAAAAAAAGAGTGAGAGTGGTTGTGAAGAAGGTTAAACTTAGAGAAATGAGGGAGAAAACAAGTACAAAAAAAAAATAATAATAATAAATAGAAAGTACAAAAAATTTAGTTTGCAAAGTAAGAAGAGGCAAAAGAAGTGTGGTAAAAAAATCTTTTAAGCTGTTTGATGTATTGGTTGTTTTGCCTGACATATATGGTGGTAGTGACCGGCTCTCAATAACTACATGAGGGCCATGATTTATTTATCATGACATTGTCAAGGATTTGGATAATCCCCGACATCTCATTAACTTTGTTACCTAGTGAATAAGTATAATCCATGCATTATATTTCTAATGGAAATAAAAAATTTGGACAATAAGTTGGAGCACATTAGGAATAGATTACATTACTTTAGTTATTTTTATGTTCCTCCTAAAGGATTGAGTAGGGGCATGTTGTTGTGGTGGAATCTTGACTTAAAAGTGGCAATCTTAGAGCGTTGTAGATGGTTTATCCATATAGAGGTAAGTTTGAATGACAACACTTTTGCTGGTAGTTTCACTTGGTGTCATGTATGATGTGATTTTGTAGAAAAAACTAAGTTGTGGTCGCATTTAGTGGATATTTGAAAGCTGGTTAATGGGCTTTGATTGTGTGTAGGAGATTTTAGATGGCTTAGAGAAGAGTGGTGGAAGACCGAAAAAAGGTAGCTTTTGGCTTTTAAAAGTACGATTTCAAAGGAAAATTTGTTTGATTTAGGGTTTGTTGGTTAACCTTTTACTTTAGCAAATAATAGATTTAGGGGTGCTTTTGTTAAGGAGTAAATTGATAGAAGTTGGTGTTCGATTAACTAGCTTCAATGCTATCCTAAAACTTAGATTTTGCACGAGCCTCTTATAGGCTCATATCATGTTGCACTAGTTATAAATTCTGATTTTTTGGAATTTAGAGGAAAAAAGAGATTAAAGTTTGAAAACTTATGGCAAATGTCAAAAGAGCTTGGTAGTATTGTTGCTGATGTCTTGAATAAACAAAGGAATCTTGATAATTTAGAGTTTATGGGAAATTTGAAGATATATAGTGGGCAGTTGATGAAGTGGAGTAAAATCCATTTTCCAAATAATAGAAGATTGATTGGACAATTAAAAACAAAATTAGTTGATTTGATGTCTAATCCTAAAAGGGATTCTTTGGAGGAAGAAGTGTCTATACAAGCTCAAGTTGATGAGCTATGGATTGAGGAGGAAATCTATTATCATTAGTAATTGAGAGCTAATTACTTTGGTCTGGGGATAGGAACATAACTTTTTTTTCATCATTCTACTATTAGTAGAAGACAAAGAAATAAGATCTTTCGACTTGAGAAAGAGGATGGGTAGTTGGTATTTTTAGCAAAGGAGATTGGGAGATTATTTGTAGAAAATTATAAGAAGTTGTTCATGACAGTGGGTGAGAGGAATTGGGATGAAGTAATCATGTGAATGGATTGAGTTGTGTTAGAAGAGATAAATGTTATATTATGTGCGCTTGTTGTGGAGGAGGAAGTTAAGGCAGTTGTATTTCAATTGGGGGCTTTAAAGGCCCTGAGCCTTGATGGTTACCCCTACATTTTCTATCATACTTATTGGAATATCATTGGTCCCTCACTCATGACAATAGTTCAAGGTTTCTTTGTGTCGAGTAAGTTTCTCACTTCCCTAAATCATATAGAATTTGTTCTGATACATAAAATCCCTAAACTAACTAAAGTGTCTCATTTTAGGCCTATGACCTTGTGTAACAACCTTTATAAAATTGTGTTTAGGATCCTTGTGAATGGGTTGAAACCTTTTTCTACATGAGCATATTTTTGAGAACCAAAGTGCTTTCGTATCAAGATGTATGATTCGAGATAACATTATGATTGCGCATAAAATAATTCATTTTTTTTTAAAAAAGAAAAGGTAGGAAAGATCAATTTTGTGCTATTAAAAAAAACTTGAGTAGGGCTTATGATAGGGTTAAGTGGGATTTTCTAAGAGAATTTATGCTTAAAATGGATTTTGCTAATCGGTGCGTTAATTAGCTCACGGAAAGTGTTACTAGTGTAAGTTTCCAAGTAGCGGTTAATGGTAGAGTTGTTGGTGAAGTAAGGTCAAGTAGGGGTTTAATATAAGGGGTTCCTTTATCCCCTTACCTTTTCATTTTAATTGCAAATGTTTTATCCAAAGGTCTGATCAAGGCTGCATATAATGGACATATTAGAAGAGTTTGAGTTAAAGCTTCTTATCTTATGCTAACGCATTTATTTTTTATTGATGACTCGTTTTTTTTTTCTTAGAAGTCAGGGTGAATAATATAGGAAGGCTGAAGAGGATAATAGTTCAGTGTTATAAGGCTTCTAGAAAAGTGGTTAATATTAGCAAGTTTACTGTTTTTTATAGTAAGAATGCGAATGGTTGGTGCAAATAGAGTTTAGGGTGAATTCTAGGAATTTCTAGTATTGATGATCTAGGAAAACACTTAGGCCTACTTACCGTATGGGGACAGTCAAGGACTGAGGCTTTAAACTTTGTTAAGGATAAAATGATGTTGAAATTGTAAGCATAGAAGTGAGTTTGCTAATAGAAATTGGACGTGAAATTCTGATACATTCTATCTTATGTGTTATGCTAACATATTCTATAGGAATTTTCAAGTTTTTAGTCAAATGGTGTAATAATGTTAATTCACTACTTGCTAACTTTTGGTGGGGTCAACATAATGGAGAGCATAAGGTTCATCAGGTTAGTTAGGAGAAGTTGAAAAAGTCAAAATAAGTAAGAGGTATAGGTCTTAAAGGCTTACATTTGTTTAAACTTTGTTTATGGCTAAATTGATGTAGCATATATGATAGAATCCATAAGCTCCTTAAGTGAATGTGTTGAAAAGTATTTATTTTCCAAAAGTGGATTTTAGATTTATTAGGAGTGGAGGGAGGAATTCATGGGTTTCGAGAAGTATTTTGGAAGGACGTAAGGTTTTATTTGATGGCATTGTTTAGAGAATTAAGAATGGGGCCAATGCTTTGGTGAGTAGTGATAGATGGATTCCTTCTTTAGCAAGGGGTGGTTTGGAGTGGAGATATGAGATAGACTCGAATATGAGAGCTGAAGCATTGATAAATAAAGAAGTTGGATCATAGAACTTATATATGATTTGAAATTCTTCTTTAGAAGAGAAGGGTACAACAATAAGAAGTATACCTTTAAACAATTTGGAAGGGGAGGATAAGCTTATTTGGCCTTTTAGCTATACTGGCAATTTTACAGTCTATATAGCTTATCACTTCCTGCATGAAGCACGTGAAGAAAGATATTAAGATAGAGCATCATCTTCTTTCATTATTTAGGAAAGGACATGGAAGAAACTATAGAATTTAAGTACTTTACCAAAGATCCAATATTTTTTAGGGTAGGCTTTATCCAACTCTCTTGTTACCATACCAAACTAATTTCAAAGAAAAGTTGCATTGCATCCTTTATGCCCTTTCTATTTTGAGCCAGAGATAGTGGAACATCTTCTTTTGTATTGTAAGTTGAATTCACTTACAACTATTATTTCACTTCAAAATTACCTATTACCCACATTGCTCCATCAAATAAATTTACTATGTAAGGAAGCACCATACTATATCATAAACCAAACATCAAAGTCACCTAACCTAAAAATGGCTTATCTTTCTCAAGACCCAGCCCCCCTCTCTTCTTCTAACCTAAATCTATTAGCTCTCCTTCACAAAAAGAAAATGAAGACTTAAAACAAATGAAACCCATGACCTCTTAGATCATACTTTAGGCTCCCTTCTTTTGATGCATACGAGCATAGCCAAACGCTCTAATGACTTCGATACACAACAACTTGGTGAAGGGCAATAAGAAAATGCAACGACATGCCAACAGTACATTTAATCAAGAAATCTTATAGGGACATTACAACCATTATAATACCTGATGCATGTGCACAAAGATTTGACTTAGACAACTTGAATGAAGAGATGGATGAGGATCACTCTACTAGTCTTAACTTCGAAAGTACAGAACTAAATGAGAGAAATTAAGACTTACCATAATGAACTAAGTTAATATCCTTTATGGCTTTGGAGAAACAACAAATTAGACATCCTTAGTGACATTCGCTTAAAATCAAATTGTATGGAAAATCGCTAAAACACCCCTTTCTATATCCTAAACTCAAATTCCTCTGAAAGCTATCCAATGACTTTTTGCTTACGAACATGTGTGGAGGGTTTTATGGTGTGACTTTTAAGGATCAAAATGACCTGCAATTGGCAGCTCATGGTTTTTTTATGGCTTCTTTCTTACAGTTTTCCATTGGGAACCAAATTTCCAAACGTTAGTGGCCTGGTTTATTGCTGTAGTGATTTGGATTAGGATTCCTGAACTCCTATTAGAATACTATACCCTCGTGGCACTAAAGAAAATTAATAATTCAATTAGACTTGATCTACATTATGATTCTTACACTTTAAATGTAGAGCGAGGGCGATTTGCTTGCCTTTTTATTCAAATTAACCTTATTGAACTGTTTGTACATACCATCATCTTTGATGGGCACAAATGCAGTGTATAATAGGAGGGCTTCTTTACATTGTGCTACATTATAAGCACATTGGGCACTTAATGCTCTCATGCCCATCAAATTTATTCCCAAAGCAAGCAGTAAACCTTCCCTAACATAATAAACTTACCCTACCACAAGTAAATGACCACCATGAACTAGGCCATGTAACTTAATATAATCATGTACCTTTGAGCTAAGCATTTACTAGCCCCATCATTGTGTCGACCACTTTAAACTTGCCTAAAGAACCCTCATCCCCTTTGTAACTTGATGAATAGGATACTATGATGAACTACCAACCATCGGTCCCATTATTCATACATGGCTTTGAGGCCTCTAATCCTTTGCTCGAAGAATCCTCTTTTGGCAACTTGTTGATAATGAGAAACTTTACACTAAGGGAAGATGGACGAACTCCTTAAGCTCCCTGCATTATTATATATCAATCTATACTCTTGGTTGTAATGATGTTGACCATTCCCTTACTAAGGACCCTGTGCCGAGTAATCCGACCAATTGCTGTCGAGAGGTTTTTATCGAGTGATGAGAGACTCACTTACCGGTTGAGTAATTTTCTATTGGCCTATTACCATTTCTTTCGTCACCTTCTTCTCGTCTTGACCCCTTTATTACCACAATATTTTAATCCCTCTCATCTACTGTGTTTAGAGAATCTTTGTACTAGACCAATGTTGCCCTGCCACCTGTCCACCTTATCTAATATTATACTACTTTTACATTTTTGTCTTTTGTCCTTTGTCCCTTTTACCCTTTTTCATATGTACTGGGAATCCTCTTTTTATATATACTTTCTTGTAGTTTCTTTATTTGTAATGTTGCCCTAGGGACTTACTATAAATAGTCCATTTCTCTTGTAAGCCGTAGATAACTTGACGATTAGACATTGAATATTCTGTTCTAGAGAGACAACCTTCTTTAAGTTCATTTTCTTTCATACACTCTTATCTAATCTTGCTGAGTAACTCAAGATTAGTGGCGGGTGGACCTTGACATCTTATGCATCATATCAAGTAAAGTGTCAAGTTGTGTTGTGTTTGTTGGTGAGTCACATCCTTCGAGCAGCTTCATGTTAGCTACTCCAGTTCATTCGTGGACCATTTCCCTCTATTTTCTTCGATGTTTCAGAGGACCCATTTAGTTCAAATTTGTTACGGTAAATCCTAGTGATAACTAAGCTCCTAGGTACATTAGATAATTTTGGTATTAGAGCTTAAGGTTGAGACTGATAGTTGTGTAGTAATAGTTAGTTTGCTGTATGAGATACTTGTGTATGCATTGAAGGCATCTGTGTGAAGTGTATTTATTGAAGCTTTGCGTTGAGAATGTCAAATCCTAATATCCAAAGAGAGATTAATAATGTCGAGAGTGATGCTCATGGTTGTGGTCAAGTTACTCAACAAATATCACGTATTACTGATGAGCAGATACAAGATCTTGCTGCTATTGTGGCCAACTTAGTTATCTCAATAAACAGAATTTTAAAGACTAGACCACGTAAAAGAGTTGCTGAGCAAGGTTGAGAGATGAGAGATAGGCTAAGAAGATAGATGAACAAGTGAGATCCGGAAGCCTTTCCATTAAACCAAGTACCACTGTGACATGCCAATAGAGTTGTAAGAAGAAGGTTGGAATTGGACGAAGTGGAAGAGTACGAAGAAGAAGAAGATCAGTATGTTGGGATTGATGAGCGTGAGTTTAGAGTGCTAAGAGGTGCCAAACATCTTAGGGTATAGATTCTGAGCTTCAATGGGACTGGTAGTGTTGATGACTGATTGGATTGGGAAGAGAAGATCAAAAAGATATTCGACTTCTACAATTATGAAGATGTTGTCTGCATTCGATTAGCCGTGTTAGAATTTTCTAGGTATGTGGCAATGTGGTGAAAGAAACTATAGAATGTTTACCTGAGGGCCTGGTGTGAAGTTCGAACATGGAATGAGATGAAGAAAGTTTTGAGAAGTAGGTTTGTTCCTGAACACAATGAACAAAACACTTTCCAACGACTCCAAGACTTGAGGTAAGGTAATAGATCCGTAGATGACTATGTTTGAGAGTTTTAGTTACTCATGATACAATGCAATGTTGACGAACTTGAGACCCGAACTATAGTAAGTTTCATCTTTGGACTACGAGCTGAGATTGGTAACATCATGGAATTGCAGAACCTCATAACTCTGGATATAACCATCTGTATGGCCCAGAGAGTTGAAAGGCAATGATGGAACCAGGTTAGTCGAATGTCGAGTAGCTAAACAATGTTACCGAATAGGAGTGGCCTACTGAGTTGACCAGGGAATGACAGAGCATCAAATAGTTCTGAGGTGGAACACTGAGGTCACATCCCAAGTCGATTAGAAGAAGGTTGAAGTAAGAGTAAGACTGAGGAGCCTGAGATTCGAGGAGACCTAGGTTAGAGTTTAGGAAGGAAAACCCGAGAAATCAAATGTTTTAAATGCCTTGGCAATGGACATGTGGCTAGTTAATGTCCGAACCACTAAGTCATGACCATAAAGAGAGATAAGCTCCATTTTGAAGTAGAAAGTATGAGTGAACAAGAGGAAGAATTGGTAATTGATTAGATGTTAGAAGAATTTCAGGAAGACCTCGATGCCAAGATATCACTTGAGGGCGGAGCCGAGTATTGCTTTATTGTTTGACGATCTTTCAATGCTGTTGTGGCTAACAAGAATGAGCAAAGAGAGAACCTCTTCCATACTAATTGCCGGATGAATGGTAAGCTATGCATCATGATCATTGACGGAGGGAGCTATACCAACATCATTGCGCAATAGGTAGTTAAGGCCATGAAATTGCCAATCCTTTCCCACCCCAAGCCATATAAGATTTACTAGCTAAATGAGAAAGGAGAATTACATGTTGCAGAGTAAGTTAGAGTGTCGATTACCATTAGTGATAGGTACAAGGATGAGGTGTTGTGTGATATCCTTCCCATGTATGCTTCTTACATATTACTCGGCCAACCGTGTCTATTTGATTTGAGAGTGTTACATGATGGGTATATAAACACCTACTTGTTTAGAAGGATAGGAAGAAAATTATATTGACACCCATGAGTCTTGAGGAAGTGCAAGAAGCCCAAGAAAAGGTTACTAGTTCTCTATAGTGGAAGTCCTTGGTGATTTCTCAAGCTCAATTTGTACAATAAGTCAAGGCCAAGGACTATGTGCTCCTTTTAGTTAGGAGATTCTTAAAGGTTAGAGAAGCTAAGAACTTACCTGCCGAAGTGCAGTAGCTACTTTAGGACTTTGCTGACCTATTTCCTATTGAGATGCCAAAAGGTTTACCTCTCTTGAGAAGTATTGAGCATTACATCGACCTCCAACTAGGGGCTGCCTTACTAAACCGACCCGCTTACAGGCTCAATTTAGAGCAGGTAGTTGAACTGAAGAAACAGGTGGGTGAGTTGATGGATCGTGGATATGTCCATGAGAGCATAAGTCCTTGTGCCATACTTGTTGTGTTTGTATCGAAAATGGATGGAACGTGGCAAATGTACATTGATAGCTGAGCTATCAATAAGATCACTATTAAATATTGATACCTAATCCTGCGGCTTAATGATATGCTTGACGAGTTACATGGTGCTTGCATCTTTTCTAAGATTGACCTGAAAAGTGGCTATTGCTAGATACGAATGAGACTTGGGGATGAATGGAAGATGGCCTTCAAGACAAGGGATGGTCTGTTCGAAGGGTTAGTGATGCTGTTTAGTTTAACTAATACGTCGAGTAAATTTATGCGGCTGATGAATCATGCACTCAAATCGTTGATCAGCAAGTACACTGTGGTTTATTTTGATGATATTCTAGTCTATAGTATCGACCTCCTTATTCATGTCTAACATTTGAGATTCATGTTTAAGATACTCCACACTGAGAAATTATTCGGTAACTTGAAGAAATACGCATTCTATCAAAGTGAGATTATATTCCTCGGATATGTCATTTCAGGGAGGGGAGTTTAAGTTGATGAGGAAAAAGTCAGAGCTATTAATGAGTGGCTTATGCTGAATAGTGTAGCCGAAGTTAGGAGCTTCCATGGTCTAGCCTTATTCTATCGGAGATTTATTCTGAACTTTAATTCCATAACTGTGTCATTGACTGAATTAACCAAGAGGAACGTTGACTTTAGATGGACAGAAAAGGCTTAAAGGAGTTTTGAAGACGTGAAGTCTATCCTGATGTCTACTCCAGTACTTACCTTACCAGATTTTGAGAAGGTTTTTGAGGTTGAATGTGATGCATTTGGTGTCGGCATTGGTGCTGTCTTTATGCAGAAGCGCCAACCCATTGCCTACTTCAATGAAAAACTCTGAGGTGCTACCCTGAATTACTAAACCTACGATAAGGAGTTTTATGCCCTTATCCGAATACTCTAGAACTGACAACATTATCTGTTGTCGAGAGAATTCATCATCTATTCAGATCATGAATCTCTCAAGCATCTTCGCAAGCAACAGAAGCTTTCTCGAAGTTATACTAAGTAGGTCGAGTTCTTGGAGACCTTTTGCTATGTCATCAGATACAAGAAGGAAAGTACCAATACAGTAGTTGATGCACTTTCTTGCCGTCATACCCTCATCACAACATTACAAGCTAAGGTGCTTAGATTCGGCACTTTACCTGATTAATATAAGCATGACCTACATTTTGTACCTTTACTAGCCAGGTGCAGTATTAGAGGAGTTGCGGAAGGGTTCTACTTAAGCAAGGGGTTCTTGATGAAGGGCAAGTAGATTTGCGTGTCGAATGGTTTTGCAAGGGAGTTACTTATTCGAGAAGCTCATGCTGGGGGATTGGTCGGCTATTTTGGGGAAAAGAGGACAATTAAGATATTAAAGGACCATTTTTACTGGCTTAGGATGATGAAGGATAAGCACTGAATACTTGAGAGTTACGAGGTGTGTAAATATGTAAAGGGGAAGAGATAGTCTTATGGAGAATATATACCCTTACTAATTTTAGAGCGGCTGTGGATCAATTTAAGCATAGATTTCATGCTTGGCCTTCCTTACACACCGAGAAGATATGACTCAATTATGGTGGTGGTCAGTTAGTTCAACAAGATGGGCTACTTCATTCCCTACCACAAAACTAATGATGCCTTATTTATCACTAACTTCTTTTTGCAGGAAATCATGTAACTACATGGAGTGTTGAGGAGTATTGTATCTGACCGTGATTTGAAATTCACGAGCTTCTTTTGGAAAACCTTATGGAGGAAGCTTGGCACTAAGCTCTTATTTAATACCTCTTGTCACCCTTAGACAGACGGCCAAATTGAAGTAGTGAACAGAATTATTGGTAACCTCCTACGCGTCGTTATTGGAAAGAACTCTTATGACTGGCATTTATGCTTGCCCATAATTGACTTTGCCTACAATCGCTCAACTCATAGCTCAACTGGAACATTACCATTTGAGGTTGTTTATGGACTTCACCCGAAGCTACCCTTGGATTTAATTAATAGTTTGACTATATAAGGGGAAAGTCAATTCGGCTTACAGCGTGCCGAGGAGTTCCAAAGGTTGCATTGGAGGATTGCTGAGTAATTGGCCAAAATTGTAGCCCGATAGAATGAAGTGGGAAACTATGGAAGGAGATGAGTCGTTTGTACCCCAGGAGACCTTGTCTAGGTCCATCTTAACAAGGAACGCTTTCCTAGCAAAAGGACGGACAAACAAACTATCTCCTAGAACGGATGAACCCTATAGGATCTTGAGGCGCATTAATGATAACACCTATGAGATTGAGCTACTTGAAGGTTTTGGTGTGTTTACTACATTGAACATCGCTAATCTGACTCCCTATATACTCAATGATGATGAAGACCAAGATTTGAGGGCAAATCTTTAACAACCCCAGGGAATTGATGAACTGTTGACCATTAGTCTCATTACTCACGTATGTCTCTGAGGCCTCTAATTCCTCACCTGAAGAATCCTCTCTTGACAACCTACTGATGATGAGAAACTTTAAACCAAAGGAAGATGGCTGAACTCCTTGAGCTCCTTGCATTATTATACATTGATTTATACTTTTGGTTATGATAATGCTAACCATTCCCTTTCCAAGGATCCTATGTTGAGTAATCTGACCAATTGCTACTGAGAGGTTTTTGCCGAGTGACGAGAGACTCACTTACCGGCTGAGTAATTTTCTCTTGGCCTGTTTCCCGTTTCTTTCATCACCCTCTTCTTGTCTGGACCCCTTCATTACCATAACATCTTGATCCCTCTTGCCCGCTGTGTTTAGAGAATTTTTGTATGGGACTAATGTTGTATTGTCACCTGTCTACCTCATCTAACATTTTATTAATTTTCCATTTTTATCTTTTGTCCTTTATCCTTTTTACCCTTTTCATATGTATTGCGAATCCTCTTTTTGTATATACTTTCTTGTAATTTCTTTATTTGTAATATTGCTCTAGAGACTTACTATAAATAGTTTATTTCTCTTGTAAGCCGTAGATAACTTGATGATTAGACATTAAATATTATGTTCTTGAGAGATAACCTTCTCCAAGTTCATTTTCTTTTATACACTCTTATCTAATCTTGTTGAGTAGCTCAGGATTAGTGGTGAGTGGACCTTGACATCAACTTATGTGTCATATCAAGTAAAGTGTCAAGTTGTGTTATGTTTGTTGGTGAGTCACATCCTCCGAGTAACTTTACGTCAGCTACTCTAATTCGTTTGTGGACTATTTCCCTTTATTTTCTTCGATATTTCGAAGGACCCATTTAGTTCAGATTTGCTATGGTAAGTCTTAATGATAACTAAGTGCTTAGGCACACCATATTCCCTATGGCAGTTGGACTCTCGTTCAAAATAGATGAAGCCTCACCAAAAAGAAAAATCGCACAACACTTAACTTATGAAATTGAAACCTAAAAAATTACTTACTACAACTAACAAACAAAAGCATCCAATAGTCAATCATCGCGTAGGTCAAGACCCTAAAATCCAGAATCGACCTCCCCTTCAACCCATATTGTTCCTAGTTGAGTTAAATCAACTCCAAGTGAAGCCATAGATCCTTAAATCCAATAATAATCACATTAATCAAATGACTTTGAGAAACCCTCAATACTTTCACTCACTGGAAACCTTCATTCCCAAATTTCCTTTAAATTCCTTTCCCCCTCACGTAGAAGGATTAAAAACTACCTACTGCAAAGAAACTAACCTCCTTAAAAGAGCTTGCTCAACTTGCACACAGAGATATGCTTAAGAGTCAATGTTGCGATCTCTCTCAAGATCCACCATTGCAATGCTGACATATCATGGCTAATCCTAAAGATGCGACTTTTGTTTAGTTCATGGATAGGTGGATAGGGATACTTATGGAGCTTCACCAATAAAACTATGTCTATGAAGTCTTATCCCTTATCAAATGAGTTTTGCACACGAGACTCTAGGACTTAAGCAAATGGATAATTTAGGTAAGTACTTAGGTTTTCCCTTACACAAAGGCCTCCAATCAAAAGCTAAGCACTTTAATGAGGGGCTAGCAAAAGTTCATAATAAGCTAATGGGATGAAAAGGTAGGTTTCTAAATCTAGTTAAGTGCATAATCCTTATTAAATTTGTCCTTTAGTCCATCGCAAACCATTATATGTAGTGAGCTAAAATTCCTGCTAAAGTAGTTGACACAATTGACCAAATCGCGAGGATATTTTTCTAGAATGGCATCAAGGAAACTGGGAAAGTTAAGTGGATCTCATGGGATAATATATGTTTGCCAAAAAGCCTAGGGGGTCTTGGTGTTCTAAACTTTCACTTAAAGAACATAACTTACAAACTTAAGAGAACCTAGCTCTTTCACTAAAAGAAAACCCTTTGGAGTAAATTTTGTCATTAAAAGTATAGAAATTACATTAGAGGCTCATAATTGTTGTTATCACCTAGCTCATCCCCCCTTATGAAAAAGATTAGTGCAAAGTCATATACTTTTCCTTGATTTGCACCCCATAGAGCTTGGAAACAATAAGAACACTAATTTTTTGTTTGATAAATGGTTTTAAGTAAAAGACCATTTGCTACTTTATACATGGACCCCTAAGGGAAAATAAAGAGCACACTACTATTAATAAAGCTTAGAAAAATGTGGATCATTGGAATGACAACTTGGGTTTTGAGCTTTCAAAGCTTATACACAATAATTACGGACCCTGTATCCTACTTTGCAATAAAAAAATGATAAGCATGGTACGGCAAGGAATCTTTAGCAAATGTACAACTTCCTATGTTGTGTTAATAGAGGCCAACCTACTAATGATCTCTCCTAGATATGGAATATTTATGTTCCACAAAAAATTCACCTTTTTTCTATTGAGGGCTTATCATCATGCCCTCCTTATCTCATGTAATATTCCAGCAAGATTTAAAATTGGCTCCCTCTGTCCCTGTTGCTGCCATGAAAACGAAGATTTAACCCATGCCTTAATTATTTGCCTCCTATAAAACAGCTACTTAGAAGGCATAGCTTCACCTTCAGTTAGGATATTGATGTAAACTCATGGTTAAAGGCGCATCATTTGCACAAAAAGGGCATTTCATCTAAAGTTAACCTACCGCAAAATATCATACTTGCTTTCTTTCTCTGGTTATGTTGGAGGTAGTGTAACTCTCATATTTTCGAACCAACAAGCCCCCCTCCTAGATTAGATATTATATGGACTAGTGTTAGAACCTTAGTACATGAGTTTTGGCCTACCGTTGTATACAAGAAAAAAAGAACTGAACAAATTTACGATCAAAGTTTGTCCTAGGAAACTCCTAAAGAAAATTAGGTTAAACTAAACATAAATGCATTGTATTTTGCAAATCTAAATCTTGCTACAATCGGAAGAGTTATAAGAGATGAAATGGACCATTGGATTGTTGGTTTTTCACATAAGCTTGGTAATGCAGATATACTTTAAGTAAAACTATGGGGATTATACTTCGCATTGTAGCTGTGTGCTAACCTTGGGTTTTAATACCTAGAAATACAAATGGACTGAAATATTGGAGTCTAGTAGCTTGCTTTTGAAATTCAGAACATAGAATTCTCTTGTAATGTTCTATTTGCATGTAGGGAAAGGTTTAAGGACTTCAAAGAAGTGTAGCTATTTTTTTTTCCTCCTTGAAAGATGAATGTGGTTATAAATTATATGGGAAATGTAGCTAAGGATATGCATCAAGATGATGTGCTCATGTTTATTCCCCCATCAAATGCATGTAAACTATTAACATTTGATGTACAACCTTTTGAGGTCATTTTGAAAAAGACTAAATTTGTAAGCAGTGTACATAGGGATAATGTGTATCCCTGCCCTTTGCTTTTTGATCTGGATGGGTTTGGCAATTTTGTCCATGCAAACTATATATCTGCATTCCATCATAAATAAATAAATTTCTACCTCCAGTGAAAAAAAAGTCACATAACCTTTCCATAACCTATTAAGAGCACGGAACATGGAAAATAACCGCTATTACTCACCAAAAAAAAAAAAAAACACTAAGTCACAACCATGTAAACAAATCATAAGCTTTGTCCTTTACCAACATGTATTCACTAGGGTTTTTTTTTTTTTTAATATGTAATTATCAAACAAATCGCAAATACATTAGATGTATTCGTTATATTTGTCTCATAGGTTATTATAGTTCATTGTATTTGAAATTGAGGATTTAAAAACTCTAACATTGTGTTTTTTTACTCAAGTTGAATAAAGTTAAAAAAAAATGTAGTCATTGTTTTGATATTATTTTGTTTTATAATGAATACGTTTTTACAATAAAAGTTCCATTACATAAAAAATAATAATTCCTTTTATTAAGAAAAGATATAAAAATTCTTTTTCCATCTCATATTTTATTATAACTTTTCACAGAGCTAATGGGGGAATAATTATGTCACAATATTTAATTAGAATGCTAATTTTATTGGAGTAAACCAACCATAGTATGTATTTTTAAAAAAACATGAGTTACACCGTATTTTGCTACTAGATATAGGGTGAGTAAGTACAAGGTGTATAAGATATGAGATCCTTATCATACTTTGCTCTTTACTTTGTAGGCATGAGGGGTGGGCACAGTTTGGTTTTGTACGGTTTATCCCTCTTTACCGAATCAAAGTTAATATAACAGTTTGGTTTATAAATTTTTCGAATCTAATTAAAACCGGTTTGATTCGATTTAATCTACGGTTTGAACAATTTATGTTCAATTTTCACTAAATATTTTTATCTTCAATAAATGTGAAATTTCAAATGGAATTATCTCAAGTTAGTCTTAATAATTGACATAAAATTAAGATAAAAAATAATAAGATATGAAAAATTTGATGAAATTTATGAAGATTGATGGAAAAAAATGAAAAAAGTATAAAATTGCATGATTTTTTTTTTTTATTTTACTAAATGGTTTGGTTTATAATGGTATGGTTTGGTTCACTTTTTTGAATTGAACTACGAACTATTTATATATAATCGAATCGAATTGTAAATTAAACGGTTAACCAAACTGAATTGTAAATTAAACGATTAGTAAAAAAAATTGATATTTCAATTTAGTTCACGGTTTGATTCGTAATTTCTTTTACCTAACCTTAATAGGTATAAGTTCTTAAAATTTTGAAACTAGAATCTACTTAATAGTATTTTGAAATCATGCTGGAACCTATATTCCATAAAACATATAGAGTATATGGTACTATGTGTAACCTAGAAATTTTTTTTAACCTTTTCATAAAGTTTAATTTTGAATGTCATTTTATAGCAAAAATTGATCATATCTTTCTTTTATATGCTGAAATATTGTTTTTCAAATACTACATGGAGTCTAAATGTTATATTGCACTACTTATTAGTAAAATAATTAAATAGCAAATAAATGATAATGCATTTACAAAAGAAAATAAGATATAAGTTCTTTAGAACTAATAATGGATACTACCACTTGAAGTTTAAGGAGTTTACGATTTGTTTTGGGTTTGAGTCCTTTCAATTTAACGTTTATATAACATTGTTTTTATTCTTTTAGTTTTGTTGATAGAAGAAAACATAATATTCTCTCTAATTTCTTAAGATATATTGTATCATTTGATAAATTAAATAATGATATGAAGTGGCACAGGATCTATATTTTGTATACCTCAAAGGTATAAGATATAAGGATGTCATATTTATTTCAAAAAATTAATATTAGGACTTATTTGAAATTTATAAGATCAAGTTAAGTATGAAAAGTATTTTATATAATGGACCGGTTTACTTTTATTACTATTACTATTATGTTGTAATAAATTTAAGATGCCTTTTTGAAAGTAGATGAAGTAAAAGTTATTTATTTACAATATATCCTTAATTATTTTCGGGTTAAAATAAAAATAAACTCTCTCTCGGTAAATAAGTACGGACGGATATATCCCATTTCTATACAAACAAAGCACTCTGTTTATATTCAATTTTTTACTTTTTCATCTTTCTAACAGGCAATTTTTATTTAATTATTTTATTTTAATTTTATCATGGAAAATAGATTTTGTTTCTGCTATGAATATGATAGCTAGAGCTAAAAGCTCAGAGCTTCAGTTAGTCATTTCAATTTCCCTTGATTTTGCTTTCAAAAGTTTGTTGTTTTTGTTTTTGTTTTTCCTTCTCTTTTTCTTTTTTTTCTCTTTTCCTTCTTATGCTTTTTAAAATTTTCTCAGTGTTACTAGAAGAAATTAAGAGAAAACGAAAGGGTGGAAGAAATTAAAAAAATTTTGATTTCATGCTTCGAATCTGAAATTTCACCATGAGGAAGAAACTCGATACTCGATTCCCTGCTGTAAGTTCTATCTCTTTCTGTTTCTCTCTATTTGGGTTTTCTTGAATTTGAATTTGTGATCTGTTTGATTGTTGATCCTTTGAGCTGAATTTAGATGTTGGGTGTGTTGAACTTTTGATAAATTTGTGATCCTTTGATTCTATTTGGTGTAGTATACTCTGGATGAGAAAAAAGCTTGTGAATTAGTTGATCTTTTTGTGAATTTTGTGGTTTAGGTTTTTGAATTTTTAAGAAGATGCGTGATCTGGGTCGAATTGGACGTAGGGGATATGATTCTCTTTTTTTTTTTTTTGTCTTTTTATATGGATACGGATTTGTAATTAGTTTGTGAGGCAAATCCGCCTCGGTTTTCCCTCTGAGGAGAGGATGACTTAGGGTATGCAATTTGTTCCTCATGAAGCATGATTCAGGTTTATGAATGAAGTTTCTCGATCCTGTTTGTTTCAGTAGAAATTACAAATTGGCGTGGATGGGAATTAGCTAATGTGAGGCCCGCCTTTTGTTTTTGTTGTTTTTTTTTTTTTTTTTTTTTAAATAATAATTTATTTGTGGTTGTTTGTGATTGGTGAGGAAATAGACGGAGATGCTGAAAGGGGACAAGGGAATTAATCCCCGAGGATTGGATTTTACATTTAGGAGTGCAGTGGCTTTGAAAAGTTTTGTTAGAATGTCTTTAGTCATAATGAATTTGATGACTTGGTTTCTTGGGTTTTCAAACTTAAGATGGTGTATTGAATGATTTGCTTCTGAAAGTTGTAATACTGCTGTCCATTTGTGATTTTATAGGTAATGTGTTCATTTTGTGGGTTAATCATGGTTATCTGTCTGTGACAAAGGAAATGTGTTCATTATTGTAATCTGATTAAGACTCTGGTATGGCAGGCAAGAATTAAGAAGATCATGCAAGCAGATGAGGATGTGGGGAAGATTGCACTTGCTGTTCCTGTTTTAGTTTGTAAGTAGTTCCTTTTTGGTATTTATATCAATTGTTTAGATTTCTTTCTTTTGCACCGGGTTGTCCCTCCTCTTTCTTATATTAATGAAAAAACAAAAATCAGACATTATCCAAAAGAAAGATTCTTTGAGCAAGGAAGTAATAATAAACTTGACAAATGTAATTTAAGCTTCCAATTAGCTGCGTTTTAGTTGCTCATTAATCTTCTTAAATGTTGCTGCAGCTAAAGCATTAGAGTTGTTCTTGCAAGACCTCTGCGACCGGACATACGAGATAACCCTGCAAAGGGGAGCAAAGACTATGAGTGCAGTGCATTTGTAAGTCAGCTCCTGTACGTTCTGTTTTTCATTGTCATAGCATGCCTGTATCTCATTTCATGGAGTTGATATGAGCTTTGTCATTAGTTTAGTATCATTTAACTCTTAGCAAGCGATAAGTTAAATTGTCCCCAATTTGGATTTTATTTTTGTGATTTCAATGGTTATATTTAGAACTACTGCTTTGGTAGTAGAGTGATGATACCCAAAAGGTACAGTGACATCAATAAATCTTTGAACTTACTTTAATCCTTTTGCAGCGCATTTGAATAATTAGATAATATGTATATCTCTGTACTGCCTTATGTTCAGTTCTAGCCTCTCTTATGCTTGTTGATGGCTGAAGTTGCAGATCCGTTTCCTTGTTTATTGTTATTTATGATGGCCTGGGTTTAACTGACTATGTACTTGAGAGGACATATGAGACATACTTCTGGGAAGTTGGAATTCTTGTAGTTGATGGTTTTGAACTAGAAGCCTAAATGTGTGGTTGACCTTTACCATAGGTGACTCTTTGATTAATTTTTAAACTTTCCCCGTTTTCTTGTAACTATGCTGGGATTGTGCCTGCTTCAACTAATATTATCGAATCCGGGACGAGTATGTTCTCTATATCTTATATTTTTATTTTTCTTCTTCTGGCCAATCAGTCTGTCTTTTTTTTTTTTGAACTTGAGGATATGTTGGGCTTGGTCTCTTGGGTTAGGATGCTGATTTTTCTTGCTCAAATACATGGTTGCTTTTTGTTAGGCTGCTAGTCTGTCTATTGGGAATTTGGGATTATGTGTTGCGTGTTAACATAATCTAATCCTGATCCTGATCCTGCAAATCCACTTAAACTGCAGAAAGCATTGTGTGCAGAGCTATAATGTGTTCGACTTCCTAAGAGATATTGTTAGCAGGGTTCCTGATTATGGTCATGGTCATGGTAATTCAGATGCTGCTTCTGATGATAGATTGGGATCAAGGAGAAGGTGGATTAATGGATTTTTTTGTTTGTTGCTCGGATCCTTTCTCATAGATATCTGATTAATGCTTGACATGTGATTCTGGGTGCCTCTGTTGCCAGAAAAGCTGCTGGTGATGAAGGTAATGATACCGATGACGAAGCAAAAAAGAGCAGAATGGTAAGATATCTCTCTTTCACTACTGTACTCAAATACTTATTATTTGCAAAGGAAAAGTTCTTGGTCTTGGGTCTTGATCACATCCATTTTTAATCCAGACCGTTTGAAGGCATAATTCTTTTTGTAAGTAACTGAAATGCAAGATGCTGTTTGAATGCATCTGAACTTTTCGAATGGATATTTGCTTTTTCCCTATTTGTTTGCAGCTTGAGATGGGCCATGTCAGCAGTGGTGGCCGGGGGAGAGGACGTGGTCGGGGAAGAGGGCGTGGACGGGGTGCTCGCAGTGCAGAGAGGGAGACATCACATCACGTCGTAGTTGAAGCTGAGCCTAGCACTTCCCTGCAACCTATCCAAGAAACAGTTTCTAGTCCAAAGATGCAAGCAGGTGGTTCTGAGTCGAAGGAACCTTTGAAGGAAACTGCTGCAGCCGCTGATGGTGTAGACCCAGGAGCTCGCAATTTTGATCTCAATGCTCAGGTAGCTGACAATGATGGAGCCGCATCTTCAGTTCCCCAGCCTCCATCTGATGGACCTACTACCGAGACTGTTCCGGAAGAGTATCCTGGCTGGTCACTTTCTGATGTAGATCGAATGGCAATTGACCCTCTTCAACTGGCAAGGCTAGGGAACAGAATAAACGAGGATGAGGAAGACTATGATGAGGAAGGTTAATGGAGAGCTACTTGGGAGGAAATAGTTAAGAACATGGATGGGTCAAGCAGAAGCTGGTGCAGAAGAATAGAAGCAAAGCAAATTTATAGATTGGCACCAATAGTGGCATTCTTATTCAAAGGGTATGCCTTAAGCTGTGCTAGCTTGTCAGGAAGTTTCTTGTTACTTTGTTTTCGCTAGATTTGTCTTAATCATTTATCTTGTGTTCAATTTAGCACTTTTCTCTAACGTCCTGTTTAAATTTCTGGGCAAAAGCAATGCATGTTAGCTTGTGAACTTATTTCCTCCTTGTAGTAAAAGCATTCCAATCTTAATATATGTAATTTAGCCATGCAAAATCTTTGTCCATATTTTAATATTATCTGCAGTGTCATTGTCGGATCTTGTCTCTTTTGCAAAGGGTGGCTGTTCTTTGAGCAATCCATCTTTCCTTGGGTCAAAATGCCTATAATGATGATTGTGATCTGAGATTGCCCCTCCTTTGTATTCTGCTGTTGAGTATGCAGCAATAAATACTTGGCTGTGGCCAGATATATCCGGCAGGTTGGACCAATTGATACGAGCAAGTGGTGATTAAAGAAGGGAACTAAAGAGATATTTACTGATTTTGTGATGGAAATCGATTACAAACTCTAATCTTTCTCTAGAAGAGGGCCATGAGTTAAAGCTTATAGGTTCCATGAGCACATTTGCTCACAGTTAACTCACTAGTTTCTAACAAAATAATTGACTTCTACACTTTTACTACCTACTCTTATTTATAATATTCTACTTGTACATATTTACACGTACACCACTCCACTAATCCTCTTTACCTTTATTACATACACTTCATAGACAACACCTAGAATGCTAACGCTAGCACTCCACACAGTTCACACATATCAACACTGAACACTAACACCAGCATCCTGAAGTTTTACCAGTAAAGCATCTAAAGTTGAATTTATCGAACTGATAAGCTTTCGATTCATTTGACATTCATATTTTCTCTTTGATTATGTCTGAGAAATTAACATAGGACTCGAAATTTTGAGATGCACTTGCAGCCTCTCAAGATTACCGGTTGCGGCTGACATTTACCCACCTCTTCAAGGTGCAGTTAACTGGGTGAAGTTGTCAATGCTACCTGTGACAGGAATTGCTACAAGTATTTTATAAGGAGTGCTGGATTTTAGGATAAAGTTTCTCCATCTTTATTTAGTGCTTAAGTCCATATCTCTGCTTGTCGCAACGGTCATGTATGAATGATAAAGTGGACCGTGTCCTATTTTGTGTGTTTAGGGATGGTCTCGAGGTGTGTGGAGATGGTAGAAATAAAAACTAAATGGTTATGTTTTAACTTTGATGAGTAGTAGATTACTGCAATTTCATCCTAGAGGAGGGTAATATTAGGGATATCCTTCTGGAAGAGCATGAACATAGAAGAGGAAGCTATTTAGTTTCTAAATTTCTTATTATATAGAACTTGGTCACAAGACTTGTGCAAATAGACCCTTTTATGAGAAATAAAGGAAGCAGTCTTATTATCTCATTCAATATATATATCTTTTTTTATCACATATTTTATTCAATGGTTTAAGAGATTGAATTGTTATGTGGAAAGGGGTTTGGAGGGAAAGAAAATTGAAAAATTCAAGATTTATTCCTTTTGTTTGGATTGAGAAAGAAAGTGGTAAGAAATTTTACCGAAAAACAAGTTCCTTGGATCAACATTTTTTATTCTTTTTAACTTAAAAGGGGATTAGAGAGGAAAATGTGCATAATTACTCTGTTTTTTTTTAAGTAAATATAAATTTATTCTTTCTGTTCATTTTATTTCTTTTTCCTCTTTAATTCTTATCTTTCTAATTCCGTCGTTCGTTTTAAACGTAAAGTTAATGACTCCTTAAACTGCCATCATCATAGTTATTACCAAGAAGAGTTGAAACATAAACAAAGGGAAATCCATTCCTGCATAATTTTGCTATCAATCACCTCTCAATTATTATCATCACACGGTTGTAACATTGTGGATTGCAATTCTGGAGGATACGGACGGGGGGTCCCACGGATGGGAATAGGGACACTTTGAAACCCAAATCTAGTGTACTTTCAGAGCAATGTCTCCATAATAAGACTTGGCCCTTTTGGCAGTTGCACTAAAAACAATTAACCCCGCTCGAGCGGTGGGGAAACAATAGTTTCAGCTTTCAAGCCTCTACTTTCTTGATGTGCACAGTTGAAAACTTCAGGGCGCTACAAGTTGATAGAGACTCATGAGGTGTATTACATTGATACTAATACCTTATGTGTATTTTGACGAGTAATAAATAGGTATTAATGATATTTAGATATATTAATAATAAGAGGTATATATTTTTACGTGTTAGAATTTTAATAATATTTGTACATTGCTTATAAAGAAATATAACTTGTTAGTATTATTGAAATCCATACATGTGTATATAAAGTTTACTTTTGACCATGTCATTATTTGATGAAAAAATAAATGGTGTATTAATTTTTTTTTTTTTTTTTTGTTGGTTGAAAATTCCTGTAGAATGTATATAATAGTAATCGAACCTAACCCGCATTGAGTATTTATGGATAGTCCAAGATCATCCAATTTTAGGAACTCTTTTCATTAAGAGTATATCATATGAAAAATTAGTCTCATTTGTGAACCTCGATTCTTTTGTGTATGGTTTCTTTTTCCTACATAACGTGTCACACCCTTTCTAGGGAATTGCTAGAGATGGATGGTTCAAGTTTGACAAGTTTTGGATTGAAGCTGAGAGAGATAGTGCATCTTGTACGGTACAAGCTATGAAAAGCAAAAGCAACATGACATATATACAACTACGCTACTTATCAATGCTTAAACCAATTCAATCGAACACAGGAAGAGAGCAAACTATCGCATTCTTCACAAGAGTCAGTTCAGAACAATTTCAAAATGCAATTCCTGTTTTGCGCATCTGCCTTTTCTTATCTCCACACGATGTTCTCAAACATAAATATTCAAATCGATAGCTTTAAACAACTTTTGAAGAAATCAAAATACTGTAGTTACATTTCTACGGGTACACGTTTGTACAAGTTAAGATCGTTCAACCTTGGAGTAGGAGTTGCTTCGAGAGGAGTTCTCATATATGCAACCAGTCCCGGGTTCTCCGCCGTATCAATCTCTTCGGGTTTCACTCCCTCGGCAGGAGCCCATGAAAAATGATGCAAGAGGTGTCCTAGCATTGATGTTACCATGTTGATGCCTAATTGAGCTCCTGCACAGACTCTCCTTCCTGCCCCGAACGGAAGCAGCCTAAAATCATGACCTTTCATATCAACATCCTCTTCGAGGAACCTCTCAGGGCGAAATTCCAAGGGATTTTTCCAAATACTGGGATCGCGCGCAATGGCCCAAACATTCACATGCACGTTTGAGCCCTTTGGAATATCATAGCCACCTAGCTTTATGTCGGCGTTGGCCCGATGGGGCAGCATGAGTGGCGTTGGAGGGTGCAACCGCAATGCCTCCTTAACCACACATTGCAAATATGGGAGGTTGGAGAAGTCGTTTTCAGTCATGATCCGATTGTATCCAATTGCGTGGTCTAGTTCTTCTTGTGCCTTCTGTTGCACGAATGGATTCTTGATTAGTTCTGCCATTGCCCATTCAACTGATATTGCAGTAGTGTCCATTCCAGCAGTGATCATGTCCTGTGTAGGAATATATTACGCTCAATGAACTACCTAGCTATTTCCATTAAATTCAGATTTACATTAATCAATATTAAGAGGATGCAATTTTCCTGTATACCTTTTCGTGTACTTGTTCGTTTTTAGTTAATTACATGTTGTCTTGTCTAAATAAAAGGATGTACGTTGTTAAACACTGAATATAACATTGGCGCGATATAGATGCAAGTGGATAATGGAGCAGGGCAATGTTATAAGTAAGAAATAAGTAACGTACCCAAAGGAGGCCAATAATGGTATCCTCGCTAAGATCATATTTCTCTTGCAGAGTTAGCAATGCATCCACAAAGTGCTGCTTACTTCCACCACTCCTTTGGCGAGCAAGGGTGTGCTCCTCCATAATGGCTCTTGTGAGGCAGTCTCGACGGGCTCCATGTTTGGCAAACGCCTCTTCCTCTAGTGGGAACAACCACCTTAGCCAGGGAATGTGCTCTGCCACGGCAAGTGAAGCACCAAGCTTGAGTCCATTAGATACAATAGCCTTGAACTCCTTGCCTTGCTCATGCATCACTCCATCTGCATCTACAAACCTCTTGCCAAATACAATCCTGGTGATGTTGTTGAATGCAACTGCCCCTAAGTACTTCTTCAGCGATATGGTCTTTCCTTTGTTATCTGCACATGGTGATGGAGTTAATTCTAGGAGGTTTATAATAACAATATAACATTATTTGCAATGGTTCTAGTATTACTATGAAACAAAAAAAAATCATATAGCAGTTAATGAGAAAAAGCTAATTAATATTGATATTTGCAAACAATTTATTTTTTCACTATGTGCAATTAAGTAAAACCTAAAATAGAATCTATTAAAGGTTTCAATCTAATATAACCGAATATATTAAAAGTTAAAAATGCTTTTACATTCAAATAAATTACCAAATATTTTAAAAATATCAAATAAAAGATTGGATATGTTAATAATGCTATAGATAAATAGTATTATAAAATGTTACATTTTTTGCTTGTTTCAAAAGCAAATGTATGGTAATAATATTAAGAACTATACATCAAATCAAATCGTCAATCCTTCATTTAAATCTCTTAAATGATTTATCTTCTAACATAATTATTAGCATTCAAATAGATTTACATCGGCCCTAACTTTTTCATATTCACATGGTGTTTGAAACAATTTCGTTGATATATATTATATACATATACACAAACAAACTTTTGGCCTAACCTATACCCGCCCTACCTAACGTAAAAATGGAGGGATGCAATCTGATTTTGATATAATTTGGCTATAAGTGGTCAACATATTTTCTGTACAAACATAGGCAATAAACATGCCCCAACACTACATGTGATTACTTTGTCAACATGAAGAAATATACCAACTACAACTAGCTAGCCAATGATCCATCACCATGTGTGATATAGAAATAATAATCTGAATTTACTACACGTAGACATCCTATTCTCTCCAAAGCAACAACTACCATCAAGAAACTTGTGTGAAACTGCATTTTCGAATGATTTGACTTCTGCTTTCTCTGTGTATATATTTTATTCTCACACTCAAGCTGACGTGTTTTTCTCGGTCAAATGTGTTTCTGTTCATTTTTTTTGGGTCTACCTACCTCCGAAAGTTGGTTTCTTGCCGTCTCTTCTCTGTGGGGGAATTACACTACAGATGGTTATCGAAGTTATTAGAAGTTAAAAAGCAACTGAGTATTTTTCAATGTGTAAGCGATTAATTACTCGGATTCATTTCTGTCTTCATTAATAGCATTTGTTCAGTTTTGACATGACACTTAATTAAGAAACTGTATTTAGCTTTCTACTCAAATCAAGTACAAATTTGGACGGATTGGACGATACTGCAAAGTGACGCTACACGGAAATAATTTAACGGGTTGTGAGATGGTGATACAAGTGGTATTCGTGGCCAAATGAAAATTTAACACGTGGGAATGATTTGAAAAAACGGCCTTGAATGACAATGAAATCCCCATAAATTCATTCATTAATTAAATGGGTGTAAGTAATCAGTAGCAGTCCTGGGTCGAGTTGGAATTTTAATTTTTGTACAGAACGAAAGTATAAAATGCAACCATTTTATTAAAGAAAACTTATAAATTCTCCTATCTAAATTATCAAAAAAGTTTTAGGAAACGTTCATAATTGATTTTTTTTTTTTTTAAAACCTTACCTGGATTTGAGCAATCTTTGAAAATGCTTTCCACCATAGCTGTGATTTCATCTTCCCTGATAGGCCTAAGTGCTTCAAGCCTCTTGGGAGTAAATAACTCAAGTGTACAAACTTTCCTAACCTTAACATAATGAGGTCCATAATCTGCCCAAACAAGGTCTTTTCCATCTCTACTGAATTTTGCAGCTGACCTAGTCCTATGCCTATCGGCCAATTGTTGGTCGTTCTCTTTGAGCACTTCCTTAGCCAATTCCGAATTCGAAACTATCACGTTCAGAGTGGAACCAAACCAAACCGAAATTATAGGTCCATAAACGTTTGTCCACTCCGAGTAGCATCTAAACCGGACTGGTTTGATGTCACAGAGGTTACCGATAATCGGCCATGGCCTTGGACCGGGTGGGAGCTTTAGGGTGAGTCTATAGTAAAGCTTGTATGCTAGGTAAAGGAAGATTATAGTGAGAATTACAAGGGGAAGAGCCATGAGAGGGAATTAGAGATTTAGATGATGAAAAGATAAAGTCGTGGTATTGTATATCAAATCATTACAAAAGGATGTAGTATATATATATACGTGATAGAATTGGAGGGAAGTTGGTAAGCAGGACGTGGTTTTGGATTTTGGATGGGTTTTACATGTGCAAGGTTGGTGAAGGGCATTTTTGCCCCAAGTGCAATAATGCATGCCATGCCGCAGATAAATTTATCTAATTTTAAAATAATGGAGTTTATGCTAAAAATAATTCTAAAGATTAGCATTTAGCGAAGGTAAACATGAAGATTTTTTCGACAGCAAAATTTGGAGGAACATTGCTAATAATGAGGTTACTCCGCATTCGACTGTACGCATACACCATATTTAAGAGAAAGTCAATCATGAAAATATGCCTGATTTTTTTTTTTAATTATAATTTCACTTTATACATCTATGTTATCCATTCCTTTAAATTATTTAACCCATGTTTTTATGCTTTTTCGCTCCATACATTCATGAGTCCTTCCTCCCCCCTCCCTCTGGTTTCATAACTTGTATTCTATATGTTATGACAAAATTAAGGAACTAAGATCTAAAGAATATGTGTAAAAATAACATGCAAGGAGAGAATGATGAGAGTATTTGATTTCTTTTATATTATGTTTGATATGTGGGAATGAAAACGGGATGGAATTGTAGTTGTGGGTACTATTTTTTTTTTTCCATATTTGGTAGTTTTTTTAGAAGATGAAATTATAATTCTTTCGAATTGGCGATTCTAGTTTCAAGTAATTCTACCCTTTAGGGGGGATTGCTATTTCATTTTACCTCATTAATTATCAATAATTTAAAATTACATGTTTAACCTTCATCCTAATTATAATATCTAATAATTGAGGACATTTCTGACAAATATTATTATATGTGCATTCTATTCCATTGGCATATCCAAACATATAAAAAAATTGATCTTTCTCTTCTCATTTAATTTTATTCCATTTTAAACGATTCTCATGTACTAAACGCAATATTAATTAATGTATTTAGCTAAAGAAGATATGACAAAGAAGGAGTAGAATGGGAGATTGTATAATAATTTACCTTACCTCCTCTTTCTCTCAAATTTAGAGGAGAAGCAAATTTAGTGAGGAAGGAGAAATGTCTTGAGAATCATACCCTTCTTTTACTTTCTTTTCCCTCCTAATTACTTTCCTTACCCTAAAACAGCTTTAATATTGTATATTTTTTACTTTGCATACCCATGTTATTATTGTTGTTAGTTTTACTCCCTTGCCAAAAAAAGCAGCATAAAAAATATATGGTAGATTTAGTAAATTACATTTAGTTAGTCTTTAGTAAAAAAAAAAAGAAAAAGAAAAAAGAAACTAATAGCATGTATGTAAAGGAAGAAAAAAAAAAAGCATGAAAACTTGGTTTATCTAACCGAAAAGGGATGAAAAAATACATGTATAACAAAGTCATCAAGCATATATACCTTGAATTAAGTATCTATGGAAAAGGAATAGCACATTTGTGTATATAATTTGTGTAATTAAGTCTTGGGAACTATACTAATCAAATTGTGATACAAAATACAATGAAAAATGGTGCATATGATAATTATTAAGTGGGGGCTGAAATGGTACTTAACCAAACAAAGTGCATATGATGATTTTCACAAATGATCTTCATTTTATGGGTGAAGTCAATGTGGAAATGATCATTAATGTAATAGATATTCTTGAAAGAATATCAAGAAGAAAAATTATGATAGATCTATAATTTTGTTCTTTACAAATGTCAAGAATTCAAAGAAACGATTAATTTGTGAATAAATAGGAATCAAGTAAGGTGATGATCTAAGAAATATTTAGGCTTCCGAATCTCGAATTCAAGAAACATTAAATTGAATCACCTTGGACTTTTTGGTAAAAAAAAAAAAAAAAACTTTGTCGTAACCTTGAAGGCTGGAAAGCAAAACTTCTTAATATGTCCCCAAGATCCTCATCTCCTTAGTCCTAGGAAACACATAAATTACTATCTCTAAGATTCATTATTATTTGGTCCTTTCCTTAACAAATCATAAAAATTAAGTAGGGAATTCTTATGGATCTACAAAAGAAAAAGAAAAAAGAATATTTATGGGGTTAGTTGAGAAAAACCAAATCATAGAGGGCCTATGACACGTTGACCAAAGAATGAGATATAAGACTTATCATGACTTTAAAGGAGGTTTGGTAGGTTTGTTTAAAATCTCAATATCATGTGCGCACTCATTATATGCTAATATTTTTATAAAACCAACTAAATAAAGAAAAGTATTTTAGGATTACACAATGATATGTTTCGACCCATATATATATATATATTAGCCTTTTATTGGTAGATTTTAAGAAAAATACACACACACACACATACATACTTATATATATATATAATATTTCTAAAAATACATACATATATATATATCTATATATATTTTTCATATGCTACTATCTTATTTTTTTTTGAAATACCCATATATATATATATATATTTATACTTTACGTTACATGTTATTTTCTTGTGTAGAAAACCAAAATATGTTTTGGGAATTCTTACATGTATTTTTCAGCCCTCATTTATATATATGTACATTAAGCAAAATTTTGCTAAACTCTAAGGAAACACATTACTCACAAGATATACATGGGACATGTTACATTCCTAGCTATGTACATGAAATGGAACTTACATATGTGCACATATTTCTAAAGTGTACACATTTGCTTTTTCCATTGTACTAAGAAATAGGGAAAAATACATATGAAAANTATAATATTTCTAAAAATACATAGGTGTGTAAATTGGGCTAGTAACATCTCCAATGCTACTATCTTATTTTTTTTTGAAATACCCATATATATATATATATATTTATACTTTACGTTACATGTTATTTTCTTGTGTAGAAAACCAAAATATGTTTTGGGAATTCTTACATGTATTTTTCAGCCCTCATTTATATATATGTACATTAAGCAAAATTTTGCTAAACTCTAAGGAAACACATTACTCACAAGATATACATGGGACATGTTACATTCCTAGCTATGTACATGAAATGGAACTTACATATGTGCACATATTTCTAAAGTGTACACATTTGCTTTTTCCATTGTACTAAGAAATAGGGAAAAATACATATGAAAAATTGAATACAAGGGATTTCAAGAAAATAAATAAAGAAGTGTAACAAAGAAAATGAAAGTACAAGGATTACTCTTGGAGAAAACTTTGAAGGGGTGAGTAGCTCATGTTACGCCCCGAGAGATATCTCAATCGTGGCAACCTGTCGTATACTGCCTCAAGCGCCTTAGATTAGTCTTACAGCTATTTCATAACCCTTGATACGATATATAAGGTGTGTTCTAATACTGGGTAGCTTGCTAGATGTACACTCTCAAGTAGATAAGAGTAATCAACATTTAATTAAGTGACACAGTTAATTAATCATCATTCAAAGTAAACATAAGTGGGCATATCAGTCCACAAAAATAGAGCAAGTATGACACTAACATACTAAGGAAGAGGTGGGACGCTTTCATTAGAATGGTAAATACTGAGTATAACCCATAATTCTTGTAATAAATGCTATAAAGAAAGACTTATCGAAAATTGCCTATTAGGTTAGTCCAACTAAAAAAACGTAGAAATATGTCTTAGGGAGTCTCTAGCTAAACATTACATAATATGTTCAAATATTTATAAAAGAGTTTATACTAAGAAGAATAGTAAGAATTTTCTCAGTCGCTCTTTCTTGTCTCTCACATCTCAGCTCTTAATATTAACCTTAGGCATAATACACCCTTGTATGAGCTATAAATTATCCTACATCAAAAAGACTAAAGGGCTGTAAGCTTTCAACTAGCTTAATGAGTAATCTATCTTACTATACCTTTATGTAATAATCAAGCAATTAAATTATACAATCATATGAATGCAAATAGTACAACCATATGAATGCAAATAGTCATATGCTCAATAAATATATATATAGTTGGACCAGTAACCGTATATAGCTTGGGATTTTTCCCTCTAAGCTAGGGTTGGAGTTACTTAAATTGTCAGATTCGGGTTCTAAGCACCTTCGGCTACTAATCACACTTATCTCACATTCTCTCTTTTCTTTCTTTTCTCATGGTTCCTTATATAAAATTTCAAGTTCTTAATCCCTAAGCTGAGAGTATGTATGAAGAGTGCACATAGTTTACTTACTCTTAAGTGATGAACTCTAGGATTAGGTCCTTTGTTATATAATTAGTGTCTCCAGTGCTTAGTAAACTAGTAAATTAGGGTGGGGTCATGTTGCACATGTGTATTGCACGAAAACTCATATAATAATTATCACGACCCCGCAAAACCCCTCCATCCTGCTTACGTAATGTGATGGCTAACACATATAAATGATGTAAGTCATGACATGCATGATTTGATTTAGTTAAAGTCAAATTTCATTAGGTTCATTTTATTTTAGTAACCAATCAATATCATTAGACAATCGCAAGATATGCTATGAGTAACTAAACAATAATCAATTAATTATCTTATATTAAGGTGTCTTAATACAATAAGCACATAATGTCATACACATGAAAATGCCCAAGCTCCTAAGCATACTAGTTATTATCTAAATTTTAGTGTAACAACTCTATAAGAAAATACAAGTATGATAGTTATTGGAATACTCACTTGGCCATGATGTACTATAGGTTGTAATAATTTGCAGGCAGGTTTAGATCAATGTTGGGATCACCTGAAATAACCAAGAAGGAGTATCAGTAAAAAAGCGAGTAATTTCCTCCTAAGCTAACTATCTTTGTTATGATTCTCTGTTTTGGCGTAAATTTGTTTTTATCATAACATTTTCCTTTTAACTCCGATTTTTGCATTCTTATAGTTGTTTTCTATGATTTTTGGGTGTAGATTCTTGTGGTGCTGTCCATTTTGCCAAATTGTAACTGAAATTTTTGGTGTAGGTTTGAAAAGTTATGAACCTCTTTAGTTGTTTGGTTTAATGGTTCTATTTCGCATTGTTTTGATCGTTATTTTATACTCTTCCAATTTCAAGCGAGTTTTAAATTCTTATTTGGGCCTTGAAGTGTGTTTAGGCTTAGTTCTTTATGGGTTCATATTTATTTGTTGGCTTAACTTTAGTCTCTTACTTTTAGTGTTCTCATTTTTGGGTTTTTAGGACTTATTGTTAAAGTTTCTTAAGTTGAGCTTTCTTATTTATTCTTTGGGCTTTTGGATTATCAAGTTAGGCCTTAAATTTTATATGCTAAAATCTATAACATGGGAAAGGGAGAAAGTGGGACGTGGTGCTGTACTTTACGTGTAGATTTGTTATTTTTTATTCGTTTATTTATTTAGCTACTCATTTATGCATTTGTTTGTTCATTCATTTTTCTTGTTTGCTTTACATAAAAGCTACTAACTTGGTAGTTTGATTGGTTACAAATTAAAGTTCTAATTTAGGAGTTTATGGAAATGAAAATTATTCAGTTGTTTAGTTAGTATTTATTTTAATCATCTCTTAGATTTCAAGTGCTAAATTATTAAGGATTTGAAGTTTTATAATTGGTAGGTTTTAGTTATGTTTTAGGACTTTGTAGGTTAACCTTTACCATGATTATGATTTATCAGGCGAATTTTAAATATTTAGCTTGTTGACTTTAGGGAATATTGGGACCTTTTAAGCTCGACTCTAAGTATTTAGTAAAATTTACAAGGTTTATAGCTCAACTCTTGTGCTACCTCTTTGAAAACTTCCAAACACTCCTTTTTGCTGGCTTTACTCTTGTTAAAAAGTTGATGCTCAATGTGCACTAGGGTAGGGAGGTGGTAAGGTATAGATAATTCTTTGAAATGAAAGGAAAAATAGAGGGATTGGAAGGGTGTGGGGCGTTGGTGGTGTAAAGGAGTGGTAATGAAGTGTGTATGCTAGTTGAAGAGGAAAGAGACAAAGAAAATCTTAAGTGCATATATGGGTATTACGTCGGGTAGTTTGGGGGAGTGGAGAGGAGCTCTTGTGTGTTGAATTTTTAAAGAAAAATGGAAGAGTGTTTGCTTGTGTATTAGGGGATTTCATCCAACGGAAGAAATGAGGTGTAAAACCCGATAAAAAGGAAAAATAAAGAATAATAATAAAAGAAAATAATTAAATAATTAAGAATTTGGATTAAGGATAAGAGTGGTATTATTTATAAGTGGTAGGGGCATTTTGGGCATGGAAAAATTTTCATGAACCTTAAGTATAAAAGGCTACTATTGAGTTTAGAAACCCTTTTTCACAAACATTTCTTACTTATAACACTTGTTGTTAGGGTTTTCATGTGATTTTGGAATCAAGGGAAGGAGAGTAGTGTGTTTCAATAAGATTTAAATAAAAAAAGGGATTAAGGTAAGTTGTTGGATTGTTTTCCTGTTGAGTTTTTAATCAAATTTCAATAAAAATTTGTTTTCCTAATAAGGCAACGGGTAAAATGAATTTAGGGTGGTTTATCGGGAACCCTACATTATAATGACCCAACAGTATCGTTGTCGTGATAGGTCGCCATCTATCGTATAAAGGTCTATTATCAACCCCCTTACTGATCATAGGCCTTTCATACGACACACAAGGCTCCTTCCACTCTACGTTACCACTAGGCCCATAAACAAGTAATATAGAGCAATTTAACTAAAATTTCTTCTATGTTATAAATTAACTAATTGTATGGGCTCGTGAGACCCACACCAAAACAATATTATAAACAAATGCAGTTCATAACGGAACTACATAAAATTTAAGTTATGCGCAGAAACATAAAAGTATCTAAATATCTATAATCTATTACAAAATGTTCTCTTTGCTTTTTGGTTGCTCTAACCCGTCTCTATACGAGACTTACCATGGGCATGCCTTGGCCTGGATTGACGAAGAGGTTCTCTTGCATCAACAAAAATCTATAGGGATGTAAGCTTACGCTTAGTGAGATAAATACCCTCGTCAATACCACATAGCAAAAGTTTATTATATGCACAATCATATGAATGCATGAACAATCAGTATGTTAAACAACGCATGCAGTAACCTAGGATCTGCATACGACTCAGAATTACGCCCCCTGAAGTCAAGGTTTGGAGATAATTAACCGACCCAAATCAAAATCCGGGTTCTAGACCTTGGGTTTTATTCATTTGCACTATCGTGCTCGTGCCAAAACAAAACTCTCTCTATATATATGTATACTTCCTTTACCAAAATTAAATCATATTTTTTAAAATCCCAAGTCTAGCGGTGTGGTGGCCTCTGCAATCCACAATCATACGCCTTAAGCAGAAGCCACAAGACTCGGCCTCTCGCTGACAGTTGGCGTCTCCCTGCGCCTAGTAAGCCTATCAGCTTAAGATATAGACTCAATATATATGATGGCGTAGCTAGTGCCCAATCCTGTAGGAAACTCGTATTCCTGTGAGTCCCTTCCCATCTTCTCCGTAAAGCGGTAGTCGGTGTTATCCATATGCAATATGGGGTATGCATGATTCATTTTGATTTCTTAATCGTATAAGTGATTAACTCGATTTTCAGGGTGATCAGACTATTTCATTCCATACGATTCACATGTATATATAATGCAAGCAATTCCCATTATTAGATATAATTAATAAGTCATCACATTCATCCATAGATTCATATACATGCATTTCCCATATCCCACAAGCATCCACGTTCATATATATAAATTTAGGTACATTTATTCTACAAGCAAAATCAAGTAAAGAGTTATCGGGAATTTACTCACTCTGCCATATGGGTCAGTCAAAGTAATTTGGAGGCAAGTCATCTCTGTAAATAGTGTCCCCTGGTCATTGAAATAATTTTTATAAGGAATTGAAGCAAACTTAAGAAACTAAGTAAATTTTCCTTAAGTTATATCCTTGACTAGTTTTCGTAATTTTTCCCGGTTTTTACTCAAAGTTCAATCGCTTATAACTTTTTCGTTTTAAATCCGATTTTTATGATCTTATAGTCAATCTTCATCGTTTTCGAGTGTACTTTAACATGGTAAGGTTAGATTTTTGAAATGAGGTATACAGTTCTGTCCATGGGTTAGAATAGTAGCGTTCCTCATGTGTTGGAGTGTTTTTGGGCCTTGTTTGGTAAATAGGCTTTTTGATAACTTGAGGAATTCTTTGGGCTTGGTCTTAAGATTTTATCATAAGCTTAAAATACTCCTTGAGATCAGATTTACAACTTTGATTTATATTCCTAAGGCTAACAACCACTTTTGGGGCCCTTTAGTGGGCTTAAGTTGTCAAATGGGCTTGTTTTTGGTTCAAACTAAAGTTAATAACTTTGGTAGGCTTATGGGGCCTTAGGTGGATTTCTTATGGGCTTCAAAACAACCTCTCTTGACACTGTAAGGTGCTGGTCAGAATTTCATTGAAGGCCCAACTTAGAGTTCTAGGCTTGTTTTGAGAGTTTTAGGCTTGGTTTTGAGTTTTAAGCTTTATATACTTACTATACTTGCTTTGGTTGATCTTTTCACTTTGTTCATTCACTTTGTTCATGTTTTTGAGCTTCTTTTTCCCATGTTTCAGATCTGTTCATGATGGTTCCAAGAGGACCTCATTTGGTTTTTCAACTTGTTTCATCATTTTCTTAAGTTTAGGTGGTAGATTATGCACTTAACTACTTGTGTACAAATCTTAACTTAACTTTTCTTCCATAAGATGATTCCTTAGCTTATGTTCCACACAAAGAAATAGTAGATCTTATATTTAATATAACTCCCATATCATAGCTCATGTCATACAAAGTTGGTTTCTTCATAAAACTTCATGTGATGGATTTTTCCTTAACTTAAGTCTAAATTTGAGCATGTTTAATTTAATGGAAACAAAATCAACATCTAAATGACTATGGAACTCTCACGTCTAACATGCTTATCCTTCATTAAAGTTCTCATTTCAAGATTTTCTTAGCTTAAAATCTTCTAATCAAAGCTTTAAACAAATGTTTTTACAAAACACCAACTTTACATGCTCATGTTTCAACTTCATGTAAGGATTTCATGGTTTGTTTCTTAAAACGATTTTTGGTGCTATAACAACTTAAAACTTACTTATATCTTCAAGAAATCAAAGTCTCCTAACATAAATACTAATCCACATGTCATAAGAAACACTTACTCGTCCTTAAAGCAAAGTTTGGTGGTTGTGCACTAAGGTTCCACTTAATCTTTTAACTTTGCTCCTCCTTTTTGCCACCTTTTTGGAACCCGAATCTTTTGTTCTTTTGGAATGGGGTTTGTGGAAGGTTCTAAGGGTCTTAAAAGGTCTTGGATGGTGAAAGAAAATGACACAAGAACAAAAGAAAAAAATGCCGTGAGTGAAGCTTCAAAAATGGAAGAAAAATTGATTTTGTGGGGTAAGGTTGTTTCTCCTTTTTATGTTTGTTTCAAAGGAGAGAAAAATGAAGTGAAAGTGAAATTGAAAGGGAGAGAAATGGTGGAGAGAGTGGCCGGTTGGAAATGAAGAGAGAATGAGTGTTTAAACGTCTTGAAAGTGTTGTCTTGTAGCTTACACAAAAGTCAACAATTGCAACTATTAATGATGTAAGCATTAAGAGGTGAATAGTGATGTGTAAGAAGAAGTGATTGATGGGTGAATGACAAGTGCATGACCCCTCTTTCTCTCCTTTTTAGATCTGCCATTTAAAGTCTTTTTATGCCATGGAGTGGTCTTATCTCATTTATTAAAGTTAAGCTTATGAAATCTTGTGAAAAATTGTCCATATGTAGTATAAGTGAAGAGATGATAAGGAAATTGTCTTATCACTAGATTTTGATAAGTTATCAATTGATAAATGATTCCAACTCTCAATTGATAAGTTATCTAAGGTGTTTGGTTGATCTACTTATTTATGTATAAGGCTTACACATGAAGATAAGGGCATAGCCTTATAGGAAATTGTTTTTAGGTTTTCATCTCACATTGTTTTGTAATTTATGATTTGATTTTTATAAAATTGTGAAATTTTCTAAAGTTGAATGATATTATTCAAATTAAATTATTGATTAATTACTTAGGGTTAAAATTCCTTAATGGTTTTAAGTAACTTTAGAGCTTGCAGTTCTTCAAGCTCGGGTTTTATCGACAATTGGCTTTTGAATTGTAAAAATTTAATTCGTTTCTAATTATAAACTTAAGTTTTTAGTTTAGTTGATCTTTAGGAACGTTCAAAAGGTACTCTTAATCGAGTCTTAGGCCCACTAAAAGTAGGGTTTACATACATCGTATTCTTAGTGGTGGAAGCATGGATTTCGAATCTTAATGGTAGGGATTCCATGACTATGCTTTGTATATCTGATTCTAATAAAAGTGTGATTGAGATTGGGGTGTTGATTTGAGATTTGGGTTTAGATTGGTGTTTGGTTGGTGTTTTGAGGGGGTGTAAGACTGAGTTGTTGATTGGAAAACACTAAGGAAGGGTGGTTTTTGAGAATGGCAGAAGAGGGGTCGAAGAAGTGGGGGTGAAAAGTCATTGCAACTTGTAGAAATGTGCAGATTGTAGACTAGCCTTTGGACATCACCCCCATCAGATTCCAGATGCTAGGAAGTAAATGCACTTAGAATCTTGGCATCTAGATGCCATGTGATGTAGCATCTAGACTCTAAGTCCCCTATTGCCTGTAATGACGTTTCCCTCGATTCCTTGATGTTTTGCGGATGTGTTTTTTCCATTCCTAATCCTTTCTAAAGGCTTTCTAAACATGAATCATCATTTAAAATGTTTCATAAACCAATTTATCATCTTATTGATCCTATGTTCCTAAAGTGAGAAAAATTGTAAATATGAGGTGGTTGAGTTGTTGAGTTTAAGAGTGTTGCTAGTTGAGTCTAGAAACTAAGTAATATACTTTGTTTTCATGTGAATGGGTTGTGAGGCAAACATTTTAGAATTTGAGCAAACAGTTTAGTTAGGTATTGGATATTGTATATTGCTTGTGTTTGTAGGACTACAACTTATTAAATGGACATGATAATTATTTGGCCTAAATAAAGTGTGTTGCATGTGCTTAGCTAGGCCCAAAGGATTGGGAGGACTAGTGACCTTGGGGTAGCACTTTAATGATTTTAGTGTGATGTTGTCTTGATTTGAATCTCACTTTGAAATGATTTGGGTAGTTTTAGGTGTTCCTTGGTTCTTAAGGTATTGGGGAGGACCCAATAGCATTCTTAAAATATATTTGTGTACAGGAGTCATGAGATACTCTAGGTTCTAGAATGCTAGAACCATATTGTTTGATCGGCTTAATAAAAGATAAGGGATTGTTGTTGTTGCATATAATGATTTTGAATTAGTGTGGTTGTACATTTATCGAATGTTCATGCGTATGTGGTTTGTTTACCCTATACTGGGCTTTGCTTACCCTTTAGGGATTTCTATTTTTAGGCATAAGATCAGGTTACAGAGAATACAAGATTATTATAGTGATTATTATTATTATGGTGATGGATCATATTATTGTGACTACTACTTTGATGATGGAAACAGTTCAATGTAGTTTGAATAGGATTATGGACATGGTTAAATTATGTTGTCGGATTGTTAATTATTTATTTCTATTTTGTATTTTAGGTCATGAGAAGTCGCTTCAGACTTCTCTCATCAATGTTCTCGGTATTGTGTTATTGTTGAATTTGACAGATATGAGATGTTGAGTCTTGATATTTTGATTTTCTTGAGACAAATATAGTCCAATTATGTCTTTAATTTTATTATCTATGAACAAATTAATTAAGGAGTTTATCACTTTGTAATTATTGGTGAATTGAGGATGTTAAAGACATATATAAAATTTTATGGGAGTTATTAGAGGTTATTAATGATTATTAAATTTATGGAGAAGCTAGTAGGTTGAATTAAGATGCTTGATGTAAGCCCTAAATATAAGCCAAGTAACCGTAGGATTGAACTTAGTATACAAAGTTTAGGATGATTGGTTAAATGATCTGATCAAGTTTAAATTATAAGTTAAAGTTAGAAATATTAGGAAAAATGATCTTGTAAGTTTGAATTTAAGAAAATAAGTAATAAAATAAGAGAATATAAAATTGTCAAATTTTAAGTATATTATTGGTTATTTATTGGAAATGCGAGAAATGCATAAAATGCATTCCAATAATTAATAAATCGTTAGAGATAAATTATATGTATACTAAAAATCATAAAATAAACTAAGTAATATTTAGGAGTGTTTACTTATACCTTACATGTATTTATGTGTAGGTATAAATACACGAAATTACCTAAATTGCCTGAAATTAGCTAAAAAATTGCTAAATAATTAAAGAAAATTATAAAAAAATCAAAGAAAAATTAGAAAAAAATCAAGAAGATTAGAGATGATCTAGATCAAGTTATGGTAACTAGGGAGAAAGAAGAGAAAATTTGACCAATTAAATTGAAGAAACAAAAACGGCAAATAGAAAGAGATATAGGCTCTGTCTTGTCTAAATTAATGCACCATAATTGCTTTATGACCCTATAAATAGCCAAAAATATTCAAATGACTCTTTGGACAGTTAGAAGATTAGGAAAATTGGAGAGCACTAGAAATTGAAAGAAATTAGGGTTTTAGGAAAAAATTTCTAAAATCTATGTAAGTCGAACCCAGACCTCACTACCATTTGGGACTGAACCACCAACACTACCCTACTCCAAACTAATCGCCTGGACCGATTGATACACCTTGAATCGGTGTTGGTGGCTGAAAGCTCAAAAACTAGGTGAGTCTCAAATCTCATCTGATTTTGCAAAATTTCTTAAAATTATTAATTCTGCCTAAAAAATTATGAAATTTGTTATTATGATGTTTTATTATATGTAGATTTAGGAAAAAATAGTGATTAAGTTTAATCATTTCTATAAGTATAGGGTTCTTAAGAAATTAGATAAAACCGAGCATGCTTAGAATTAGAAATAAATAGGCTTAAGAGTGTAATTTAGAGCTCAATTTTTTTCTATTGAATACTTAAGTAATATAGAATAGTGCTATGAAGCCATTTTTTAAAATTAATTTTCTAAATTTTTAAGTCTTAAAATGATGAGAAAAATGAGTAATTTTGGATTAATTAAGTAATTAAAGGATTAATTACTGATTTAGAAGGTAATTAGATGTTTAAAAATGTTACTCTTTGATGTGGAAACATAATCCTAGCATTTGGAGTGTTAATTGTAATTAATATAGGAATGATGTAGTAAATGTGAGTAATTTAGTAAAATGTGAAATTGGAATTTTAATAAATATAAAATAATAGGTTAAATTGGATAATATAATAATAATATCAGTACATATTAAATCTGGTACAAATATTAATTTTAGGTATTTATACAAAAATTATAAAATTTTCTCGTATCGAAAGTAAATTCAGTACACTAATCAGGATCAGAGTGTATCTAGTAGGTTAGAATACTGAATTAAAACCTAGTATAATATTAGGATATTTAAGCTTAATGTGATTAATTTCACATTAGAGTTTGAAATGTATTTTAGGATTTGGAACTTGAATTGGAATCGGATTTGGAAACTGAACCCTGAACTAAAGTAAGATGAATCGTTAGTAAATGATAGGTACATAAGGAGAATTGAGTTAAATCCTAACTTAGAATATGTATCATCTAAGTATAAGTACTAAAAAGAGTGTATTTATATTATAGGACATACGGAGACAAATCAACCTGCAGTAAGTGGTTGAGTGACTCAAAATTCTAAGTAAGTTGGGTTTAATGCTTCATTGTATTTTAGAGTACTTGAAGACTTAGGTTTGTATATGATTGTGATTGTAAGTAGTTTTATGCATGTGCTTGTGTATTTGATTTTGTATTGAAATTTGTGTTATGTTTGATGATTATTGTGATTGGAGTGGTGCGGAATTGTTTGGTCACCTTAAATTGAATATAATCTTAATCGACCTAAATATCCTAAAAAGACATGCATTGCAAACCTATAGGGGATCATAAGGATTCTTAAATTAAATACTGACACTTTCGAAAAAGATAGCGTTAGATAGTAAATTGGTCTTTTCTTCATCTTTAGCCGAACTACGTGACAAGAGAGGAGGTCGTAATGAGGATGAGGGCATTGGTTCGAAGGATAGTTTTAGGAGGAGCAGTATCTCCATTGCACAAACTTGGGTTTGGTTGTGAGTTGTTGTATAACATGAAAACTCCTTAACTCGGATTAGAGTGGGTGAAATTACTCTAATTTCACAACAGACTGGACTACGTTGTGTGATGGCACTTGTTTGTTGCATTTCATGAAAATAATTACTTAATAACCTTGATTATGCTTGTATACATTCATAAGTCTCCAATTTAGCTTACTGAGCTGTAGTTGCTCATACCTGCATAGATTCTTTTATAGGTCTTGACTTCTGATTTGTGATGTTGCAAAACAATTACCTAGAGGTTAGATTTCTTTTGAAGCTATAGGGAGTGAGCATCCATTGGCAAAAGATCAAGTCTTATTTAGAGTCTTGCTAGTATCCTTAGGATAAAGAACTGATACATGATATGTACATTAGTTAATTACTGTATTATGTAAGATCTCCTGAGAATCCTACGATAATGTGAACGTAATTATATATATATGACTTAAGATTTTACTTTTATTGTAAATTTTAGCTAAAAATCATAATCAAACTGTTTACTTTAAAGCGAGGAGTCATCTACGCCTTGTGTAGATCGTATCTATGATAGGCACTGTGAGGTTAGTTCCAGTTATAAGTTGATTTATATGGTGGGACTGTTGCGACTTTACGACTTTGGGGCATAACAATTAATGTGTCAATAGATTATAGGGACACATAGCGGGCTGTAATTTCATAGGTTTGGGGGTTTTATAACTCTAGTGGTATTAGAGTCAAGTTTTAAATCATAGACAACTAAGGTATGAACCTCAATATTTATAAGTTATGAATTAAAGTATAGTAATATGATTGTAAGGATAGGATAGGTAGCATGTAAAGATATACTAAGACTTGTGAATTAAGTTGTTTCTTCTACCTTATGTTCTCCGTAATTCCTTCTGGTCAAGTTATTCATTGTATGCTTATTGTGTTTAAACCCTCCTTATGAACTTAAAGTTATACCTATATAACTTTGTTCATGTGTTCCTTCTTATAGCATGCCTAGACGTAGTACAACTTCCAGTTCCTCCTATCATCTTTAAGGTGGTAGGGATATCAATTCTAACCACATCTCTTTGCCAAATCAAACTGAGGTGACCATGCCATTACAAAGGCAAAGACAACCACCACTAACTTAAGACCAACCTATCTTTAGCTAGACTTAGGCCTAGTAGAACCAAGGCTAATAGTAGACCTATCTATCTTAGGGTATGACTATACCTAACTAGATAGCCTTAGAATGACTAAGGTTAAGGGTTAGAAACAATGATAGTTGCTCAAGTTTTGAATTCTATGAATGCGATGATTAGGGTATTGGTGTAGGAGCAGTAGTGGATTCAGAGAGATATGCAAGTGATTCAAGCCAATGTTGAGATATGGAGGCAAAGAAGCAAGCTGATATAGATGTTGGTACAAGTGGTCTTACTAGTGGAAACACCTTTAATAGGTTTGTGAAGATAACCCACGACTTCTACCCCAAACATAATGACCTAGTAAGAGTTGAAGAGTGGATTAAAGAGGTAGAGAAGTCCATTGCTATGGCAAAAGTACCAAAAAACAAGAAGGTAACTTATGCTACATTCTTTTCGAAAGGGTCTGTAGCTTAGTGGTAAGAGAATGCTCCCAAGACAAATGGGAATGTAATTGGTCCTATAACTTAGGATGGGTTCAAGCATATGCTCTTTGACAAGTTCTTCCCTGATAACACTAGGAAACATATGGAGCTGGCTTATCAAACCTTATAGTAAGGTTATAGTTTAGTATCTAAGTATGAGGTAGAGTTGAATGCCTAGTATGATTCTTGCTAGAACTCATCAAAAGGGATGAGAGATCTCGTGCTAGAAGGCTTACTTTTAGGTTAGAGCTTAAGTTGCAAGAAAGAATGGCTATGTTTAAGGGCACTACTTATGCTGAGATAGTAGAAATGGCCAAAAGCTTAAAGTAGGGAATGAAGATAAAAGAGGAGTTAGTGGCATGTAGAGAGAAGAAGGCTCTTGGTAAGAGGCCTATGTAGAACTATGGATTGCTAGAGAGGTTCAAAAGACTAGCTTAGGGTATCACGATTCAAGAGTGCGACAGACCACCATATGCACCACCTAGGCTAGTTATGAGGCTATGTAAACCCCTAAAATTATCAACCTAGCTTTTGTAATGACTCGACTATGTTAGACAATTTAGGAGTCGACAAGGCTAATGAAAGTGAAAACCTTAAAAGAATTACTCAATCGCGTAAAGAATTTTTCTACCCTAAATGTTTGTAAATGCTAAAGATTTTATTCAAAAGTGATAGAAACCCTAAAAATGATTATCTTAAAGACATATGTGCACTAATCCAACATGATATACACTAAAACCCTAATTGATAAAATAATGCTCATCTTTTGTCCAATTCACTAGTAAAGGGTTAGAGATGACCCTCATTCATACTTATATGCTTTGAATCCTTAAGTAATCCTTTAGAAACTAAGATAATGAGTCATAGATTATATTTACTTCTTAAGTAAGTGATTAAGATAGTTTCATCTAGAGTTAGGGTAATAGTTGAAGATTAGGTTATATGTAGTGAACCTTAATACTCAAATTGGTACTTTTTGCATTTGTTATTCAAAGTAGTTTATCAAATGAGATATATAGACTATAAAGACCTAAAGTAAGATCTCATCAACAATGTTTACTAATCAATTCATCAAATATCTCATTTCCCCTCATTTTCTTCATTTTTCCCTTAATTTCTCTTAATTACTACATTATGTGCACAAAATTACACATACTTAAGGAATGTTGACTAAGGTAATGCATGTTGACCAAAGTCAAAGGGTTGACCAAGTCAACAGATGTTGACTAAAGCCAACATTTTGAAAAGTCAAAAGTTTTAAGAGATAAGGAAAATATCTTAGTTCTTAATGATGGTTTTCTTTTCTTTTCCTTTTGATTTTTCTTTTCCCTTTCCTTACAATTGTTGCCGTCCACCTCTTCCCCTTCTAGACCCCACCATTTGTTGTCTTCCATAATTGAAAACAAAACAAAAGAAACAAAAACAAAACTTCCCTTTCATGTCGTGAACAGCCTTCCCCTCTTTCACTTTCATTCCTTTTCCTTTTGTCTCCATAAACTTCAACAAAATTAAAGGTATGTTCTTAAGTTGTTTTATGTTACTTTATGTTATTCATTAGTTAGTTAATTAGGTAGATTAGGTAAATAGTTAGGTGTTTAGTGAAGTCTTGAAGAAGAGGAAACAAAGTTTCCATCTTTAAGTGTAGAAAGTGAAGAATCATGAAGGAAATGGAAGAAATACATGTGTATGTACTCTTAGATATGTGTACATAAAGAAATACCAAAGAAATACAAGTATGTGAACCTTTATACATAAGTATGTATCATGTACATAACCTAATTTAAGACCATATCTAACTATATATGTATATACTATACTAAATACATACATAGAACTACAAAAGGATGAAATTGAGAGGATTTTCTTAAGGAAAAATTTGGCATACGAATTTTTAGTATAAAAATACGTATCCAACCGTATAGGTATATGAGTAGAAATACATGTATAAATACAGTATAAGTATATGTATGTATAAGGCATATGTACATAAGTATAAGTATAAGGCATATGTACATAAGTATAAAGTAAGAAATAAATGTACATAAGACATGTACATAAGACATGTACATGTAACATAAGCATATGATGACATAAAGAAAAGATGATGTAAGCGATGACATAAGCATAGGTTTAGAAAATGAGAAAAAATAAGAAAAATGTAGGTAATTAGGTACTAAACTTAGTAAATTCTAATACACTTTGTAAATTAGATTATACCTAATTCAGTACATAAAATAGTAATAGTAAAGTAAGTCCCTAAATTATAAGAATTTAAGGAATAAAGGATACAAATACAAGTAATAAGAATAATTAAGTATTATAACTAAAAATTTCTATAAACTTAGTTCATAATGTAAAATAGGGGTCTTAACATCCAAAACAAACATTACCGTGTGAATATACGTCCGAAAAAGATAAAAAACGACTATAAATTCATAAATATTAGAAATAAAACGAAAAAGTTATATACGATTGAAATTAAAGTCTTACCAAGTAAAAGTTAATAGTAGTCTAAGTAGAATTAGGTAATTAAATGTTTAGAATTATTAGTTAATTCAAATACTTATTAGTATTGTTATCACATAATGATCAGGTGACCCTGAGGTGAACGAGGACCTCCCAATTGATTACTATGATTAGGGCAAATCACTATGGCCGAGTGAGTATTTACCCAATGATTCCATGCTTGTTTTGTGATTGTAGATAGTAGACTTAAATATTATTGTTAATTGATGATTGTGTGGGGTTTAGGAAAATGCCTATGTATGTTGGTATGTCTTGAATTGTGAACTTATCTTAAATATTGATAATGCTATGTTTGTTGCATGGTAGTATAGCAAATGATTGTGTGCACAATTGGATGGTCATAGCATAATTTGAACCTAATTATACTCGGCCTATAAAAAGAAATTGAGACATGCATTAACATGTATAGCATGGATATTATTTCGGCCGTCACATCACACGGAGGTAAAGAGAGGCCATTCGGGGGTTGATATTATTCATTTATTTGGTTCTGTACGGTGTACTCGTACAAAATGACCTTACCCTGGCCCGCGGGAACACTAGGCGTTGGAGGCGCCAACCGCCTGGCTAAGGGTCGAGTCTAAAGGCCTCCGTTTAGGGGTGAGTGTGGACTGCGGGGGCCCACTCACAATTATACTAGTACTTGGGTTTTTTTGAAAATAAAAGAATTATTTGACATAAGTACGAAATGTGGAATTCCGTAGTAAAGTAAGTTCTAGTATAATACCCGGATCTGATTGGTGCCGTGTATACTCCAACCCTGACTTCGGAGGGCGTTAAATCCGAGTTACGTATATGAACTAGTTAATTATACGTATTTATTAGCATACTGGTTGATCATTCATTCATATGCTTGAATATAATGTATTTATAACTTGCTTGTGGTATGGCTGAGGGTTTTGCTCACTAAGCTTAGGCTTACACCCCTTTAGACTTTTGTTGCAAGATAGCCTGTTTGTAGAGACAGGACGTGGAATGCCGCAGGTTAGCTTGGGGATTTGGGCAAGAGCGAGCTGTTATGTGTATTGAGAGAGAACAGTTTATTTAGACTCTTCCCATGTACTTTTCTTTATCTTATTATTATAGACTTAGACATACTTAAATGTTATGTAATATAAGCTTTGTAACTTAAATTTTTTATAATTATATTTGTGTAATGATATCATGTGAGTCTGGATGTTCTTTGGAAACTAGTGGTTATAGAGCCTTGTATATTGTGTGAAGAGTTCTTGATTGGAAGGGTAACCAATCAGGGGTTCTTTGTACAGTATACGGCGTCTGCCACGACTAGGCCGTCCTCAGTTCGTGACAGGCTAGCTCTAGTACTAGCCTGTTTATATACACTTGTGTTAGCTAGATGCGCTTGTTGCTTCAGACCATATGACATCTTAGAATGTAAATAGACTCATGCTGCATGCTTTCTATGTGGTAAAATCGGGCATGTCAGCAAGGGCTGTAAGGAATCGACTTTGATGCATTAGGGCTTCTATTTTAGATGTAACCAAAGAGGCCATCGGGTAGTTGATTGTAGAGATACAGGGAAATAGCAAGTTTAGACTACTTATGTGGCCACTACTCAAAATACCGCTCGTACTACTTGACAATAACTAAAGCCCTATTAGAAAGCTCTAGCTTGAGTTTTTGTACTTTAGCATCAGAGTTAGAGTTGGGATACTATTGATGTGGACACTTTGAGGTACGCTTACTATTCATAACTATAATGTTTGTGTTCTTTTTGATATTGGTGCTTCTCGTTCTTGTGTTGCTAAATCATTCACGTGTGCTTGCGACTTATGTGTTGTATTCATGGACACTCCTTTAATTGTTAATATGCCTTTGGAGAGTAAAGCTGTTTTGAGTAGAATATGTCAGGGCATAGAGATTGCGGTAGAAGGGAGAATCTTATTAGTAGATTTACTGGTACTAGACATGTTAGACTTTGACATAATTTTAGGAGTAGATTAGTTGTCCAGGCACCATGCATGATAGGGATCAAAGACCAATCACGCGCTTCTGAACTCGAAAGCTCGCTTAGATGGTTCGTCGAGCTGTCTGAGGTGAGTTAAGTGCTGAGGAATAGTGCTTGCTCTAGCCTAACTTACTGAGCTATTTTGCTCTTCACATCATCTAAGAAGTTGCAAAGGTTACTGATTAACGTATCAAGCCGACCTCTCCGTCATGCAACATTTCTAGCATCGAATTAGACTACTATTAATTTGATCACTGTCGAAGCCGGGTTGATAGCTATTAGGAGCTTACCACTTGAGGTCAACTCGAAAGTGTGTTATCCCTGAGCCAACCCTTATTTAGTCCCAACAATCAGAGTTGTTGAATTATCGATGCCGACCAGACCTGATTGCCCACCCCTACTTAGCTTGTAGTGATATTAGGACTACAGAATGAGTGGAATTATACGCATGCTGTCCTTTTTTGACATCTATACTGTCCTTATTGCCAATGGATATTCTTTTACATGATTACGTTGATGCCCCTGTAAATTATTCTTTTTTCCTTTATTAGTAGGAATCTTTTTTGTAAATTACTCTCACCTAGGATTTACCCTAATTGAGTCATACAAATACTTATACATTGTAATAACTGCAATATAACAGTTATGAGATTGAATTTTTCTAAACTCACTCTCTTGAGCTAAGTGTTCTGTTGCTTACTCTCGAGCTACTCTTATCTAGCCCTTTGAGTATGGACTAGTGGCAAGCAACCTTTGATTACACTTATGCATCATATCAAGTGTGTCCTGAGCTTGTGTGAGGTATCGATGCATCATATCCAATGTCAATGCATGGGAACCCCTACTCATCCTTTGACTATCTTTTACTTTTTGAGCCATCTTATGGCCTAAACCCACTCCTTGGTTACGCGTGATATTAGGTCATGTGTTCATCCACGAATCTATATCATCCTGGTATTAGAGCTTGGCTATACTTGAAGCTGGACTCTGTTACCGTGTTCTTTGAGTGGTTTGTTACTACTCTTGTGTGATAGAGGTTCTATTGTTAATATTGGAGTTTGGTAGTTGAGAAGTGTTTTGTACTCTATTTTCCCCTGTTTTCGATATACAAAACAGAGTGTGGTTGATTGTTTGTTTGTTTGTTGTGTAGTCATTGTGGTGTTAGAAGTATTGGTTGTTAATTTGTAGTTGCTATTTACGGAAAGAACTTCAAGTGGTATTATTAGACATCAATTTTGTAGGGTAACCAATAATGTCAGATTCAAGTGTTTAAGGAACTTTGAGAAACTAAGAAAGTGGTATTCGACATGGCTAAGGGCAAGAAGGAAGCTTCACACCTCAGTCAGTGGGTAACCATTTGGTTAGGCTTACTGACTTGATAGTTAGTTTGGTGACTATTATCCAAGAAGATAGACAATGAGATAGAAATAGCCTCGCTAGAGAACATGAGCAACAAGAGCGAGGTAATGGTCATTTTAGCTGACTTAATGCCCTAGCTCGATCACCTTAAGTTGAAGGAATTGGTAGGGATGCTAGACGAAGGTTAGCACTTGAAGAGATTAAAGAAGAAGTGGAAAGAGATGACGGCAAAGAGGAGTACTATGAGCCTGAAGAAAGACATGTACGTACCCTTAGAGTTGAAGGTTTAAGGATACATATTCCAAGCTTTTCTACGAGTGGTGATGATGAGGATTACCTAGATGAGGTGGATGGGATTGAAAAGCAATTTGAATGCCATGACATACCTAACAATGCAAAGGTTAGACTTGTTGTGTTGGAGTTCATTGGTTATGCCGCCCTATGGTGGAAGAACTTGCAAGCTACCCGAAGAAGGGAAGGAGAACGAGAGATTAGGAGTTGGGATGATATGAAGAAAGTCATGAGGAGAAGGTTTATGCTGAGCTATTATTTATAGGATGCCTTTAAAAGACTATAGGAGCTGAGGTAAGGAGGGTTGAGTGTAGACACTTTTGTTAAGGAATTCTAAATGTTAATGATTCGATATGAAGTTGTGGAGCCAGAGGATTGAACTATATCTCAGTTCATTGATGGATTGAAGTATGAGATTAGGCATATTCAAGAAACCCTAGATGTTGGAACACTTGATGACGCGATCTAAGCCTCCTAGTAGATAGAAAGGCATCGAATAGGCAGGTTCCAACCACCTATTAGTTAACTTTGTAGTAATCGATCTGTTTCGAGCAAACTTGTGTGACCAGGACCAAGTAAGGTTGCTGAGACCCAACTTACTCTAATGATCTAAGTAGAGGAGAAGAAACCCCGAGGAAGTTTGAGAAAGGCTAGAGTTCAAGGAGGCAGACAAGTGAGATCAAGTGTTTCAAATGCCAAGGATTTGGACACATGAACAGATAGACTATGGTGATCTAAGGTAAGGTACCAACTATTGAAGTTGACAGTATTGATGAGGAAGTGGAGGAGCTGAAAGAGGATGGACAGATCGAACAAACTATCCAAGGAGGATGTTATCTACAGTGAAGAAGGTAACTTTATGTCGGCTACTTTCGTATTGAGAAGGACGATGAGTATTAGTCTTGTGCTCGAAGAACAGAGGGAAAATCTCTTCCATGTCGGATGTAAGGTGAATGAGTCTCTATGTGTGTTGATTGTTGATAGTGGGAGCTACACCAATGCAGCCTCTGCATTTATGGTCCAGCAATTAAAATTATCTACCAAGCCTTACTTAAGGCCTTATGAGCTTCATTAGCTTAGTGATAAAGGAGCCTTATAAGTGAATAAACAAGTGTCCATGTCGATCTACATTGGAAATTATTGAGATTAAGTACTCAGTGATGTGTTACCAATGAGTACGTCCTACATTTTACTAAGGCGACCATGGATGTTTGATTGGGCAGTTATATATGATGGAAGGAAGAATACATGTTTTGTGGAGCATGAAGATAGGAGGATGAAATTGAGTCTTATGACTGTTGAGCAAGTAAAGGTCATGTAGTCCTAATTAAGCCAAACCCTGAAGAAAGAGGCTTTGGTAATAACTTGAGTCGAGCTAAAAAGAGAGATGGAGCTTAAAGGACTAACCTATTTATTGGTTTGAAGAATTCTGGAGATGAGAATTGGGAAGAAAGAGCTACCTGTTGAGGTAAAAACCTTGCTAGAGGAGTTTGTTGATCTGTTTCTAAAGGAGTTATCGAAAGGTCTACCCCTAATTCGAGGCATCGAGCATGCAACCAACCTATAGCCAGGATTCACACCATCAAACAAGCTAGCCTATAAGTTGAATCCTGAATAGGCCACCAAACTGTAGAAGCAAGTAGATGAGCTGATGAAGAAGGGGTATGTGCGTGAATCCCTTAGCCTCTATGTCATGCTAGCCTTGTTAGTGCTAAAGAAAGATGGGTCTTGGAGAATGTGTGTAGACAGTCGAGTGATTAATCGAATCACCATTAAGTATAGGTATCCTATACCAAGGCTTGATGATATGCTAGATGAGTTAAGTAGAGCATGAGTGTTCTCTAAGATCGATCTCAAATTTGGATACCATCAGATCCAAATGCATGAATGAGATGAGTGGAAGACCGCCTTCAAGATGTGACATGGATTATATGAATGGCTTATGATGCCCTTTGGGTTATCGAACACCTCGAGCACATTTATGCACTTAGTGAATCATGTGCTTTGAGAACTAATAGGTAAGTTTGTCGTGGTTTATTTGATGACATCTTGGTGTATAGCTCAGACTTGGAGACTTACTAGGAGCATCTTTGAAGAATCTTTGCAAAACTCTAAGCAGAACAGCTTTATGTTAATTTAAAAAAGTGTGACTTTTGTCAATCTGAAGTGATATTCTTGGGATTCATTGTAAGTAGTGGTGGCATATGAGTTGACGAAGAGAAAATCAGAGTAATCATTGAATGGCCAATGTTGGGCACTTCAGTCGACAAGAGAAGTTTCTTAGCCTAGCATCATTCTATTGCATATTTATAAAGAATTTCAGTATGATTGTAGCCCTATTCACCGAACTCTCAAAGAAGAATGTTAAATTTAGATGGGGAGAGAAGAAGTAGAGGAGTTTTGAGGGAGTGAAGGAGAGGTTGACTAAAGCCCCTGCCTTAGCTCTGCTGAGCTTTGACAAAGTGTTTGAAGTAGAGTGTGATGTGTCTGAACTAGGCATAGGTATCGTATTGATATAAGAAGGCCAACCTATCGCTTACTTTAGTAAGAAACTTCGAGGAGCTACACTCAACTATTTTATCTATGACAAGGTGTTCTACTTCTTAATCCAAGCCCTAATAATATGGCAACATTATTTATTACCTAAGGAATTTGTGATCTACATTGATCATGAATCCTTGAGATATTTGAAGAGCAAACCTAAGTTATCCTAGAGGCAAGCCAAATGGGTCGAGTTCATGGAGGATTTTTCTTATGTTGTAAAATATAAGAATGGAAAGAACAATGTAGTGGCTGACGCCTTATCTAGATGACATTCACTCCTGATCGAGTTGTAGACCAAGCTGCTTTGCTTTTCAACAATAAAGGACTTATATGCTGAGGATCTATACTTTGGTCTTATCTATGCCTAGTGTGAGGAAGGATGGATACTAGATGACTATCACAGCGAGGATGGATACTTATTCAAGAAGAGGAGGCTATGTATCTTGACTTGTTCCATGCGAGAATTGTTAATAGGACACTTTGGCTAGCGTTGAACCTATGAAGTGCTATTTGCGAGATTCTTTTGGCTAAGAATAATGACAGATGTACAATTTGTATTGAAAAGATGTGTAACCTATCGAAAAGCGAAGAGCCGAGTCAAGTGAGGACACTATCTACCTTTACATATCTTGAACAAACCATGGTTTAAGCTGAGTATGGACTTCATGTTGAGATTACTAAAGATGTCTCAAAGGAAGGACTCCATCATGGTAGTCGTAGATCAATTTAGCAAGATGGCACATTTTGTGTCTTGTTCCAAAATGAACGATGCTTCAGTTATCTCTTCCCTTTTCTTGCAGGAAGCGATTAAGTTTCACAAAGTGCTCAGAACCATTGTTTTAGATTGAGACCCAAAGTTCATGAGCCACTTTTAGAGGACTCTATGGAGATGAATGGGAACCAAGCTATTGTATAGCACGTTTTGCCATCTACAAACCGATGGACAGATAGAGGTTGTAAATAAAACCATGGGGATTTGCTATGGGTTGTTGTTGGACGAAACATAGTCAATTGGGATCTATGTTCACTAATCATTGAGTTCACTTACAATAGGACAGTTCATAGCATAACAAACATGTCTCCATTTGAGGTTGCCTATGGGTTCAACCTTGAGCTCTCGATGGACCAAGCGCCACAACCAAGACTTTATGATCACCAGTTGGTCTTAGAAAGAGTTGAGGCCATTAGAGCCATGCATTAGAAGGTCATAGAGCAATCAAGCGAGATATTACCAAGCTTGAGAGGCGAGGTTGAGGACAGAAGAAGAGAGAGTTTCAAACAGGTGATTTGGTTTAGATCTACCCCAGCAAGGAGAGATTCCCGAATTTGAGGAGGAGCAAGTTATCTTAGGGTTGACGGACCTTTAAAAGTGATAGAAAAGATCAATCCTAATGCTTACAAGATTGAACTACCTGAGGAATATGGAGTCTTGGACTCCTTCAACATTATTGATCTCCAAACCTATACTCCTTAGGATGAGCAACTTGGAGCTGAGCTTGATTTGATCCTAAATCTTGAACAACTTAGAGGGGATGATACGGATGAAGGACCAATCACGTGCTCCTAAACTCGAGGGCTCGCTTAGATGGTTCATTAAGCTATCTAAGGTGAGTTAAGCTACAAGGAGTAGTGCTTACTTTAGCTTAACTTACTTAGCTACTTCGCTCTTTACATCATCTAAGAAGCCGATACGCTGAGTCGACTTCTCCATCTTGCAACATTCCCAGCATCAAATTAGAGTACTATCAACTTGACTACTACCAAAGCCTGGTTGATAATTGCCAGGAGCTAACCACTCGAGGTTGACCTGAAAGTGTGTCGCCCCTAAGCTAACCCTTGTCCAGTCCTAACAATTAGAGCTGCTGAGTTATTGATGCTGACTAGACCCAATTGAGACCTACCCTTGTTCGGTCCGTAGTGATCTTAGGACCATAGAATGAGTAGAATTATGCGCTTGTTGTCCTTTTCTAACATTTGTACTGTCCTTATTGTCAACAAATATTCTTTTACATGATTACGTTAATGCCCCTATAAATTATTCTTTTTTCCTTTACTAGTAGGAATCTTTTTTGTAAATTACTCTCATTTAGGATTTACCTTAATTGAGTCATATAAATACTTATACATTATAATAGTTGTAATATAATGGTCATGTGATTGAATTTTTCCAGACTTACTCTCTTGAGCTAAGTATTCTGTTACTTACTCTTCAGCTACTCTTATCTAGCCCTTTGAGCGTGGATTAGTAGTGAGTAACCTTTCACACTTATGTGTTATATCAAGTGCGTCCTGAGCTCATGTAAGGCATCTGTGTGTCATATCTAATGTCGATGCATAGGAACTCCTACTCATCCTTTGACTATCTTTTACTTTTTGAGCCATCTCGCGGCCTGGACCCACCCTTTGGTTACGCATGATATTGGGTCTGTGTGCTCATCCACAAATCTATATCAATGCAACCATTCATTACTACAATATGGTGATCACCCTTAAGCCTTTAGGATAAGTACCTTTTTAGTATTGGGTAGACATTCAAAGGCCTGTCAAGAATATTACTTATGAGTTGTGGGGAATACTTACCTTAGTAGCTTTAAGTGCAAAGATCAATGAAGTGTTGAAGATGAAATAGGTATTAGAAGTGCAAGAATTCGTAGACGTCTTTCTAAACGATCTACTTGGGTTACCACCAGATAAAGAAGTAGAATTTAGAATAAATCTAGTACTAGACATAAAGCCTATTTCAAAACCGACGTACAGGATGGCACTACTGAACTTGTATAGTTAAAGAAGCAATTACAAGAGTTACATGATACAGAGTTTATAACATTGAGTTAGTATTCTTAGGGAGCCCCAGTACTTTATGTAAAGAGGAAAAATGGAAGCATGAGGATGTGTGTAGATTACAGAGATTTGAATCGGGTGACAGTTAAGAATAAGTATCCACTTCCTTAAATAGACGATCTTTTTGACTAGTTGTAAAGGGTGCAGGTATTTTCAAAAATAGATTTGAGGTTAGGCTATTATTAGTTGAAGGTGAAAGTAGATGATATGGAGAAAATAGCTTTTTTGTACTAGATATGGGCTGTGTAAATTTCTGGTTATGCTGTTTGGCCCCCACTAATGCACCTACAACGTTTATGGACCTCACAGATCGGGTGTTTCATGAGTATCTAGACAGATTTATAGTAGTCTTCATTGACAATATCCTCGTTTACTCTAAAAGTAGAGAAGAGCATGAAGAACATTTGAGGATTGTATTGAGTAAATTGAGAGTTGAAAGGTTTCATGCTAAATTTAGCAAGTGTGAATTTTGGTTAGATCAGGTAGCTTTCTTAGGTTACATTGTAAATAGTAAAGGTATAGCAATGAATCCAGAGAAGATAAAAGCCGTAGTGGGATGGCCAAGACCAAAATTGGTAACTGAGATCAGAAGCTTTCTAAGGTCGATAAGTTATTATAGAAAGTTTGTAGAAGGATTCTTTAGGCTAGTAGCGCCTTTGACTCAATTGACCTAAAAAGGGGTGAAATTTGATTAGGATGATAGATGCGAACAAAGCTTCTAGCAATTGAAGGAAAGACTTGTATTCACATTAGTGTTATCTTTTCCTTACAGTAGAGAGGAGTTTGTGATATATAGTGATGCCTCGATTCAAGGATTAGGGTGAATATTGATGTAGAATGGCAATGTAATAGTGTACGCTTTGTGTAAACTCAAGCCCTATGAGAAAAACTACCTAGTCTATAACTTGGAGTTAGTAGCAGTGGTCCATGCCTTAAGACTTTAGAGACATTATTTGATAGAGGAGAGGTATAAGGTGTATATAGACCACAAGAGTCGGAAATCTATTTTCACTTGGCGGGATTTGAATATGAGGAAGAGAAGGTGGTTATAGCTAATAAAGGATTATGATTTGGACATATAGTATCATCCAAGGAGGGCCAGCATAGTAGCTGACGCTTTGAGTGGGAAGTGACATGGAAATTTAACCAGCTTAATTTCAACATAGAGGCCATTGCTAGAAGACATGAGGAGATTAGAATTGGAGATTTTGACTAGAGAAGTAAGTGTTAGGTTAGCGAACATATGGATTCAACCAACTTTAGTAGATAGGATTAAAATGGCTTAAGTTGAAGATGAAGGCATATAGGAGATAAAAACAAAGATGGAGGTGGGGAAAGTAATAGAAGTCGTAGTGGATGCTGAAGGAGTACTTAGGTATAAAGGCTAGTTATTTGTACTCGCAAGGCTAAAGTTGAGAAGTGAACTATTGAAAGATGCACATTATTTGTGATACACAATACATCTGAGTAGCATAAAGATGTATTAAGACCTAAAAGCACACTACTAGTGGAATAATATGAAGATAAGGATTGTTGGGTACATATTGAGATGCCAAACTTTTTAGCATATGTGGATTGAGCATTAGAGGCAGGTTGGTGAATTACAACCATTACCAGTTCTAGAGTGGAAGTAGGAAGAGGTTACCATGGATTTTGTAATAGCCCCATCGAAGACTTTGGGTAAGCACGGTGTAGTGTGGGTCATTGTAGACTGACTAACAAAGTTAACTCATTTCATCAGCATTAACATCAATTACTTGTTGGAAAAGTTAGCTAAGTTCTATATTAAGGAAGCAGTGAGATTACATGGTGTATTGATGAAGATTACATCAAATAGGGACACTCATTTCGTAGGTAGGTTTTAAAGGAGTTTACATAGAGCTTTAGGTACAAAGCTTTAGTTTAGTACTACCTTTTACCTTCAAACTGATAGGAAATTTGAAAGAACAATATAGATACTTGAAGATTTATTACGAGTATGTGTACTTGATTTTGGTGGCCATTGAGACGAACACTTATCCTTAGTTGAGTTTGCTTATAATAATAGTTATCAGGCCATAATTCAAATAGCCCCTTATGCAGCCCTATATAGTAAGAAGTGAATATCACTCACTCATTGGGATGAGGTAGGAGAAAGGTAAGTTTTGGGTTTAGAGTTAGTACAGGAGGCAGTAGACAAAGTGAAACTGATTAGGTAGAGAATGTAAACCACACAGAGTCGTTAGAAGAGTTACACTAATAAGCGGAGATATGCTTGTTAGAGTTTTAAGTAGGAGATGAAGTTTTTATTGAAGGTGTCTCTTGCTAAAAGAATTTTCATATATAGGTTGAGACAAAAATTGTCTCTAAGGTATGTCAGACCCTTCACAGTTATTGAGAAAATTGGAAATGTAACATACACATTGAAACTCCCTCCTAGATTAGAAGGAGTTCACAATGTCTTCTACGTGTCGATGTTGCGAAAATTTAAGTACAATATGAAGCAGGAGGCAGAATGGTAGAGGATACATGTAGTGGACTTAGAAACCTTGGAGTTATAGCCAGACTTGTCTTTTGTAGAGTGGTCGATAAGGATTGTAGACATTAAGGCCTAAGAATTGAGAACAAGGATGATACCTTATGTTAAGGTATAGTGGTCAAGTCGTTTAGAAAAAAGAAGCAACTTGGGAGCTAGAAGAAATACCTAAAGTTGTTTCAAGAGCAAGATATGTAAAACTTTTAACTTTCGAGAATGGAAAACTAAAGATTAATAATGAAAGAAAATAAGTAAATAATCAAAATTTTGGATTAAGGATATTAGTGGTGTTATTTATAAGCAGTAGGGGCATTTGGGGTATGGAAAAATTTTCACGAGCCCTAAGTGTAAAAGGTTGCCATTGAGTTCAAAAACCCTTTTTTCACAAACATTTCTTACGTGCAACACTTATTGGCCAGGGTTTCCATTGAGTTTTGAATCAAGGAAGGGAGATTAATGTGTTTCAACAAGATATAAATAGAAAAGGGATTAAGATACGTTGTTGGATTGTTTTCTTATTGAATTTTTGATCAAATTTCAATGAAAATTCATTTTTCCTTATAGGGAAGCAAGTAAAACGAATTTGGAGTGATTTATCAGGAGTCCCACAACATATCCTTGGTAATGGAATTGTGCATTTTAGATCTCAAAGGAAGGAATTCAATGAGTATGCTTTGTACGTTTGATTCCAATAAAAGTTTGATTGAGATTGGGTTGTTGATTTAAGATTTGGATTTAGATTGGTGTTTGGTTGGTGGTTTGAGGGGTGTAGGATTGAGTTGTTGATTAGAAAACACTAAGGAAGGGTGGTTTTTGAGAATAATAGAAGGAGGGTTGAAGAAGAGGGGGTGAAACGTCACTATAGTCCATAGAAATCTGCAGACTACAGACTAATGTCTATATGCTAGGGAGCAGATGCTCCTAGAATCTTGGCATCTGGATGTTACATAATGTAGATCCAGACACTAAGTCCCTTGTTATGTGCAGCGATGTTTCCTTCAGCTCCTTAATGTTTTCTAGTTGTGCTTTTCCATTCCTAATCCTTTTTAAACATGAATCATCATCCGAAATGTTTCATAAATCAGTTTATCATCTTAGTAATCCTAGGTTCCTAAAGTGAGACAAGTTGTAAATATGAAGCGGTTGAATTGAGTTTAAGAGTATTGTTAGTTGAGTATAGAAACTAAGTAAGGTACTTATGTTTTCATGTGATTAGGTTGTAAGGCAAACGTCTTAGTATCTAAGTAAACAGTTTAGTTAGGTATGGGGTATTGTGTTTGTAGGACTACAACTTGTTAAATGGACTTAATAATTATTTGGCTTAAATAAAGTGTATTACATGTGTTTGGCTGGTCCCAAGGGACTAAGAGGACCAGTAACCTTAGGGTAACACCCCAATGATCTTAGTTGAATTTTTGTCTTGATTAGAATCTTACTTTGAAATGATCTGGAGAGTTTTAGGTATTCCTTGGTTCATAGGGTATTGGGGAGGACCTAATATTATACTTATATATATATATATATTTGTGTGTAGGAGTCATGAGATACCCTAAGTTCCGAGATGTTGGAATTGTGTTGTTTGATCAGCTTAACAAAAGATAAGGAATTGTTATTGTTGCATATTGTGATTTTGAACTAATTAACATATGTGCTTGTGCATTAATTGAATGTTCACGTGTGTGTGGTTTGTTTACCTTATATTAGGCTTTGCTCACTCCTTGGGGATTTTTATTTTTAGGTGCAAGATCAGGTTATGGAGAATATGAGGATTATTATAGTGATTATTATTAATATGGTGATGCAGTAGATTATTATGTATACTACTTTGACGATGGAAATGGTTTAGTGTAGTTTAAATAGGATTATGGACATGGTTAAATTATGTTGCCAAACTATTAGTTATTTATTTCTATTTTCTATTTTGGGTCATGAAAAGTCACTTGAGACTTCTCTCATTAGTGTTCTCGGTATTATGTTATTGTCGAATTTTGTAGATATGAGATGTTGAGTTTTGGTATTTTGATTTCCTTGATACTCATATTGTCCAATTATGGATTTAATTTTATTATCATTGAATAAATTAATTAAGGAGTTGATCATTCTGTAATTATTGGTGAATTGAGAATGTTAATAACATCCATGAAATTTTACAAGACTTATTATAGGTTATTGATGATTGCTAAATTTGTGGAGAAGCTAACGAGTTGAATTAAGATGTTTGATGTGTTAATAAATTATAGGGATACGTGCTAGGTTGTAATTTCATAGGTTCTAGCACGTTATAGGAGGAGTTAGGGAGTGGGTGATTTGACAAATTTTTGTCCTTATTGATTGCAAGCATGGGCAATCTCTCCTTCCCTTCATGTTTGCTAAAAATGGAGAGGAAAAAGGGGACTTGTTGTCCTTTCGTCAAATCATGTAGGGGAGGTTTAAGATTAGGACATGATTGGGGAAGTTACATTTGGTTAGGGAAAGGGATTTTAGCTTAAAGGGAAATTAATTAGTTTAGTTAATCTAGTTACCCTTTTATCTATATTATATTTAAAGTGCATTAGCCAAATATATGTAATATATTATATTACATTATGTATTTGAGAAAATAAATGTTTAGTACATATATATGCATGTTGTGTCACATGTAGGTGTGTGTGGGGTTGTATTTGCAATTTTATTAATTTACTATTTTAATTGGTTTAATTAAATTAATTATTATTATTTAAAATTATCTCTAGTCCTTTGTTATTGTTTTACCCGATTTCATGTATTTAGCAATAGTTTTATTGAACTAGGGTAAATTTTTAATTTTATAACTTTTATTTTATTTATTTGTTTGTTTATTTTTAACTAGTTTAATTTAGTTAATTGACATTATTTAAGAATATCTCTAATTGCTTGATAGTGATTTTGAATGATTTCATATAATTCAGATTCAATTTATTAAATTAGGGTGTTCTTCATGTTTATGGTTTAATTTAAGGTTTTTGCATTTCTTGGGTTTAAGGTTTTCATTTGATTCGCTATTTTCAACTTAAGATTACACGCATTTGGAGTTTAGAGTTTTCATATATGATTGGGGTTTTCAAACTTTAATTTAGGGCTTTCGAATTAGTTTTAGGGTTTTAATGTAAAGTTTTTATCGGTTAGAGTTCCTTCGATCTCATGAACTCTAGGAAATATCTATGGATACTCCAGTTTGATTGCATATCTAAAGCGCAAGATTTGTAGGGTTTACAAGACGTCCATAATAAAAATTGCTTGGAAGCTAAAATGAAAGAATGTCCTTTTTTGGACTACTCTTTTGAAGGAGAATGGAAAAACTTTGATGATGGCAAGTCGTATATAGTTAAATATGCTAGGAAATTTCAATGGAGAAGGGCTTGCATACAAACATAGGAGAAGAAGCTCAAATACAAGTAGATTAGGGAGGAAGCTATTTTTGCATTTTTCTTTCTAAATTTTTTTTTTTTGGGGTTACAATATGGGATATATTAATAGATATTCTTCCTTAGAGTTAGTTACATATTTTTGTAATAGCGATATGTCATAATGATACGTAATACAAGAAAATAAAAAATTCATCAGTACCTAGTCCCTAATACTAAACTCAATATCACTTCTTTGTTTGTCAACCTATTGTTTCTATTACGCTCCGAAGTCGCAGAGTCGCAACAGTCCCGCCGTGTAAACCATTCTATGATAGTAACTGGCCTCACAGTGCTTACTATAGACATAATCTACACAAGGCGTCGACGACTCCTCGCTTTGAAGTAACCAGTTCGATTAATAATTATACTACAATTATGATAAATATTGCAATTTCTAATAAACATAGATAATTATAAGTAAGTCCATAGAGCTTCCCAGGAAGTTTTACATAATCACCACAGTTTACTAATTTACAGAATAACTATCAGTCTTTAATCTTTAACTACAAGGTCAGTCTAGTTACACATTATACTAAGTAACTTTATCCTCACACCCCTGGCTTCCAAAAGGACTAACCTCTGGGTAATTGTAGGGCAGCATAGTACTTGAAGTGATCACAAATCAGAACCTACAAAAGGATTTATAAGGGTATGAGCAACTACAGCTCAGTAAGTTGAATTGGAGACTCATGAATGCATACAAGCACAAACAGGGTTATCAAACAATTATTTTCATGCAATGCAACAATCAAGTGTCATCGCACAACGTAGTCCGGTTCGTTATGAAATCAGAGAAATTTCACCCACTCCAATCCGGGTTGAAGAGTTCCATGTTATGCAGCAGCTCACAACCAAACCCAGGCTTGTGCAATGGAGACCTCGCTTCTCCCGCGACTACCTTCGAACCATTGACTTCACCCCCACCGCGACCTCCTCTCCTGTCACTTAGCTCGATTAAGGATGAAGAAGGGACCATTTTGCAATCCTACGCTATCCCTTTCGAAGGGGTCGGTATTTGGTTGGAGAGTCCTATGATCCCCTAACGAGTTGCAATGCATGACATTTTTGGTTATTAGGGTCGACTAAGATTAAATTCCGTTAGGGTGTTCAAACAATTTCATACCAATTCAATTAGTCACAAATCACTCACAATGCAAGTTTCAGCACGAATTCAGATACATTAAATACATGCGCAAACTACTTACAATCACAAGCATATACAAGCCTAAGTCTCCGAGCACTACAAAACTAGTACTCTATTACAATAAGCAATAACCTAACTTACTTGAAATTGCTTGATCGCTCGATCCCTTAGTCGCGAGCTGATTTGTCTCTGGGTGTCCTATAATACAAATAGGTCTTTTTAGTACTTATATTTTATGGATTCTTATTCTAATTCATAATGTAACTCATTTTCCCATATATATCTATAACGTACTAATGATTCGTTGTACTCTATTTCAAGGTTCGAATTCTAAACTAGATTCTAATTTTAAATTCCTAAGTCCTAAATAGGCTCGAATCCCAATGTGACATTAATCACATTACGCTCGGGTATTCAAATATCCTATTAGGTCGTAATTTGGTATTCTAAACTATTCGGTATACGTTAACCCTAATTGAGGTATCGGATTTATTCCCGATGTGTAAAAATCTTACATTTTGAGATATTTACTTAAAATTAAATGTTATTTCAGATTTATTATTTTTCTGATTTCTATTATAATATTACCTAAATAACTCTAATTTTTAGATTTATTAATTTACAATTTCATATATTACTAATTTTTTACATTACTTACCTAATTTCCCTAATTAACGATACTTAATACTCCAAAGGCTAGGATTAGGGTTTCACTTCAGAGATTAACATCCCTAAACATATAATTAATATCCCAATCAGTAATTAACATCCTAATCACCTAATTAACCCTAAATCATTCAATTTTTCCATCATTTTAGGGCTAAAAATTAACTTAAAAATTTTGAAAATTAATTTAAAAAAATGGCTTCATAGCACTGTTCTACATCATATGAGCATCCTATAGAAAAATTTTGAGCTCCAAACTACACTCCTAAACCTATTTATTTTCCGATTTAATCATGCTTGGTTTTGAACAATTTGTTAAGGACCCTATATTTCTAGACATAATTAAACTAAATAAATATTTTTCCCTAAATCTACATACAATAAAACCTCAAAATAACAAGTTTCATAATTTTCTGGGCAAAATAACTAATTTTACAAAATTATTCAAAAATCGGGGTGAATAAATGACTAATCGGTTCGAAGCTTTCTGGCCGTCCAAACCCGGTCTAAGGTTGTCGGCCGGTCTAGGCGGTGGTTCTAGTGTAGGGTGGTGGTGGTGGTTTGGTCCCAAGTGGTGGTGAGTGGTGAGTTTGGTTTACTTGCCTAATCTGCACAGTTTTCTTTTCTTTTTTTTTTTTATTTTCTAGATTTTCTCTTGATTTTTTCAGTGTTCCTATTTTTCTCAGATGCTAAACTGACCTAATGACTTCTGGAAAAATTTCCTCTATTTATAGACAATTGTAGTAATTAATATGCATTAATTTGACAAGACTTTGCCCATATTCCTTGATTTTTGGCTTTTAGGTTGTCCAAATTTTATTGGTTGATTTTTCTTTTTCTGATCTAGACCTGCCACGACCTGATCTTGATTTAGCTTATCCTCTTCTGATTTTTTCTGATTTTTCTATAATTATTTTATAATTTTCTTTAATTATTTGCTTAGTTTTTGGCCAATTTAGGTAATTACACATATTTTTATCTACACGTAAATATATATAGGGTACACGTGAACATTCCTAATTATTATTTTGGTCATTCTAAAATTTTTAGTATACATATAATCTATCTCTAGTAATTTTTTAGTTATTATATTACACTTTTCACCTTTTCAGTAATTAGCAATTATTATGCTTAAAATTTGAAAATTTTATAGTCTCCTATTTTACTACTTATTTTCTTAAATTTAAGTTTACGGAGTCATTTTTATTAATATTTCTCTTAATAGTTTATAATTTGGGTTTGATCAGACCCTTTAACCGATCGCCCTAAACCTTAAGTTCTAAGTTCAATCCTACGGTTACTTGGCTTGGCTTTAAGGCTTACAGTTTCATTTGATGTTGAGCTCTACATAAGTGGAATTGCAACATCTTATGAGCTTGCTCCCTGTTACTGAGTATAGTGTTTACTTTAGCATTACTTGAGTCTTCTGGAATGTAAGGCATGCGAACAAGGGATGGGTATCTAGAGAGAGTTTGAAAAGGGGTAGCCTTGGTGTTGGAGTGAAAATTGGTGTTATACCACCTTTTAGCTAAGGCTAAATACTAATTCCATTGATTTGGTTCTTGACCAATCATGTAGTGTAAGTACGTTTCAATACATCAATTGACCACTTTTGATTGCCCATGCATTTGTGGATGGTAAGCAGTTGAAAGATTGAGTTCCATCCCTTGTAATCGATAAAACTCCTTCCAAAAGCCATTAAGAAAAATCACATCCCTATCACTAGTGATATTAGGCATTCTGTGTAGTTTATACACATTTTCCACATAAGCTTGGGGTACTTGTGATGTTGAAGAGGGATGTGATAGAGTAATGAAGTGCCCATACTTGCTAAAGTGATCGACTACTATGATCTCCTCCTTATCCCTAGATTTAGGCTATACATCTTTGAAATCCATAATAGCCTCTTTCTGGCAACCATTAGGAATAGGTAGAGGCCGGAAAAATCGAGGTAAAGCTACATTTTCAAACTTATATCTTTGACAAACACCACATTCGCGAACATACCTTCTCACTTCCTTTTCTAGTTTTGGCCAATAAAAAACAGCTCCTTACTTCTTATAGTTGGCTTGAACTCCCAAGTTCCCTACCCAAGAGCTCCATCATGATACAACTTTAATAACTTCTCACACAATGGTTAAGAGGGACTAACTACAACCCTTCCCTTCCTTCTCAATAATCCATTTACCCAAGTGAACTTGCTATAAGGTTATCTAGCCATGAGTTTAGCAATTACCTTTGAGTAAGAATTATTGAGAGCCTAACTCGTCTTGATTTCTTCAGTTAATTTTGGTGTGGCAGTTGTAGTAGTAAGCTGCAACAAAGTCTGCTCTTTCACTCTTGAAAGAGCATCTGTAGCCATATTCAAGGACTTACTCTTGAACTGAATTTCATAATCCATTCCTAGCAACTTAGTGAGCCATTTGTGTTGGCTTTGAGTGACAAGCTTCTATTTAAGTAATTCAAGTTGTGATGGTCTATCTTCATAATGAAATGTCTACTAATAAGATGATGGCACCATTTTTTTATGGCGTATACTAAAGCCATCAACATTCTTTTTTTTTTTCTTTTTTTGTAAATAGATAATCCCTACTGTTTTGGAGATATTGTTTTGCTTAAATAGCAATCTGGTGCTATTTTTGCATTAAGATTGTCCCAATCCCCTCTTTATACACATTAGTCTCTACTAGAAATGTTTTAGAAAAATTTGGTAGCTTTAGTACATGTGAAGTAACCAAAGCCTTTTCCAACTTCTCAAATGCCAATGTAGCATTGGCATCCCACTTAAACTGCCTTTTCTTCAACAAAGCAATTAATGGTTTGGATATGGTGCTCTAATTTTAAATAAAACACTTGTGATGCCCTGTTAGGCCAAAACTCCTCTTAATTGCTTTAAGGTTTATGGTTGTAGCCATTGTACAATAGCCTATATTTTTCTCGGATTCATAGCAACTCCTTCTCTCATGATAACATGACCCAAGTATTTGAATTGCATAATGCCAAATACACATTTACTTTTCTTCAAAAATAGCTTTTCTCTTCTTAATACCTTAAAAATAGCATGTAGATGTTCCACATGGTCACTAATAGTTAAGCTATAAACATAAATGTCATCAAAGAAAACCAGTACAAACTTCTTCAAAAAGGGCTTAAACATGTGGTTCATAAGTCTTTGAAAGATAGAAGAGGCATTGGTCAACCTAAAGGCATGACCAAAAACTCATAATTCCCTTCATGTACTTGAAAGGCCATTTTAGAAACATCTTTAGGGTACATCAATTTTTGATGATAGCTCGATTTTAAATTAAGCTTACTAATATAGTTAGTCCCATGTAACTTGTTGTTGGTTGAGAATGGTGTTTACTTTGATCCTGTAAAAGAAAGAATATAAGGCTAAAGGGGGTGTCGAGGCTACTTCGGTATGGCTACTTTGATGTTTAAGTTAGTATTTAAATGAGAGAGTTGGTGAGTAAAGAGTAAGTGTTCAAAGAGTGTAGAGAGTCCTTATAGTGCTTATGCCCTACATTTATAGGTATATGTTGGATAACTGTTATAATAAGTAATTATTGGTCATGGATCACGTGGTGACTCCTCAATTAAGCATGTGCCTAAAGATAGGGAGCAATGGGTAGCTGTGTAACAAAGTTAGGCAGAAGATCAACTGTAGGCACCACCTTTCAAATTTAAACTATTCAAGTGAGTAAGTTAGACTCCTTGGCCCATCACATAGTCTAGGCCTAGTCTATTAGGTTGTTAGAGCAAGCTGAATCTAAGAATTCAGCAGATTAGAATAGCTCGACAGCCAAGGCGTCGAGCTATGATCGAAGGCGAGATTCTACTATCATCATTTGGCCCTCGACTCATGTGGTCGAAAGCTTAGCTATGGGAGTAGATTACAGGAGTGATACTTGATTTATTTGATCAGTAGGTAGGACATCCAAGCCTATGCTTACAATTGACTATAAGACTTCTAAGTAGCTTTGCCATGCTTGTTGCTAGTATCCTTATACTTTTGTTTTTCATTCACTAAAACACGTTGTATCAAGTCTTAATTGAAACCTTTGGTTTTCTCGCTTATTCATTTTTTTGCACTTGGACATACATAGGATAGCTGTCCAATATGTCATCATTATACTGTAGGCTTTATTAATTGCTAGCGACATGGTATCTGTTAGATCCTTGATTATAAACACATATCAATTATCAATGCTTGACCATCAAATTAGAACCTAAATCCCAATTAACCCCATTTTCAAATCTCGGGAAGGGATTGTTGGAATGATATGTATTAATAGCCTTGAAAGCTTCATTAATCACTTTCTGCTCTACTTTTCTCTTCATTCCTCTTTATCAAAATTTTCTTCACAAATCTTCTCTCCAACATTCATTTAACTTTTCTATGTAGTTGATTTTTAACACTTTATCAGGTATGGCTAGAAGCAAAATCCATTCTCTTACTTCTATTGATTCTAAAGCTACTCTTTCTAAGGCCACTTCTCCTCCCCCTGGAGACACAATTAGGTTGGCTTCAACTTTTGGCAGTTTGACGGATAGCGCTATAGACGGTAGGTAAGCTCCTACGTATTGATGCTCTTCTAGTAGATGTATAACTTTGAGGACAAGGACAATGAACTCTTTACCAAGTATTTGTATGATAACCCAAAATGTAATGTCGATTCACCGGATGGAGTAGTGAGTGGTGTGGCTAGGGTGATTGTGAAGAAATATAATAAATACTTTGAGGATCTTCCGCTTGAATGGAACTTATGTAAGCTAAGGAAAGATAAGAGGGTGTGTTTCCCCATTGAGCAAGAATTTTACCTTTATTTGATATTTCAATTTTAGGTTACGTTTGCCTTTTTCTTCATTGTAGAAACAATTTTTTCTTTTAACTATTTCCGGGTATTGCCAAGTGTGTTTTCTCCAAACACATATAAGCTTCTTATGGCTTTCAAGATAATTTATGAGGACCTCGAGGTCAGAGCCACACTTTTGCTATTTAGATACTTTTTCTTGATCAAACATTAACCTTATAAATGGTTTTATGTGGTAGCATGGTATGGCCATAAGTTCACGGATGGTTTAGAATCTGAGATCCATAAATGGCATGATAAATATATTTTGGTAAGGTTTGATGTAGATCTAGTTTTCTAAAGTATGTAGATAGAGCCCATTCGAACAAGTCCCATAATGCTGTCGCCAATGTTGTTTCTATTGCCAAGAGATATAAGATAGGCGGGGCAATAAGATGTTCTTTTGGGATGTTGAAAGAATCATTGAAAGATACAAAAAGGGGGAGCCCATATTCTTTGATAAAGAAGTTAAGATCTGATATCCTACCGTGCCGAGTAGAGTTGCAAGAAGGAAGTCGATCTTTACGACTCATGGGGGGATTTTCTTTGACTTTGAGCTTTGCTTGGCATGGATTTGTAAGATTTTACATTTTCATTATTGTAATGTTTCCTTTTCCACAAACATGGGTATAAGTGATGTTGACCACGAGAAGCTATTGGCTAAGCCAAAGCTAGAAAACAAAAATTAGATTAGCATGCTGCCAACGTCATCGCAAGCCAGACTGAAGCATAGAAGAAGGTGGTCAAAGAATAGGTCGTGAGGAAATCGGTTGTTCAAAAGAAAAAGAGAGAGGATGGTCATTTTGAGGAAGGACAATCAAAGCATTAGGAGGAAGTTGCTAGAGTTATCGTAATAGGAATCAACTTCTCAGACCAATTACGTGTAGTTGGGCTAAGGGACTACAAGGACTCACATGGAGAATACTAGCTCGAAACCCTATTTAGGACAAGGATTCCTATTCTGTTCTCCATTTTCTACACAATTGTTGGTCTAAGCACCGAACTTTTGTAAGCTCCAGTACAATTTTTGAGTTGCCAAGTAATTGTTTTAACGTACTTAACATACGTATCGACTAACCGAGCAGCCATAACTATTGCCGAGCTCGTGCTATGATCTAGGCAACCCCTAAACCGACCAACATCAGACCTCTACTTAAGCTGAGTTGCCTAAACACTTGACCTGTAGAGGATCAAAATGTTTTCCAACACCCGAGTTCCAACTTAGACCAGATCAGTATGCTCTAATAGCTGACACTTTCTATTATCCTCCTTTGAATTGTATTATTAAAGCCAAGCCACTTTAAGTTATACCTTAGCAAGATTAGTTTCATTCTAGACCGCCATCTACTATATTACACGTATCTTCTAGCATGATATTCCAAAAGGATTCCTTACTTTTTTCGTATAGAATATTCTTTGCTTCTTTTATCCTTTTTAGTATATTTCATGTATTCTAATTGTAAATTATCCTTTGTTTATCTATTCCATGCATGCCTTGCAACACTAGTGGGGTTAGTATATAAACCTCATTTATTTGTATGTAGACAACAACTCATTACATCAGATTATTATAGGTTTCCTTTCGTAAGTAACCTTAGTATTCTTATTTTTCATTTAACTCTTATCTATTCCCTTTAGTAAGGAATAGTAGCGAGTGACCCTATAGTTTGGATCGATGAGTCACATTCAGCGAATTGTAGGTCGAGTAAGATCGTTTGGTGCATCACATTCGGTTGGTAACGGCTTGGATTTGCTAAACCCCTTTATTTTCTATTTGTTCCTATCCATTGTAGTGCCTCTTCGTGTGTACGACCCCAGAGACGCATAAGCTTTGTTAGTATCAGAGCACAATTTTGAAAGGGAATGTGTGAAGTTGTAATGAAGTTTTTGTTCATGTTTGCTATTAGTGCTTGCTATGCTCCTTTCATAGCTATTGTAGTGTGTTCATGTGAAGTAAGTTTTGAAGTTATGAGTTGTGAAGTGAAGGTTCATGGATTGGTAAGTGATGGAAATCAAGCTATGAGACCTTTGACTCATAGCCAAGCACGAGGACTAAAGGGTTTGGCACGACAAATCCTTATGTTTCAACCAACCCTTACTGAGGTCGAGTACTTACTTGCCAAGTCACCTTTAATGCCGTGTTGAATGACTGCCCTTTATTCTATGTTATGCTGAGTTGATGACTACTTTAATGCCGAGCCGTCTAATTACTTGGCATCATCCTAATCGAAAGGCCGAAAGACAGAGAATCTGGACTGACTAGGCCATTCCTACTCGAATAAGCTCACTCGTTCGTACATTTTGTCTACATCCCTTAACAACCTTGCCAATGCAGCATCGCCACGTGTACAGTATCGTATGGAGAATCTGTAGCACTAATGATTGATTTTCTTGTATATTCATTTTTACCCTCTTATATTATGTACATTGTTTTTTTAGGAAATGTCCTTATTGTCTTTTCTCTTTTGGGCAAGTTGCCCTAACTCACGAATATAAATACCCTTGTACTTGTAGCTATAGGAGAATCAGATTACCTTCAATACACTTGAGTACTTTCTTCCTTTCGTAAACACTGCTTGTTTACTCTTGGCATCACTCTTGTCCTTTCCTTTAAGCAAGGTTAGTTTGTGAGTAACCTCATTGGATTGATTCGTGCATCATATCGAATTATGCCGTAAGTCTTCGGAAGTTCCTTTGGTGTGTCATATCTTCTGGAACTGTTTATGGTTTTTTTTGCTTACTGTTCCATTTGTCTTTGTTACTCTTTTTGTACCATTCCCCATTAGGCCTTTTTCGAGCTTTCTATAAGCTTAGACCCATCCAGCGATCGGCCTTGTCTATTCTTGGTTACAGTTCGCACTAGTAAGTGTAGTGTTTACTATTACTTTGTTTTACTCTATTTCCCATTGCAAAAACAGAGCAAGTTTGTTTATGTGATAATCATGTATGTGTTGGGTGTTGAAGTTGTTAGAGCAAGTTAGTAAGGTTTTGAGTAGTAAGAAGAAGGGTTTGTTGTGTATTGTATTGTTAATCTGTTAGAGAAATATTACACTATGTCACATTCGAGTGTTCAAAGTGTTATTGGTGACCAAAGTAGTGGTGCTCATGCTAATCGAGGTCAAAATGTTAGTAACACTTTTGGGTTAATTGAAGATAAGCTTGATAGACTCACCAATCCTATTAAGAGTTTGGTTACTCCGATATAAGTCAACAGATAACAATCATAGGGTGTACTATATCATAATCCACTGAGAATGTTCCTAAGAGACAATATGGCCAAGGTAGCCGAGCTAATTACCCAATTGAACCTTACCGAGCTAAAGGAGTTGTACATCGGGCTGCTAGACGAAGGTTGGAATTGGAAGAGATTGAGGATGATGATGAGGAGGTAGATGTCGAAGAATATGGAGAGGAGGAAGAAGATGTTGAATATTACAGAGCATAAGGGCGAGAATGTCAAGCTCCTCGTGGACTATACAATGTCAAGGTCTAGATCCCACCCTTCAATGGAAGTGGAGATGTAGATGAATATTTAGAGTGGAAAGAAAAGGGTGAGAAAGTGTTTGACTATTATGGGTATACTGATGCCATTAAAGTGCGACTTGCTGCACTAGAGTTTATTGGATATGCTACCATGTGGTGGACGGATTTGAATGTGGCTAGAGTGAGAGATGGGAGATGAAGTGTAAGAACACAGGAAGAGATGAAGAGATTATTGAGAGGAAGATTTGTACCTGAGACTTACTTGCAGGACACATTTGCAAAGTTGCAAGAACATTTGCCAAGGTAGCTAATTTGTTGATGACAATGTAAGAGATTTTTAGATGTTAATGATTCGAGTAGACATGGATGAACTTGAGGCTCGTATAATGTCGAGGTTCATTTCTAGACTTAAATATAAGATTCGTAGCGTTACAAAGGTACAAAGGTTCTATACATTGGAAGAAACCATTAAAGTAGCATAGAGGATTGAAAAGTAGAGATAAAATGCTTCAAGCCAACCTGAGTTGACATTTTCTAGAGCTCTTGTTCTGTGTCGACCTGCTCATGTTGAGCCGAGGAAACCTTCACGAGTTGAGGAAAAATATGACTGACTTGATGATAGTTGAGTAAGCTAGTAAAGCAGCACTGAGGAAAGGTTGACTTTGAGGGCATATGAGAAAGGATAGACCTCTGGATGGAAGACAAGCGAGGTGAAGTGCTTCAAATGCTTAGGTTTTGGACACATGGTAGCTAAGTGTCAAACCGACATGCCATGGTGCTATGAGGAGATATGATGGATAGCATCAACGAGAGTGAAAGAATGTTGGAAGAGTTGAAGCTAAGGAGGAAGAGGAGACTTGTGTTTATGCCGACCAGGGAGAGGTAATGATCTTAATATTGAGATGAGTGCTGAGCTCCTTATCAAGCTTTGAGGAAAACCAGAGAGAATTTACTCCATACAAAGTGTACTATTAAGGGACAATTGTGCACCATCATTATAGATGCAGGGAGCTATATTAACTTTGTTGCATAGTCCTTTGTGTAGAGTTTAGGACTATTGACCTTTAAGTACCCTTAACTTTATAAGCTACACTGGCTTCATGATAAAGCTACTTTGCACCTCACAGAACAAGTATTCGTGCCTTTTAGTGCTGAGAATGTATATAAGGATGAAGTGGTATGTGATGTTGTCCTCATGGGAGCTTCACATTTATTACTCGGATGACCTTAGTTGTTTGACCGACATGTTATTCATGATGGATGTAAGAATACTTATGACTTTGTCAAGGATGAGAAGAAGATTGTGTTGCAACCTATGACACCTACACAGGTGAACAAGATCCATAACCAGCTAACTCGAGTAAACAAAAAGAAAGCTTTAGTGATGAGTTAGAGAGATCTTCAACCTGTTGAGAAGGTTGATGAACCTATGTTCCTATTGATCATAAGACTGTTGGAGACAAGAAACTTAGAAGATGGTCCTGATGAGATTTGAAGATTAATTGATGAATTTTCCAATTTGATCCCTGAAGAGTTACTTAAGGGACTACCCTTAAATTTGAGGCATAAAACATTGTATTGATCTACATTTAAGTGTAACCTTACCAAACCGACCTACCTATAGAATGAGTCTTAAGTAAGTTGCTGAGCTGAAAAGGCAAGTAGATGAATTGATAGAGCGAGGTTATGTGAAGGAGAGCATGAGTCCTTGTACTGTACTGGCTCTACTTATCACAAAAAAGGATGGTTCATGGTGCTTGATGATATGTTAGATGACTTACATGGTGCTCGAATATTCTCGAAGATTGATTCGCAAAGTGGCTATTGCTAAATTTGCATGAGGCCTAGTGATAAATAAAAGACTGCTTAAAAGACAAGGCATAGTCTCTATGATTGGTTAGTTATGCCATTTAGACTTACAAATGCGCTAAGCACATTTATGAGGCTTATGAACCATGTGATGTGTCCGTTGATTGGAAAATGTATGGTTGTGTACTTTGAGAATATATTGGTATACAGTGTTGACCTAAACAGCTATGTTTAACATCTTTAAGCTATTTTTGACATTTTATGAGTCAAAAAGTTATATGGAAACCTAATGAATTGTATGTTTTATCAAAGTGAAGTTGTCTTTCTTGGGTATGTAGTATCTAGAGAAGGAATCCGAGTAGATGAGGAAAAGGTCCAAGCTATCTTGGAGTAGCCAACTCTGAAGAATGTCACTAAAGTATGAATTTTTCATGGCCTTGCTTCTTTCTATAGAAGATTTATTAAAAACTTCAATACAATTGTAGCCCCCTTGACTAAGCTAACAAAGAAGAGTAAAGGATTCCAATGGAATGACTAAGCTAAACATAGCTTCAAGGAGATCAAGGAGAAGCTTACTACTACCCTTGTCTTATCCTTACCAGATTTTGATAAACCATTTGAATTGGAATGTAATGCATTAAGCGTTGGCATTGGTACATTTTTGATGTAACAACGATGACCAGTTGCTTACTACAATGAGAAGCTCAATGGTGCCATACTGAACTATTCTGTATATGGAAAAGACTTGTACTCCCTTTTTCGAGCTCTTATTGTCTGGTAACATTATTTATTACCACGAGAGTTTGTAATTTACATTGACCATGAGTCAATGAAACATCTTGAAAGTTAGAACAAACTTTTGAAAAGGCAAGCTGAGTGGCTAGAATTTATGGAAGGTTTTTCTTATGTGATTTAACATAAGAAGGGTGGTGCCATCGTGGTCGTAGATGTCTATTCACGTTAACAAACCTTGCTGATGAAATTACTAGGATTTTCAGTCATCATTGAGTAGTATGCTCGTGGCCCCCATTTTGGTCATATTCTTTAGCAGTGTAGAGAAGGATTTGCTAATGGAGGATATTACATTAAGAATGACTATTTGTTCAGAGAAAGAGGGCTGTATATACTAAGCTGCTTTACATGCGAGTTATTGATGAAGGAAGCACATAGTAGTGGATTATCTGGTTATTTTGGGGAAACTAAGACAACTAACCTATTAAAAGAGAACTTTCATTGGCCTGGTCTAGCTGTGGATGTCCATAAAGTAGTCAGTAGTTGTGAATTATGCAAGAGGGCCAAAGGAAAAAGACAGCCACATGGAGAGTATATGCCTCTATTTATGTCGACCTTACCTCAGGATGACCTCAACATAGACTTTGTCATAGGGTTGCCTCGCACATTCAGAAGAAAAGATTCAATCTTTGTTGTAGTAGATTACTTTAGCAAAATGGCACACTTCATCCCATGCCATCGAACTAACGATACTTTATATATTGCTAACTTGTTTTTGCAAGAAGTTGTTCGACTGCATAGACTATCGAACATAATTGTATCGGATCGAGACACCAAGTTCTTGAGCTATTTTTAGAAGGCTTTCTAGAGAAAACTTGGGATTGAACTTATATTTAACTCTAGTAGCCACCTTCAGACTGATTGGTAGACTGAAGTAGTGAACAGAATGCTAGGCAATTTATTCCAAGTTGTCGTAGGAAAGAATTTGAAGGATTGGGATTTGTGCTTGATCGTTGTTGGGTTTACATACAACCAAACTGTCCACAGCATTATTAGGAAGACTCCAGTCGAGGTCATCTATGGCCTTAATCCTACTATTCCCCTATATTTGATTGGTACCCCCATAGCTATTGAAAAGAGTTAATTTAGAGTTGCTCGAGCCCAATAATTGCAAGAACTACATAAGTTTTTGGTAAGGAAGATTGCTAAGTTCAACTAGAGTGAAAGGAATCAACTCCTCGGACCACTCACGTGCAACAAGGCTAGAGGACTCTAAAGACTCACGTGGAGAATAGTAGCTTGAAACCCCATCTAGGATAAGGATTCCAATTTTGACCCCCTTGTTTTACTTTACTACTAACCTAAGTACTAAGCTCTTAAGTGTGCCAATGTAGTTTTTGAAGCTGCCGAGTAAACATGCCAACTTACCAAGCAGCCATACAAATTGTCAAGTTTTTTTCTAGGACCCAAACAGCGTCCGAGTAGACTAACCTCAAGCTTTTGTCTGAGTTGAGCTTTCAAGTCAATGAGCACTTGACCCCAGTCCAAGTCGAACTATAAGATACTCGACCTGAAGGGAGTTTGAGCATCCTTGAATGATCGAGCTCTAACTTGAACCAGATCAGGTTGACTTTGACTGTAGATTTTTTTCCTTCACTTTGTTCGAATTGTATCATATCCAGATGCCAATTGCCATGCGATACGTGTCTTCTAGCACAACATTCTAGAAGGATTCCCTTACCTTTTGTATAGAATTTTTTTGTCTTTTTTACTCTTTTTAATGTATTTCATGTATTTTAATTTGTACATTACCCTTTTGTGTCTTTTCCATATATGCTTATAACCCTAGTGGGTTTAGTATATAAATCCCGTTTATTTTGTACACAGACAATCATCTCATTATCAAAATAAATACAAGTTTCCTTTTTTGAGCAACCCTAGTGTTGTTCTCATTTATCTTTTTAACTCTTATCTATTCCCTTTAATAAGGAGTCGTAGCGAGTGAACCTATAGTTCGTACCAGTGAGTCATATTCAGCAGATTATAGGTCGAGTAGGATCAATTGGTGTATCATATTCAGTTGATAGTTGCTCAGAATTTATTAGTTTTCTTACTTTTCTTTTAGTTCACTTTGTTGTGGTGCCTCTTTGTATGTCTGACCTTGGAGATGCATCACAAAGACAACAAGAGATCGATAGTTGTGGTTGCTGAACTATTTCTTTTAGACCAAGAGACATAATATGGATTCACCTTAGCCAAGAACAATTTTTACACTTGAGATAGAGCAAGCTATCTCCACGAGCTAATGGTCCATTCAAAGTCTTAAAGAAGATTAACCGCAATGCCTACTAGATTAAATTACCTAAGAATTATGGTGTTTCCTTCACTTTTAATGTATCCGACTTGATTCCCTATTAACCAAAAGAAGGCTGAGCAGATGCTAGGATAGAACAAGAGCATGAAATCACCTCGAATTTGAGGACAAATCTTTCCAACCCCTAGGCAAATGATAGGAATCAACTCCTCAACCAATCATGCATAGTCGTATTAGAGCACTACAAGGAGTCACGTGGAGAATACTAGCTCAAAACCCCATTTAGGACAATTCTGATCTTCATCCTCTACACTACTGCTGACCCAAGTACTGAGATTTCATAAGCTCCAGCAAAGTTCCTGAGCTGCTAAGCAATCGTTTTAACTTGCTTAGTGTATGTGCTGACTAGCTAAGAAGCCATAACTATTGCTGAGCTCATGCTATGATCCAAACAACCCCTAAGCTAACCAGTGTCGGACTTCCATCTGAGTTGAGCTACTTAGATACGTAATTCGCAGAGGATTAGAATTTTTTCTAGTACTCAAGTTCTGACCTGAAGTAGATTAGATTTGCTCTTATGGTTGACACTTTCTTTTACCCTCCTTCGAATTATATTATTAAAGTTGAGCCACTTCAAGGTACACCTCAGCAAAACCAGTTGCATTCTAGACCACCATCTACCACATGACATGTATCTTCTAGCATGACATTCTAGAAGGATTATTTACTTTTTCTATATAGAATATTCTTTCCCTCTTTTACCTTTTTTAGTATATTTCAGGTATTCCAATTGTAAATTATCCTTTTTTGTCTTTTTCATGTATGCCTTGTAGCCCTAATAGGGCTAGTATATAAAACCTATTTATTTGCATGTAGACAGCAACTCATTACATCAAATTATTATAAGTTTCCTTTCGTAAGCAACCCTATTGTTCTCATTTTCCCTTTAACTCATATATTCTCTTAAGCAAGGAGTAGTGGTGAGTGACCTTATAGTTTGGACTAGTAAGTCACATCCACCGAATTGTAGGCCGAGTGGGATCAGTAGGTGTATCACATTCGATTGGTAGTTGCTTGGATTTGCTAAACCTCCTTTATTTTCTATTCATTCTTGTCCGTTGTAGTGCCTCTCCATATGTATGACCTCGGAGATGCATTAGAGGTTGAGGTGTTGTTCATAACTAAGGATACCACTAATGAAAAACCATCCGGTGAGCCTAGTTGAATTGTTACCACCGAGATTACCATAGATGTTGCTCCATCTAAGCCTATTGGTAGCTTGATAGGATCGTCATTTGTGCTGAGCCCAAAGAAAAGTAAGGGGAAGGAGATTGCTAGAGAGCCCTCATATAAGAAAAGTAAGGAATTGGATGAGAGCGCTAAAGCAACTATAAGAGAGAAGGCTCTTGGCATTAGGTTTGTTAAGTTTGTCCCTCAGATCGTGGATAGTTGCTATTATGTACCTCGTTGGAAGCATACCATCTCAATATTGACTTTGCTTTAGGCAACAAGATAAAGTCCTTAGCCTTGTTAGAAGGAATCATTCTATTGATGGACAAGGAGATCATGAAAAGCGACATAGATAGAGTTGGTGGTAGTAATAAAGGCCATGTTGCTGCAAAGTTATATGATGTAAGTCGTTCAATAACTGCGGTCTACTTTTACCTGCATTGTTTATCTCGTAGCTAACTTTTCATTGCATTACAGATCAACAGTCACATGTTGACGGCAATTGATGAGGTTAAGAAGGAAATGAAGAAGGTATGTCTAACCATCCCTTTCTTGCTTAGGTAATTAAGAGCTAAGTAACTCATTAATGTTCCTTAGCTTACTTACGTAGTTAAGAACTATGTAACTCACTAATGTTTTGTTGTAGAAAGTGGAGGAGGCTTATAACTCCTCTAAAGCACAGATAATGGCAGTTGAGAATGATAGAGTAAAGTTCGAGATGGAAGCCTAAAGGCTGTGGGAAGAGCTTGTTGCCGAGAAATTAGCACATTCTTTGGTGGTCATTGAGATGTCAAGCTTGAAGACCAAGAATGATGGGCTTTTTAAGGAGATCGAGGAGTTAAAGGATCAACTTCAGAACAAAAAGGAGAAATGTTGGAGTTTAGGGCAAATAATTGCCTCAATGAGTGAGGAAGAGGATAAGCTAAGGGCATAGATGAAAGATTTGGAGCTTAAAAATAAAAAGCTTGGAGTACGTGTTGCCGAGCTGGAGGAGGCTATGAAGTCTAAACCCTTCATAGTGGAGGTACTCTAGATAGTCACTCATAGTTGGCAATATGAGAAATTGCTCCACAAAAAGTTTCTACAGGGAGTCTAGCTGGCTAGGGCAGAGATTTTAAGGGTCTACCTTAACAATGAACTCTCTTGTCTTGACTTCACTAACGTTGACAATGATGATGTCAATAGTGATGATGAAGATGGAGTTGACGACAACGAGAGAGTTGAAGGTCAAAGGCAAGATAATAACCAATTGGCCAATGCCAAAGCCCCTCCAGTTGTTGAGGAACTGGCAGTAAAAGAAACCCCTTACAAACAAAAGGAAGCCTTCGGTTCCCTAGTTGAAGTTTCAATGCTGATAAAGATCCTAATTCCAACAAGGTCTCGAAAAACTCGGCCAGGCAAGACCTCAACCTTGCTAATTCTGTAAAAGAGGAAGTTCCCTAACCTCATGCTAATAATTAACTTTTGATTGCTTTTCTAATTTTTTCATATATTTGCTTACGTTGGAATGTCGACCTTTTGGTTTGTAATGGGACTCTTGTCAATTTTTGATGTTTCAATTTATTGCACATTTTATTTTACGCACTTTCAATTTGTCTATTTTCCTATAGACGTAGTTAAGGAAAGTTTGTTAATTGTATAAGCTATGAACTTTTTTTGAAATTGGGAGTTCATTAATCGAACTAGATTGATGCTTATTAGAGGCATTTTTTGAGTTCATTAGTTGTATTAGGTTAGAACTCTTTTTTAGAGAATGTTAGGCTTGCTTACCACTTACAATTAAGCGTGTTAACCATATTAGGTCAAAACTTTATTAATAGTAGCTAATATGCTGCACAGGCTTGAACTATGTTATCCTTTAATCAAGGTTAGATTAGGAATAGAAAAAATTAGGAAAAGAGATGCTTATAGTGAATTGAAACAAACACTTCATATTGATAATGATTAGGCTATTACCTTACATTGTCTTAAAGGAAACAACACCATGCAAGTACATAATATTGTAGACAACATAGAACAATTACTTGAAGTATAATTTTGGGTTCTTGGCATTCCATGTGCGAAGAGTAACTTGCCAATCTAGCCCTTCTAGTTGGTAAGCCCCATTGCCTATGACTTCTCAGACCCTCACTAGGTCTTACCAATTTGCATCGAGCTTCCCTTGGTTGTCTCGTACAGTCATTACCTCTAACTTCCTACAAACTAGATCTCCAGGTTGAAACACCTTATGCTTGACCTTTTGATTGTAATGTCTCACTGCCTTATGTTGATAAGCAGTATCCTTTGCTCTTGTAATATTTCTTATCTCCGTGATTATGTCCAAATTGGTCGTTAGGCTGACTTGATTTGTTATGACATCAAATATTTGTGTTCATAGATTAGGTAATTCTAATTCAATCGATAAGAGGGCTTTCGATCCAAAAACCAATCTGAAAGGTATCTCTCCTATTGAAGTCCTATTGGTATTCCTATACCCCCATAAAATACTAGGTAGCTCATCAATCTACTTACGCTTTGTTTGATCAACTCCTCACTTCAAACTATATAAGATAGCCTTATTGACAGCCTCCACTTGTTTGTTCATTTGGGGTGAGCTAAAGTATAATTCAGCTAGATGTTGTAATTTTCACAAAAAGTTTAGAACTTATTGTTGTTGAACTATGGGCTATTGTTGGTTACTATCATAAAAGGAACCTTATGCCTTGACAAAAAAAAAAAAAAAAAAATTGAAGACAAATGATTCAATCTTTTGTTTAGTAATCTTTGTTATTGCTTTAGTTTCTACCCATTTAGTGAAATAATCCACTAAGACTACTATGAATTGCTGTTGTGTAGTTGCCTTGGGAAAGGGTTCGAGTATATGTAGCCTCCATTAGTCGAAGGGCCAAGGGCTAATTAAACTATGTAATTCTATAGAAGGTGCATGGCTTAAAACCTCATGTTTTTGGCATTGTAGGCATAGCTGTATTATTGTAGTCTTAGCATCTTCTTTCATGGTTAGCCAATAATAACTAAGCCTCAACGCTTCAATGTATAAGTTTTAGGCCGTCACATGGTTACTTTATACACCTCCATGCAAGTCAGAAAGAACTTACTGAGCATCCCTTGGTGTAAGACAGCGGAGGTAAGGTTGTGAGAGGCCACACTTGTATAAGTGGTTGTCAATCAAAGTGTAATTCATAGCCTAGTATATTAGCCTTTGAGCTTCTTTTTTGTCTGCAGGTAGGACCCCATCCCTTAGATACTCAACAATTAGGTCCATCCATGACTTTTCTTTTAGGTAAGACATTACTTCATAACATTTTCCAATTACTTCCAAACTTTTGCTAGGGAGATATTAGATAAATAGCTTATCATCCAGGTCAAGGAGTATTGTACTAGCTAACTTCAAAAGCTTGTCAATAGCAACGTTTTGAGCTTCAGGGATCTTCCTAATTGTGAAAGATTGAAATTCTTCCATGAGCATTCGTACAATCATCAAATACTTGCTCATCACTTCCTCTTTTGTTGTGTTGCTTCCCTTTGCTTGATTTACAATTAGTTGTCAATCGGAAAAAACCTCAACTTTCCTTGTACCAATTTCCCTTAGTAACTTCAGCCCAGTAATCAAGGCTTCATATTCAACCTCATTATTGCTGGCTAGAAATCTAAACTTTAGTGCATATTGAATTTTCACATTATGTGGTCCTTGTAAGATAAGGCCTGTACTGCTTCCTCCCTTTATAGAAGAGTCATATATGTATAAATTCCATGTAGGTTTCCCAACCATGTCAATGCTGTCTTTTCTCCAGTGAATTTAGTTTCAAAATTTAACAAAATTTAAGCCTCCAGTGCTGTTATAAGCTCATATTGTACACTATAGGCACTCAGCTCTAAAGCATACTTTATCATTCTTCTTAAGACATTAGGTTATTGCAAGGCTTGCTGCAATGGTTGGTTAATAAGGATAGCAACTTGATGGGCTTTAAAGTATGGCTTCAACTTCCTTGCTGAGATTATCATGGCTATGACAAACTTTTCAATTTTTGCATATCTTTGTTCCAAGCCTTGTAAGACATGACACATATAATAAATCAGCTTATGCTCTTTTCTCTCCATTTGAATAAGGATAGAAGAGATAGCTCAGCTACTAACTAACAAGTATAAGAATAAATCTTGCTTATGAATGGACATAAAAAATACTAGTGGTAACACTAAAAAATCTTTTAAATCTTTGAATACGGCCTTGCATTCATCAATCCATTGAAACTCCTTCTAATTCTTCAAGATCTTAAAAAATTTTGCACACCTATTTGTGCTCTTTGATACAAATTTATTCAGAGTGGCAATTTGCCAAATCAATTCCTAAACCTCCTTTATAATACTTAGGGACTTCATGTTTCTTATTGTGTCAATCTTTCTTAGATTTGCCTTAATGCTATGTTGAGTTACCATATGTCCTAAGAACTTACTTAAGGTGGCTCTAAAAACATATTTATGTGAATTGAGTTTCATGTTGTATCTCTTCAATGTATTAATTGCCTCTTCAAGGTCGACAAGGTACCAATCTTCTTCTCTACTTTTAATTATCATGTTATTGACATAGAATTTGATATCGTGATGAATTTGGGGCTTGAACATTTTATGAGCATCTGGTAAGTTGCACTAGTATTTTTCAGCCAAAAGGGCATTACTGTATAATAGTATGTCCCAAAGTTTGTAACAAATGATACTTTATCTTCTTTCTCCATTCTGATCTGATTATAACTAGAAAATGCATCCATAAAGGAGAGTAAAGCATACCCGACAGTTGGATCAACCATTTGACTAATCTTGGGCAAAGGGAAACAATCCTTAAGATAGGCCTTATTCAAATTGGTAAAGTCTATGCAAATGCACTATTTTCCATTTGACTTCTTAATTAGCACATAATTAGCTAACTAAGTCGGGTAAGGCTCTTCCCTTATGAACCTAGCCTACCAACTTTTGGACTTCCTCCTCTATAGTTACCTACTGTTCAAGGGCAAAATGCCTCTTCTTTTGCTTAATTACTTTTGCATTTGAGTCAATTTGTAGCTTATGCATCATGACTTCCCTGGGGATGCCTGGCATATCTAAGGGAGTCTATGCAAAGAAATCAACATTATCTTGAGGAAACTTAATCAAGTTTTGGTGGATGTTTGTTAGGAATGGTCTCCTTATCTTTGTTGTCTTATTTGGATTATCCCTAAGTAAACTTCATCCACTTCTTCTTTAACATTTTCACAGCTGTTGGATTTCTTCTCTAGGTCATTCTCTATTTGAAAAATGTCTTCGTGCCTAATTGCTTTCAAATATAAGGATTTGGCTAACTATTGATCTCCTTCACATACTCCAACTCCAATAGGAGGGGGGAATTTCGCCTTGAGAAGTGCTGTTGATAGGATTATGTTGAACAAATGCTAGTAAGGTTAACCTATAATCATGTTCTAAGGGACCATCTCTTAACAACAAGAAAATTCACTTTATCTTCCATTACATTCTCATCATCTCCAATTTGAATTGGAAGGGAAATTACTTCGGTGACTTGTATGGGTTGATTATTGAAAGCATATAGATCATAATCATAAGATCTCAACTGCGCTTTGATCTTTGGCTTCATTTGGTTGAAAATGTGTTGAAAGATAATGTTTGCCAGACTCCCAATGTCAACCAAGATATTTTTGACCTCAAAGTTGGCGATTCTTGCATTGATTAGTAGTATATCATCGTAGGGCCTTCACACATGTTCAAAATCCTCTTTTGTAAAGGAGATGGGATTGTCAACCTTCACTTTTTTTGCCCTGTATGTTACAAACATATTACGCGGTGTTAGTCGAGCTTGAAGAGTAAGACCAGCCTAAAGTGGAAGGTCTACCAACAATGAAGTTAATTACTCTAATTGGAGCTCTATTGTTACCTCCTTCTTTTGCCTCTTTCTTGCTTGAGGAGGCCAATCTGCATTATCCTACTTATCACTTCGTCTTTGGGTAGGTTATTCGATATTCATGAAATCATAGGCAAGGAACTTACTCAAATATCCTCATTGGATCACATCTTCAATTGCATTCTAGAGCTGAATACACTCATTGATGTTGTGGCCTCTATAGCGATGAAAATTGCAGTACTTATTCGAATTTCTATGTAATGGGTTTCCTCTCATTTGCTTTAGCCATTGCAACACCCTTTGATTACGTACTTCTATGATTATATTGGAGATGAGGTGGTTGAGAGGGGTGTGAATAGAATAGGTTAAAATTTACGACCTCTTCCTTTCGCCGTAGCTCCCTTTTGAAAACTAGTCATCATGTGCACCAGGGTGGTCTCTCACATTCTTCTTACTTTTATCATTTTTTGATCTCCTTTGCTCTAATTAGCCTTATGTTGAGCTTTGATATTGTCCACTTGCTAAATGTAAGAAGTAGCTTTAGCCTTAAACTTGGCAAATGCCTTTAGTTTATTCTTTGCCAAAGATTTGAAAAAATCTTCATGTGGCTTGACTACATTGATCACTGTGATAAAGGAGACACTCATGTTTAACTTTGGGATCTAAACCATCTTGGCCATAAACCAAGCTAGAAAATCTCTGATAGATTTATTAGACCTTTGTTTAATAGTATTAAGGAAATATGAGCCCTTAACTGGAAGTTTGCTTGCAAAGAAGTGTTATAAGAACACTTTTACTAGATCCTTGAAATGTGAAATAGTATTGGGTTTCAAATGCTTGAACTGAGTATTCATAGCATTCTTTAAGGTGGAAGGAAATGCTTGATAAGCTAAGGTGTCACTCAAGCTATGCAATTTAACTAAGGTACGATAATACACAAGATGGTTCTTAGGATCCTTCATCCTATAATATGTTTTGGACTATGGCAATTTAACATGCTATGGTATCACTTCTTCCAGAATTTCCTTGATGAAGGGGCTCTTAATTTGAAACCATCGATTGGTCTTTGTAGGGGCGCTAACATGTGATGGCTTAGCATGCTGTGTTCGTTTTAGTTGTTTTCCCTTGTCAATTCTTTTAAGTGCAGGGGTCAAAAGTCCTTGCATCACTCCAACTTGCTTCTTTGGTAATTTGGGCGAATGAATTGATTCGCCTAAATTACCAGAATCATCAACACCATTTTCTCCATGCTCTCAATCATGATTTGGTGTATTACTCTTACGGATAAGATTCAGAATTTCATTATTCTTCTTGGTTAGCTCCTAATTTTCCTTAGCTAGATCGATACAAAGTTGTTCCAATCTAGCTAAATAGTCTTCGTCGAGATGCCTACTCCCCCCCTGAACATGTTGGATAGATGTGCTAGCACTTGTACTTTTAGTCATGCGTGTTTTAGTCATGTAGGAAAAAGTTCCCCATAGATAGTGCCAAAATGTTGTTGGTTGAGAATGGCATTTGCTTTGATTATCTAAAAGAAAGAAAATGAAGCTAAAGGGGGTGCTAAGGCCAGTCCGTGTAGCTACTTCGATAAGAGTAAGTATTCAAAGAGTGTAGAGAGTCCTTATAGTGCTCATGCCTCATATTTATAGGTGTTTGTTAGATAATTGTTTTGATAGGTAATTGTTGGTCATGGAGTACATGGTGACTCCTTAATTAAGCACATGCTTAAAGACATGGAGTAGTGGGCAGTTGTGTAACAAAGTTGGGTAGAAGATCAACTATCCATGCCACTTTCAATACAAGTTGGTCATGGCTTAAAATCGCCTCTTGAAAGTGATTTCAGTACGAGTAGAAATTGCCTCTTTAAGAGAGGATTTCAAGTGTAGTATATCTAAGATTATTTTCCTAAATGCTAAATTTTTGTTTTTGTTTTTTTTTTTTTTTGCATTTTCTTTTCCTTTTCCCTTTCTAAAATTTCTAATTTCTTTCATTTTTATCTTTTTATATTTTATTTTATTTTTAGTTAGGACCCTTTTCTTTACTTATAAAAATTCCTAAAACTACAAAGGAGCTAAAATCGGATGTTTATAGCTATCTCTCTTTATGGTAAAGTGTGAGTAAAACTATATCACAAAGATAAAAGATATACCATTTTTGGCATGGGATAAATTAGATTAGGAAGCATGATAATTAACTAGCTATGCTAAACTTAATCCATTACAGATTTTGTGAAGAGGGAAAAGAATTTGCTCCTTAGGGAAGAGAGCTGATGGAAAGAAAATAGGTATGCTTTGTAAACAAGCTAAACCTTAAAGACACTGTGTTGGATAGATAGTAAAATAGTTACTTTAGAGTAGAGAGAAATTTTTATGAAAATGAAGCAAATCATGACCATCTTGGATGGATAGTATTTCAATTCATCAAATTTAACACCATCTTGGAGGGACGAATAAAGACAATGTCAACACCATATTAGATTGATGGATCTTAAACATATTACCTTCGATTGATGGATCTTGAAAATTTATCACCATTGTAGATTATTGGGTTTGAAAGTTTTATTGTAATCTTAGACTTGATGGGCTTAAAAATTTATCAACATCTTAGATTAATGGACCATCTTGAAAATTTATCACCATTTTGGATTGATGGACCATCTTGAAAATTTATCACCATCTTGGATTGATGGATTTAGGAAACAAATTTAATTTAATCAAATTTCTTAGCTCATTTTAAAAAGATTTCTTTGTTAGATAGTTTCCTTAAGCAGGAAACATCTAGGATGAAGCTCCTTGAATTAAACAATGGGACACGGCCTCTAATATTTGGGATGGATAGAATTGATCCCAAAAGTTGATTTAGGAGAGAGACTAAACCACTAGGGACAGTTGAATTGGTTGTTCGAGACTCGAATTGGTAAAGATTGATTGTAAGGTTCAAACTTAGTTGTCTTAAATACACACCTTAGACTCGGCATTGGGGATTGAGTCCCTTTATTTGAACCTAGGTGGATATCTCAAAAACTAATAAAAATGGTCATTAGCACTAAGTAGGAAGAAAAATAGGGGTAGGACTCATGTTAGCAATAGAAGATGTTTGAAAGAGACAAAATTGGGCATTAAGGCCAAACATAGTTGAAGTTGGATAGAAAGATTGGTTTGGAATTGAGTTAAAGAAAAACTAGTCATTTTCTCTTCTCTTCTTTTTTCTTGAAGATTTGCTAACAGGTTTAGGTTCCTCCAGGTTTTAGTGCGAGCTTTTGACAACTTGCTCTTTTTCTAACCCTATTTAAATTATCTTGCAATCTTGTCTTTAGGGGATCTTCTTTTTCATCTTTGGCTATTCTATTTCCTTCTTTTGGCCTTAGCTTTCAGTTAGGAGCAAACATTCATTCAATGTTACTTGGGATGATTACAGGTGTAGTTTGCTATCAAATTTTGCTTTTGGAAAAGCTTTCAAGGCATTGATGTCAAAAGATTGGCATCTCAAAATTGATTAGTTTAGTCTAAGGGGACTTTCTTACCTTTTTTTGGTTTAAATTTTCACTCTTGATTGCAACTTCAAAAATTACAGTCTATTTTGCAAGTGACATACTTTAATTAATCTATTAAGTCTTTTTCAGTTTGATAATTCAATTTTGGGCTTTTGGTTGATGGTTTTAAAAAGTATTAATGAAAATTCTTGTTTTGAAAGGATTATCTACTCATCTTAGGTTTACAAGTCAAGAGCCTTAAGAAAAACTAGAAACATGCTTGCTCAAGTTTCAAAAACAATTATTATAAAAAATTAATTGTTCCTTCTAATGAAAAGAGCTTACGGATGGGAAAGTCTTATGTTTGCAATCAGAATGGGTAAGGGGTGTTTGTGTTTTAGGTTTTTTGTTAGGTTCAAGCTTAGGCCTTCTTGGTAGACTTGGGATGGTATTCATTTTAGCTTCTTTGATGAGTTAGGAGCACCTTTGGCATTTTCAAGCCTCTTGGGGATTTTTGCACTTGAGCTAAAATTAATTTTGTTTGATTTTAAGCCTTTCTATCTTTCTTTTTTTTCTTTCTTTCCTTCTTATTTTTTTTCCTTTTTATTTTTCTTCATTCTCTCTTTTTTTCTTTGGCCCCAAAAGTGATGATTTCCCTTATCAGGACTCATGAATGGGCTTATGGGCTTAGGTTGCTTAGAAAAGATCAATGGGCTTCAGGTGTCTGGAGAAGTGTATGGGCTTTATTGGCTCTTCTTCATCTCAAAGGAAGCAAATGATCAATGATAAAAGTTATTCTTGAATTTGATGTCACTAAGGCAAGCACAAGTTAGTATTATCTTTTTCTCCTAATTAATGAACTTAATCTTCGAATTGCCCTAATGTGGGGTGGTTCTTAATAGGGCCATTATTATTATTTAAAAAAAATATCACTTTTAACATAGGCTCATAAGGGATGGACAAAGAATATCTTGTGCTTGGGATACTGGAAGTGAATGCTAACTTCAATTTAAATTGCATATCAAATTCAAAATGGACTTCCTTTAAGGATCGAGTCCAATAGCCTTACAATAACATCACTCAACTCTCAAAGTGTGTTTTAAGGTTGGTGTTTGGAATTTGGTTTGCCTCTTTTCATTCTAAACTTTCAAAATGAGATACTAAAAAAGCTTGTTCATTTGCCTTAGTAATAGAAAATTTTATTAGGATATATTCAAGAAATGAAAAACTTTTACTTATGTAATTTTTGACATTACAAATCACAACGTACTTAGACTTCCTTAATAATTGCCCCTCGTTCTTGTTTAAGTGCCACGGTTTTCCTTGACTTAAACTCCTACCAACCATTCCCTTCTTCCATTTAGATGTTCCTATCATGTTGATACATGACCCAACATATTGTTAAGGAACATTTACCTTAACCTTTGGTACATTAGGGTTGGTGGAGTCTATTTAAAGTAGCTTAGCCTCAATTAGGTCTTGAATCTTGTGTTTTGGTTTCCAATATTCTTCTGTAGAATGACACATCAAACACATGTGATATTCAAATGGTAGGCTAGGATTCGACCTCTGGAGCATGTGTCTGGGTGGAGGAGATGCACAACTTAGCATTCCTTCCTCCTTCAATTGATAGAGGAGTTGAGTTATTAGGATAGAGATTGGTGTAAGATGCCTTATAAGTGTCTTTGTTTCAAAATGTGCTGAATTTATAATCATTTAGAGACTAGTTGAGATAATTTGGTCCTCAACTAACTTTCCTATCCTTATTGCCTCCTCTATGCAATTGCTTGCTAAAACTACCTCTGTAAAGCTAATAGTTGATTACCTAAGGAGATAATTAAAATATGTCACATTTAGTGTTTAGATGAACGTGTCAATTAGTTCCTTCTCTAATAAAGGGGAGGTGATTTTGGCTACCATGCCCTTCCATCTTTAGGCATATTCCTTGAAGGTTTCATCGTTGTTTTTCGTCATATTGTTTAACTCCCAAATAGATGGGGCTAACTTCACATTAAATTTGTAATGTTCAAAGAATGTTTGAGCTAATTTGTGCCATTTGTCAACTTACCTTAAAATCCATTTGGGCATACTAAGACAAAGTTGGCCTAGTGAAGCTATCCTGAAACATTTGGACCAATAGTTGCTTGTTTTTAATGTAATGAGCCATCTTGCATAAATATAACTTGATGTGGAGCTTAAGGTATCCAGTCCCATTTTATTTCTTAAACTTTAGGGCTTTGAATTTTTTAGGATAGACCTCAATATCATATGCAGAAAAATGGGTGATGCTAGGTTGCTTAAATTAGTCATAACTTCCAAATGACCTCATCTTCTTAGTAGTTTGTTGGGTCAGCTATCTTTCCTACTCTTTAAAGCTGTCTTGATTCGGTCTTAAGTTGATTGTTCTTTAGTCGACTGATCATTTGTTGACCTCCAAAGAGATGGGATCTGGGTTGACTTTTGGGCAGATCTCTTTGAATTCAGGAGTTGTAAATTCAATGGCTTTCTTCCCATGTTGATCCTTTAAGTGCTCTTTATATGTCGTTGTTGTTGCCTTGAGCAAAGCTACGCTATCAATCATGAAATTCATTTGTTCGACCACTTTCCCCATAGTTTGCTTTAATGAGCGAATCCTCAGTTTTGTAGGGTTAGTGTTACTAAGGTTGTCGTTATTTCCATTGTTAGCCATCGGTCCTAATAAGAAACCATACCTATTAGCAATTTTTTTTTTAGAGAGAAAATAACTTATCTATAAATGAATAAAAAGAAATTAAGTAGTGAAATACAAGAATGAGGTTTATTCACATGGTTTACAAGTTATGAGAAAGGGGTAAAAACTTCTTAGAGTAGAAGACATGTCAAAGGGAATGGAAGCCTAAAGTAGACTAAATATTTACAAAAGTACTTATGAATTTATAGCCATTTAGAAAGGTTTCCTACAAGAAATATCATTTAAGGCATTTATTTCTTTTTAAAGGAAAAGAAATATTTTATAGAAGGAAAGAAGTAATAAAGAAGTCAAATATTTACAATTGAAAACTTAAGGAAATGAAAGGTGAAAACTTGAGTCTTACAATTTTTTTTCTTCTTTTTTTTTTTTTGTGTTCAAAATTGGAGAATTTTTTAATTAATTTTTAGACTATTTAGAAATGGGAAAGTAGCCTCTATTTAAAAAGATATCTTAATAAGCAACAACTACCTAAAAAGAATATTATTTTATAAGAAAAAAAAATTTCCTATAAGTTTTTGGAAAGTAAATGAATAATTTACAAAGGTAACACAATATTTTGCAAAACTATGGGAATTAGGATTTGAAAATAAATATGAATATTTACAAGTAAACAAAGACAAGAAGAAACATAATGCAATATGAAGGCATGCGGATGCGAAGGAGGGAGTTTGGCAAATTGAGCATGGTGTAGCAAAATTGATATTTTATTAATATTGCAACCCTAAAGTTTCAAATACATTATTTGATTACAAGAAACTCTAAAGTATGGTTTGTCTTTTTCTTGCGGTGTCTTGACTCCTCTTTTAGCTCCTTTTTCTTCTTCAGTTTAACTACCTCGGTCCATCCGGCAACTTAGGTGATATGTTCGGTGTGAAACTTCTAGAAAGCTTTGATCGAATAAGAGATAGGAACATCTTTAGGTAGTTTAATGATAGTAGCTAATGCATCAATACGATTCATTATTTGGATGTCTTTCCTATGGGCAAAGTCAAATTTATGACTTCATACATAGCTAATAAACTAAATCATGGGTAAGGTCATATCGGTCTTTAAATTTCCTTCTCTTTCTTTTTTGAGACAATTAAGAGATCTAGCTTGATAGCAAGCAAAGTTAGAATGTAAGAATTTCCCTCCAAATATTGGAACCAAGTCTCTGCAATTATGTGATGTATATAGAATACCCCATTAGGAAACAAGATGGTCTCGAAGGTTGCCAAGATATAAGTGTTGATCCTTTGTTCTTACCAAGCTTTAGAACTGGAACAAAAGAGTTCATAATTATAAGTGGATAGGGTTGCAAAACATGTGAATATGTCGTCTACCCTAATGGTTCTTCTGTTGCGATCTACCCATATTTTGCATATTTCGAATGTACGAAGGCTTAGAAGATTGTTAAAAAATTTTGTAGGCTCAGCTGTAATGTTTAGAATGTACCATTTTCTAACAAAGGAGATCCTTAATAGATGGGAGTATCCTTCAACAATTAGTCTTGAACAAAGTGGGCCAAAACAAAAAGCTAACATTTTTGGATCCTAAAAATAGACTAGAACCCACACCATGGTAATGTCGATCTAAACCTTCAGTAAAGAAAGGATAGGCTCAATCTTGTCTTATATGACCTTCTGTTAGTTTGGATTGAAAAATTGAAATCACCTTTCAAGTATTCCTCTAGGTTCTAAAGACTTGTGGATATGCACTTCTTTGAATAGTGTTAGTGTGAAGGAAGAATTGGCCATTTCTAAAAAAAAAGAAAAATTATATCAAATCTATCTTATTTACATGGAGATTACATCAATAATTTATGAAGAAAGGAAAAAATAAAGAAAAAAGAAATTTACAAAGGAACAAATTACAGGGAAACAAGTTAGAAACTTCATGGTTGCAAGACTTCTTCTTCTTCTTCTTCTTCTTTTTTTTTTTTTGTTGCCACATTATATTCTATTTGGTAATTTTGAGAAAGGGTTTGTGAAATGCAATCAAGGTAGGTTCTAAAAGTCCTTAAACTCTATGACCTCATATGTTTTTTAAGAAATGGTTCATTAGTCACATTAAAGCTTCAATGAGGTAGCCTAATCAATCTGGAGCACTAGTTATACCATACACCTAGAGCCTATACAATGGGCTTCAATCATAAGGTCCTAATACGGCCTAGGTTTGATTGTATTTACCATGTACTCATGGTGCAATTAATACATGGTGCAATTAATCCCCAAATAAAACCCTAAAAAGCTAGTTGCTAGAGGAAGTTAGTACAACTATTTACTAATGAAAAGTATTTATAGGAAAAAATAACAATTAAAATTGGTATTTTGAAATATAATCTATCATATCTCGGCATAACATAAGATGTACCATCATACAGGAATACTTATTTACATTAAATAAAAGTACTATTTATAATAAACAAATACTACAACAGGCTTTAGCTTCACACCTATTTACACAAAAGTGTACATGTATAACCACTAAACATAACTAAACTTAAAATATAGTACTTTTTTTTTCTTTTTATTACATATGTGTAGATCCCACTTGAGACTATGATCAAAATATGGCAAAGCTCTTTCCAAAAGTACATGACTTTATATTATGCACTCTCAAAAGTCTTTCCCCCAACTGATGGTGGTACTCAGTCAGTTTTCTTCATAACTTAAGGATACATCAGTATCCATTAAGCTCTCTATGAGCTAAGTGAAAGTTGATAAGACAAAACACAAAATAAGCACAATAGACATTTACAAGCATCATTATCATAAGGCATTCAATTCCATATCTAGATTTACCAAGATAAGATGTTTATGTAGGGAATATGTATTATGCTCATGTACGTGACATGCATTGATATCGATATCCTAGCTTAGCTTACATTTGGTTAGTCAACATTCTCGGGCATCTGAATACAAAGTCTAATAGTCTTAGGTAACATAGAGCTGCTAAAACCCAGTATATAGCTAGCCTAGCTAAAACCACATAAAGTGGCCAGAGAAACCTAGCATATAGCTAGCCTAGCTAAAACTACATAAAGTGGTTAGAACTAATTGAGTAATGCAATCTATATGCTCAAAACCCAGCCTAGCAATATTTAAGTTTCCAAAAAATTTAACCCATAGGTCCTTTTATGTCGTGCCATGAATGCAACAAATAATGCAATAACCTAGTATTAGGCACGAATATTAAGTTTCACATCATAAACATCTCAATTAACTTAACTCTAGCTTTGTGTCTCAACTTTATAATTGCACCTTGAAGGACAATTCATTTTCCAAGTTTTTCAAGCAATAAAATGCATGAACAAATCAGTCATCCACGAGGAAGCACCTCACTCAATTAATACACATTCAATAGGATTACATATCCAATCAATGAAGCATACAATCATAGTTTATGATATGACTAACTTTAAGTCAAGTGGAATAGGTCTACTTGCATAAAAATAGAAATATCCACTTGCTAGGATCTAGCGATAATATGTTCATACTCTTCAAAGTGCATATCTCCTTCATCAAATCCACCTAATAAAGTAATGTTATCCATTAATACTTATTTTCCCTTTTTTTTCTTTTTAAATAATTAGATCCTTTACCATTAACATTTAAAATATAAATATTTATTTACTTAGTTATTTATCAACAAATATGTGTGTCAATAATAAGTTGATTAAGTATTTTATGGTTTAGGTTCTCTTTAATCCAAAGTTGTTTGTTGGCAAATCTATATAGAAATTATTATTATTATTATTATTTTCCTAGTTATAGTAGTCAGTATAATGATCATGAGACGTTATCAAATGTCATACTTCTCCCTTTGTAGTTATTGAAACACAACTTAATAGTTTGTGTAAATATACATAAGATATATTACATATATCATGTTTTTCTTACATCATTTCTTGAGTTGTTAATAAAAATAGATGTACATTGTGAATGAAAGGTTACACATCTAGAAATTAATTTTTGAACCAGTTACAGAGGAATTATGCGGTGCTAAGCTAAATATATAGTGATGTAAAGGACTTTTATGTTCTAGGTTAATTTGGCATCGTATAATCTAATTCAAACATATGCTGGACCTTTAAGTAGTTAAATGAAGCAATTAATAAAAAATTTGATGACACTATTGTGATGTAAAATTCCACTTATGTAAATAGTAAAAATGTTAACCAAAATCAAATTGCTACGATGATTTACCTATGCTTATTGCTAACTCCTATTGGAACTTATTATGGTGGTAGTTGATATTAGATTGAGGTCTTCTCCTATATTATGTATTTGTCGAACTTGATGTGTTGCTTCTAAAAAATTTTTCTTTCCATCATATTGGACTTTAAATAGACCAGAATGGTAGTGGATATCTACTTCACCGGTAAGTCTAAAGGCGATATAAAATACTTCCTTGTTAAGTTTTGTGATTTGTAGTAGCGGACAAATGAATAAAAATCTATTTTATTTTTAAACATAGTAATAAATTATATAATAATGTTTGTAATATACATCCTTACGTAAATTTTCCAATGAAGCATGTTTGATTCAATTGTAATTTATATTTATTTATATATATTATTTATATATGTAGATAGATATTATGTTTTAGTACAGTTTTATGTGACTCGTCAAGTAGAATTTTATCTTTATTTATTATACATAAAGTTCCATGATATGTTTTATAAATAATAGAATATTGTATTATACATTAAATCTCAATTCCTTACCTTTGTGGTAATTAATATTTGACTTGATGAACTTTATTTTCAATATGACATTAGTGACATTTTAATTTAGTTTTGAGATTTGATTTCACAGAAGTGTTTCTTTTAGCCTTAATGTGAAGATTGAACTAAAATAGATAACATTGTTTGATGCTCTAAACTTAAGGGCTCAAAACCTTAAGGTATTACATAATCTTAAATTCAAAAGCTTTTAAGTAACTAGCCCTCTTGACATTTCAATGAAGTTTCCAAACTATTGAGCCTGAATTTTTCTAGCTTTTATTTTTCTTAATCTGATTAGTATTAAACCCTTAACCTATCTAATACTAACCATAGACTAAGAATTAAGAAAAATCTGATTTTTCTACGAACTTTGAAAATTATGTCATTATCGAACTGAGGTCAAGAAAAGGGTTAAGTTAAAACCAATTAGGCGAGTTGATTTTAACCTAGCTACTAGTTTGTTGGAAAAAAGGATTTTTGAAAACTAAAGATATTAGATTCGAGGGCTATCGTATTAAAACATAAACAAGTATCGGTTTTAACCTTCTGAATTTAGTTTTATTTTTCAAAATGCCCTTGTGACTTGAAAGATTAATTATAAATTTATAAACAAGTAATATTTAGAAAAGAGGGGATAATAAAAAATTAAATTTATTTACAAAAGGAAAAATAAAAAAAAAATTCCCTCTTTTAAGTTGCTCTATAGTATCTATGTATCCTCTAGTAAAGATCAGACTTCTCATAGTTTATTATTTATAAAACTTAATCTATTAGTTTGTTTTAATTTCAAAAACTGGCTAAATTTACAATTTATGCATTTAATTTTTAATTTATGAAAAGTTTCTAAGAGGGTCCTATTTTGGTGTTTTATTTTTGAAAATTTCTAAAAAGGTCATAATTTGAAAATAGGTTTATTGATGATTTTGTTTTTGAAAAAACATTTTCTTTTAAGCAACAAAACCTTTTTTCTTCCCCCTTCTTTTATTTATTTATTTATTTTAATTTTTTAGAAAACTCATTCAAATAGTTTATTTATATATTTAAAAAAAAATAACACGACATTTTGAAAACCTCTTTATAAGGGGGAACTAAAAGGAAATAAAATAAAACCTTTTAATCTTTTTTCATACATATTTTTCTTTTAAAATTGTATTATATATATTTATTATTATCTTGAAATAAAATGAAAATAAAATACAAGAAAAGAGAAAAGGAGGTTGGAATAAGGAATTCAAAAGTAGGCCATGAGAGGGTTAAAGCACTGGTAAAACGCATTAGATCGTGCATCTTGGTTCGAGTTGTACATGACCTGTATGTGCTTGCAAGGGGAAGAGCCAGAAGGTGATGAAGGCTGCTTGAAAGGTAGTTCAAGACACCAAAATGGTTGGGAAATCTCACTTTCATGTGAGTTCTATTGGACAATGGGGGTTTAGTGTGGTTGCATTGGCGTTTGTGGTTGTTTGAGGGTGGTTGGATATGAAGTGGCTAGTGGTGGTGGAGCTTAATTTGAATGGTGGTTGCTATACTTCGAAAAGGAAATGGGTATTAGGTTTTTGGATGCCACAAGCATGGTTGTGGCATTAGTTTCGGCCATAGAGAGGTGTAAGGTAGTGTTTTGAAAGGGTGGGTCATGGTGGTTGGGATTTTTACGAAGCCCTTGGTAGCAGTTGTGCTAGAGGTTACAGTAACTTACTAGAAGGGTTATGTTCAAATGGCTATAGTGTGGAGAAGCTAACAATAAGATCAATCCAACCCAAAAGCGATAGACTAGCTTTAATGGCTAGAGAGAGGGAGAACTTATGGCATGAACTTCTTAGAGAGAGAGAGAGAGAGAGAGAGAGAGAGAGAGAGAGATAGTTCGAAATGAGAGAATGAGGGCAATTTAGTGATGATTGATGATTACTTGATGCCTAAAATGTGAAGAGGGACCTCTATGTATATTAGCTTAGGCTTTAATGAGCTTAGAAATCTCATTAATGGTGGATTCGACCATGACTTGTTAGCTTGACCAATCTTTGATTCTTGAGGAAACAAACGAGATATTTGAGACATTTTGGGTTGTAAAGAAATTATAAGTGTCTTAGAGATTGAATGAAAGCTTTGATTGCTTCCTAATTTGCCTAAATTTGGAAGATTTTGTAGCAACTAAGATCTCAGGTGAAATTTTTTTTTTTGTTAATTTTCAAGGCTTGATTTAACCAATTAGATGGATGAATTTGGACATGTTATTGGGTTCATTCGAAAGGGGGCATGAGATTTTCATGATTTCACTATTGATTTGGTGAAATCATGAAAAAAATTCAAATTAAAATTGGCCACAAATAAAGGGACTGGAGTTGGGAAAGAGAAGGAAAAAAGGAAAAAAAGAAGAAAAGGTAAGGAAAGAAACACTAACGTAGCGCCACGTAGTCCACTTGTAGCCTATCATGTGTCAAGGCTAATATGTGGCCTAATTAGTTATTGACACATGGTAGAAGGGGAAGGAAGGAGGGAATAAAAGGCACAAAGTGTCTATAGTAAGACCTGAGCCTAAGACCTTCCCTTTTTCTAATTGTTAAGACCAAGTATAGTATCAAATGGACTATTAGCCCATGCCTTAAATTCTTATGCAAACAAATTGCATATAACACTTAAAATGGCTTGGGCCTAATCAAGTTGCTTGGTTTAAGCCTTAAAATGTACCTAACCCTATTTATTATTCTATTCTAATGATTTATTTTATTACCCTAAAATCTTTATTTGTATTCCTATTTTTCTAAGAATTCCTTTTCCTTTAATTATTTTTTTAATTTTTCAATTTTTTCTTTTTCATTTTTTAATTTTCTATTTTTAGATTTTTTTTAATTGAACCTTTTTTTTTTGTATTTTTATAAAATTTCTAACTTTTCATTTTTTTGTATTCTCATTTTTTTTTTTTTTAGTTAGGACACTTTTCTTATTAATAAAAATTCCTAAAACTACAAGGGAGACAAAAATAAGGTGTCTACAATATGTATTCGCTAAGTATGATCCTTGTTCTTGACCAATACTACCGAAGAAGAAAAGGACAATGACTATGGCAAATAACTTCATTTTTCAACAATTTCTTAATCATCTCTTTTGAGACATTCTTCCGAACTATTTAATGCCTATAGGGCTTCAAATTCACAGGCTTAGAGTTGTCTTTTAAATGAATATGATGTTCAAAACCTTAACTTAGAGGCACTAAGTTAGGAGTTTCAAAAATGTCATGATACTCTTCTAATAGACCAATAACTTTAAGCCGTGATAATAATTCTTTATCTTTTTCAATTTTAAGCAATGAACAACTTATGATCCAACATTGTACATACAAAGTAGAATCAGATTATAGGAGTTTAAGAAATTGATTACCTTCAATAGATTGTGTCACTTCTTAATCTCCATGCAGAACACATGTTCGCCCCTTCCATTCAAATTGCATTTGCAACTTTTGGAAATTCCAATCAATGTTATGTAGAGAAGATAGCCAAGGAATTCTCAATATTAAGTCACACCCCATAAGTGGTAACCAATTCATCTCAACTTCAAATTGCATTCCCAACATTACCCAACAGAAGTTGGGAATTTTAGAGTCGTAGGACAAAATAGAGTCATTACCTAGGTTAACCTTCAACGGAGTGATAGGTTACAACTCATAGGCCAAGTCCTTAATCATTTCAGTATCAACAAAATTCAATGAACTTCTACTGCCAACTAATATGTTGATGCTTTTTTCTTTCCCTTTTGACAAAGCCTCTGAGCCTCATAGGGCCTTCTTCCTTAACATCTTGCTAGTGCAATGAATATAAAGTCAATTTCAACATTTCACCTTCCAATTTACCTCGAGCTTAAAAAGGCTCATCATACTAAAAAAATTAATTCTTCCTTCTTTTTTCTTCAAGCTCTTTTGGTATAATCTTACATATAGGTTTAGGGTTAGGAGGTGGTGGTGGGACTTGGGTTGCGAAATGGGTAAAGGTAGTAATGGCGGAGTAGATTTGTAAGGTAGTTGTGTGTTGGGCAGGACTTTTGGCGATGTACTAATCTGGGAAGTCTAGCATTGGAGGTAAGTTTGGGTTTGAGAGGGAAAAATATTTTGTGTATGTTTAGACAAGTTTTGGTAGTTTCTAAAGTTGTTAATTGTAATTAGGCTAAGGTGTAAGCTTACTGTGGAGTGTGGGGTTGATATGAATGGGGTATTGAAGTATAGGTTTAAGACTTGCTAGAAACATATTAATTTGATAAGATCCAGTAAGGTTTAGCTAGTATACTAAGTATCAAACTCCTCCATGTATTCTATTAGGGCACCAAGTTAATAAAGCTTCTTTAAGTCACCCATAGGACGGTCAAATGCATTCTCATTAAATCTCAAGCTTAGAACCCCAACAAGTTCTTATCAAGTGATGACCCTTTCTTCCTACCTCGTACTGACATAAGAGTGGTATTATTATGAAGCTTGGTCCCCAAAATGCATAGTAACTATCTTAACCTTTAAAGCATTAGGTTTGGAGTCAATTTCAAAGAATTGTTTTGCTCTAAATAACTATGTCTTGAAGTCTTCACACTTAAAGTTTGGAAAATCCACACATGTGGAGTAAGTTGGTACTTAATAGTTAGAAGTAATAGTCATGATGAATGTAGGTTTAAGGGATGTATCCGTTGTTGTAGTTGCATCAAGGTCATCAGTTTTCTTCTTCCCTGTATTTGAATGGTTTGTAGAGTGGTCTTTTTGTTCAGTGAGTTGCTGTTGAATAGCTTACATGGTGGCGTTTTACTTATCAAGTTGTGATTGTTGTTTATTGAAAGTTTCAATGAATAATTTGGTCCAACTGCCCTGTTTTTGCTGTTGTTTTTCTTCATGCTCCTTAAAGACATTGTGGATGATTTTCTTCCATCCTTTCCCATTCGCTTGTTTGAGGCATGTAGTTCATCAAATGGCTTTGATGCTACTTGGTATATGGTTAATTGTGTATGGAAATTTTAATAGAGAAGGGTTTACATACAAACCTAGGAGAAGAAGCTCGAATGTAAGCAGATTAGGAAGGAAGCTTTTTTGTATTTTTCTTTCTAATTTTTCTATTACAATATCGGATGTATTAATAGACATTCTCCCCTAGAGTTAGTTATAGATTTTTGTAATAGTAATGTGTCATAACAACACGTAATACAAGAAAATCAAAATGCATGTGACAATGCATGCGACATAATATTCTAAAAAACTACTAGATGAAATAGACGATACTAATGATGGCTAATTGGCTATGGGTTTGGGTTACTTAATTATCCTTTGACCCATGCAAAGTGCCTATACTCCCACCATTTTCTTAACTTCCATCTTCTTGCTTAAGAATACTTGTATCAGCAAGAAAGTAGTGAATGGATCTAACATGGCCAAGAGCATTAAGAATGTGATGCATCGGATGGAAAACATATTTAAGAATGAAAGTGAGAAAAAGGAAAAAGGTCATCTTTTAGATGAATAACTAGGTCAGGTGTAGTATTCCTCAAGAACACTTTGTGGTTCCACTTGGTTATGATAATGAGAGACTAATGGTATTAGCTTCCCCTGGTACTATAGATGAGAGATCATTTAGGAAACTTTTGGCTAATTGACTCATTATAGACCAAGATTACTCTAGCCAATTATAGGACTCTAATGGTTGCGTCATAGTTAAATCGGCTTATAGGTGAATACTCCTAGAGTCATTGAATCCACACGAGAACTCAAAACCAATGCCACATATTACTCTCCCTAAAATTCAAATGTTCAAATGGAGAATAATGAATCATGGACTCTTCCTTACTAAGGGTAGATCTCTCATAAAAGGGTTTCAATGCTCCTAGCTATTGCATCTTTTTAAAAGGCATAAGAAAAATGCAAAATACATTCTCTATTCCTGCCTAACGATGAAACAATTATGGCTAAGTTGTAGACTAGGCCCTTCCTTTCCTACATTATTTTAATCACTAGTTTCATGTTTGAGCACAATCTACTTATAACCTAAAAAGGAAGGAAAATAGTAGCTTCAAAACTTTTTGAGCCTAATAATTTATTGTCTTAATTTGGGGGATTAGAATAGGAATGTGTTTAACTCTAGTCAAGATCCCATAATCCCTTGGCTTGAGCTAGGAAAAATTAATGCTTCTTATTTTGGGGCAGTGTGAAAAAAGAAGAAATAGAGACAGATTAGATCACCAGGGATCACCCTTATGAATAGATGGGAAAAAATAGACCATGATGTGGCAACAAACAATACAATAGTCGAAAGACTTCATGGTATTATTATTATTATTGTTATAAGCACGCTTTTAGAGAAAATGATGAAGCTACATATTACTTGGCTAAGTTTGGTGTTAGAAGGAATAAAGACCTTTATATATTTTAAATCTTGCTTGTAGATGAGTTAAAGGATGAACTAGTTCAACCATGTTATAATTTAGCCAACCTGGATCTTGATTAATGTTTTGATACACTTCTTGCAACTTTTATTGCTATTGTTGTGTTTGATTTTTTCTATACTATAATAAGGAAAATTACACTAGAGGTGAATAACGTTTGTAGGTAAATTTAATTAAGAGATCAATATTTAAAAAAATTTAAATAAGAGATTAATGTTTCAGTTAGTGATTAAAATAGAGAATGATTGTTATAACACCATTAGCTCTAGCTAACATGGTAGTTATCTACCAAATGGCATTTACATGGCATTGGTGCGACGCTTATATATATAGTTAAATAATAAGTAAATAGAAAAAAAAATTAATGAAAAATTAAGAAAAAATTGAAAAAAAAAATTAAATACAAAAATAGTATAATTAGATATCATAAGTATGATTATATACTTTAATTTAATATAATATATATATTTAACTATAGCATAAAAAATTGAAAAATTAAAATGAAAAGGGGAAAAATATTTAATTAAGGATAACATGTATATAATATATATATTAAATTATAAAATAAAAAAAAAAGATAAAAAATTAGGGAAAGAAAAGAAAAAAATATTGAAAAAAAAAGGACCACTCAACTCATAAATTGGCAATGGATCGCAGCCTACAATTTAAAGTGCGTTGCTTGACTCATTGTTGATGGTAGGTGGTCGCCTACCACCCTTAGGGTTTGTGTGACCTCCTTAGAGTAGTGAGCAACCACTTACCGCTCTTAAACTTAGAAAACAACTTGATGGGTTTTGTTACCCTTTTTTATTTTTTTTCTTTTCTTTTTTCAAATTTTAGAGTAATGAGTAGTTGCTCATTACCTTAAAAGGGTCACGCAAATCTTAAGGGTAGTAGTTGGCTACATGCTACTAGTAGTGGGTCAATCAACCTAGTTTAAAGTGCATTCTTGACCCATTGTTAATTTGTGGTTGCTTCGATTGTCTCAAGGATAGGGGGTGGTCGATGACCAATAGCGGCGGTCGCATAACCTGTAGCTTCTTAGTGGTCATTGATCACCCCTTGCCCTTGGGTGGTCGAAGCAGTTTTTTTTTTTTCAATATTTTTTTATTTTTTAGATTTTTTAACAAAATTTTGATTTTATAGTTTAATATATACATATTATATACATGTTATATTAAATTAAATATTTAATTATAGTATATAATTATATTTATGATATCTAATTATACTATTTTTTATATTTAATTATTTTATTTTTTTATTTTCAAATTTTCTTAATTTTATATATATTTTATTTTTCTATTTATTTATTATTTTACTATATATATAAGTGCCACTTAGTATTGCATTAGTGCTATGTGGCACGTGACTACCATGCTAGTTAGAACTAATGGTTTTATGACATAGTACCATACCACATTAGTATTACGTTATCTTTATTTGAACTTTTTGAAATGTTGATATCCTATTTAAATTTATTCTAAAAAAATGATCAACTTTGGCGTAATTTTTCCTAATATAATATAAAACCTAGAAAAAAAAATGTACTACAAAATTGATTAAATAAAATGTATATCTTTTTTGACTGGTTAACTAGTGCCCTAACACACACCTTAACCAGACGCTTAAGGCAATTTGTGTGTTACAAAGATGACTTTGGTTTATACCTAGAAAACAACGCAAATTCACGTAGGGATAATTGGTCCAGTGATGAGGGTTCAGAGATTCACCATAATAGGAAGTTGGTGGGGTTGGGGGTTGGTGAGAAACACAAAAAATGCAAAATAAAATAATGGGTCAAAATCAAAATGTAAGTCACGAAATGAAACTGCCAAGAGTTCTTAAATTTGGTAGTCTAGTACTAGTAAGAGAAGAATCAAACGCCATGACTTTCGAAACCTTAGACCTCATTTTTAATTGTTTTCTTACGCAAGCTTTTCAAGCTACCAACTATAAGGACTTGAAGCTTTCTGCCAACTAAAAAAAGAAAAAAAATATATTGTCTTCTTAAAATAAAGTTTTCCATAGAACATTATATAAATCTGCACCCATTGTTTTGACGTGCTATCCCAAGGGAATCACCCATTGTTTTGTAGAACATAAGTGGGTAAGACGCAATATTCATTTCAGAGGTGACTTTTTCCCCGGGAAAGCGTAATATATATGTATTATCAGGTAATTGACTCGTTATTATGCACGTTTCAATTCCTTGACCTTGTTGGCTATTGTAAGATATAATTTCCATTCGATAAATGTTGTGGCACAATTTCGATCATATATAGAGAAGCAAACAGACCAGAAAACTATCTAGCAAAGAGAGCAAAGATTGTGCACATTCAATTTGTTACATATCTAATTTTTTTATTGCAGATGATTAATTTTTGTAATGGTCTTATTCTTTTAGACTAGCGGTCGGTTCTAATAATAAACATTGATTTATAATTCTTTCATTGATTAATAAAGATTTCCTTTTGATTTTTGGGGAAAAAAGTTACATGTTGCATAAACAATCTAAAGAAACTTAGTTATTCATTATGTCAAATCAATAAAACAAAATTGATGCATAATAATATAACCAATGTGATAGCCAGATTGCTAAACATGGTAAATTAATCATCTATGGTGCACAATAAATTTTATCAAAACAAATCAAGTTAGCACAAAATATGATACAAAAATGGTTTACAATTTGTGTTTGGCATGGTAATAAATACAGCTTTTTATGAGGAGAGGAGATTAATTTCATTATCATACTAATAGCTTGTTCACTTCAATGAATAAAATAAGGGGGGGAAATGAAATTGTAATTATTAAGAAGTTGAATGAATGTGTTAGCATTATGGGATTTATTGTTATATAACCCGACCATAGATGCAATTTGTGGATCATCCTCTAGAAAATGCATTTGCTTTTAGGTTGTTAGCTAGGCCTAGTAGTTGTTTGTGTAGATTATCTCCACCATATAGATAGTTCTTTGGAAAATAATAAATTGACAAATGACATACATAAGAACATCATGTCATGATAATTAGAATAATAAAATAGGAAATAAAAAAATATTACATCCATCAACATGGTAATAAGAATAAAATCATAATAAGAATGCACATTTATGGTGAAAGATAAAAAAACAAGAAAATAAATTGTTTCACACTTACATTTAACATGTCACAATACATCTTAGAAGAAGATAGAATAACATAAGGACATCCATCAACATATGTGAAATTCAATTGCTAGTTTGTCTTGATCTATTTTACTTGTTAAACATTTCAATTGTTAGTGACATCCACTAATTAGACTATGCATTGTTGTTTTCCAATGTCATGATTAGACCATCTTTGGTATCCATAACATTTTCCTCTATGGTATCATATGGTTGTCAAGGAGATAGGAGGTCACATGTCATAATGGCATTATGGAGCAAACAACATGCCAATATGACTTGATTACGGATTTCAACTGATAAGGCAATGAATTTTTAAGAAAAGAAGTCTAAAGCAATTATGTATGATATTTTGAGCAAATGTGTGTCTACAATTAAACAATTCTTCTGGCGATCTTGGTTGATGACCCTAACACCATCATTTAAGTTATATTTTTGACCTTAAAAGATGCAAGAAATCCCTTAAGATCATGGTAACCTCCATCCACTAAGTCGTAGCATCCTAAATGAAGGGTATAAAATTGGTTATTTTCCAATTAAAACGATTCTTAATTATAAAAAAATAAAATTATGTAGGCTCTAACAAATCATATCTTGGGGAACTTTAAGATTGTGCCTCCTAATGATTTGCATCTTGAAGGACATTACTACTTGTTGCAAAGTCCTTCAATCTAGGAAACACATAGACAAATAGCATACTTAGTGTACAAACGCACCAGACATTAGTGATAATTTTATTCTTTCAAATTTTATATTGTGGTTTATTTTTCATGGGTACTCTAATTAGAATATGAATTCCATCTAAAGCACCCAAACCATTCTAAGTAAGAAGCAAATGATTAGAAACTTAAGTATGGTAATCTATCTATAGTATTTAAATAATTCTACATTATTAGCTTATACCTTAGAAAATTTCCATCAATCAGTAGTGTGATCATCAATAATGGGATTAAGCTTCTTTAGTGATTGATTGCTTAGACATGATGTTGCATTTAATATGCTATGGAAACGCTGAATAGTTGTTGCTCTAGACCTCTTAAAGTTATACTTAATGATTGGTTCTTGATTGTCCTATACCCTCTGACATTTGGCATAACATGAAAAATATATACCTATCAAATCTTAGTTATTCAATATGTCATGTCATCATCATGAACAAGCCTCTTAATGTGCTTATAGTGTTGATAGAAGTTCAATTCATAAGATCGGGCTCAATGACAATAGGAGTGCAATGCCAAAGCACACTACATAAACATGAAGCAATATGCAATTTTACAATATTTCACACATAAAGTTAAAAGGAAGTAAGCAAATTTCTTCTTTCTTCATGATCCATTCATACGTAACCTCATTTGATCAATAATTAGAAAATATAAATATGCTAATACATCAAATGAGGATAAGGACTTAAATAGGTTGTGACCATTGACGGTTTCAAATTCATAAAAGATATATCCCATAATAGATGGAAATATAGCATATTCTTATGCAATAATACAAATGAAGTGCATCCTTAACTAGCACCTTCAAAAGACAATATATGCACATTGTACGTTTGCTCATTGAATAGAGAGGTCTTCCTTATCCATTTGTGTACACTCTAATGATGGATGTGGCTAAATAATAGTTTAGTGACTTATTTCAAAATTTCCAACTTACACTAACCTTAGGAGGACAAGCGACTTCATGTGAAGCCACGGGGCAAAATTATGGTACATACATATTTTGGTGCAAACATGTAGATTCTGATTCAATGTATAGATTTTAGTATTGGTAACTTTTATTAGAATTTACATATTTATACCAAAATTTATATGTATGTGTCTACGACTTCATATGAAGTTGCCTGTATGTGACTTAATATAAGAATTTTTCATTTTGCACTCATTGAGAAAACATAGTCCTACTTTACCTTCATTAACAAAACAAATAAGATTCCCTCTCTGGATAAGAACTTAATCAATGACTAGGAGTCACTTTCATTAACTGGTGACTTTAATGCAACATATACTATAGTAAGAACATAAGCCATGTACATTTTGTAGAGTCTATGACTATTCATTACCATTAGCTCCTACATAACCATCACTTATACAATGAATATACTTGAAAATGGGTACATGAATCACAGAATCTATGCTAATATTATATTTAGAAAACTTGAAGATGTACATAATATTACTAATTAATAGCAACAATAATATGCCATAAGTTAGTCATGTTGTAAAGTTTTCTATAATCTCTAATCTTTATTTTTCACTCACTCATCATCTTTCCATAGTAAATAACAAAGCTGCAAAAGAGCTTAAATGTAGATATGATGAGTCTTTGGTATAGGCTTAGGTTTTAGATATAATAAAAAACAACTTTGTCATTATTTAGATCCTGGCCTTCGAGGATAATAAATATTCTATACAACTCAATCACTATTATGCCCTGAGGCGATAGACTCATAACAGTCTCGCTGAGTAAAACGTCTTAAGATAAAAGTTGACCTCATAGCCACTATTGTATACCTAATTTATATAAGGCATTCATGACTAACCTACTTTAAAGTAAACTATTCATTAGTAATATGGTTATTTTACCTCTAGAAGTCCTTTAACATATATTAAAACCTAGATTATCTAAATGCTATTTACATTATTTAGGAACTTAGTTTACTTAAAATATCTAGATAGTTTGACACCAAAAGATTAAAAGATAATAACAAAAGCTTTAATAGTCCAGCTATTCTTTAGTTTCATATCCTCACACCCCAGAATGTAGTAGCAACTAATCTCTGGATAGTTATAATGTGGCATTCTAGTTAGCACCTATAAAAAGATCTAAAAGGATGTTGGTAATTAACCACTTACTATGTAGGGATAAAGGTATAAGACTATATGATAAGCACAAATAGGGCTATCAAATAATTAATTAAATGCAATGTAACAAAACAAATACCATCGCATGACATTGTCTAATCTATCGTGAAATTAGAGAAATTACACCATTTCTAATTTAAGTTTGAGGAGTTTTAACGCATATACAATAGCTTATGACCAAACTTAGGCTTGTGTAATAGAGGCATTCTTCCTCTTGTGACTACTTTCAAACTAATACCTTCAATCTTTCTGCGACCTTCTCTCTTATCACTTAGTTCATCTAAAGAGAAAGAAGGGATCATTTTAGCTATCCTTTTCGATGGGATTAGTATTTGGTCGAAGAATTCTAATCATCCCTTAATGGGTTACAATGCATATCTAGTTAAGATTTCAAGTCTAATATAGTAAAGTTTAGTTTAAGGTGATTTATCAATTCTACGCAATTTAATCAATTTTAATCCAAAATAACAAACAAAGAGTGTACAACTAAGCTTAGAGAGACACAAGTGTGTACACAAGCAAGCTACTTACAAGCATAACTAAGTATAACCTTAAGCCTCCAAGTATTATAAAACAGTATTGTGAAATATAGTTATGTATTGATCCTAAACTTACTTAGTCCTCCCATTGCTCACTTAGGTGAGACTTGAGTTGTATCTACTTTACAAACTTCTATATTAATAATAATAACATTTAGTATTTACATAAGTATAATGTATACGTACTTTTATTCTATATCTTAGGTTAATTATCTTAGGTTTAGGGTTTTATTATACTTACAGATTCAAATTTTTAAGTCACTTGCTATTAGTTTGCATCTGATTAGTCTTTGATTCATCTTTTGATTTTTCCTTTGACTGTAATTTACTCAAAAGTCCTAAGAATATCTTCTGAGCTCTCTGAAGTTCACTTAACTACATTTCGTGTATATGAAGTCTTTGATTCAGTTTCAAAACAACCTTCTAATTTGCCATTTTCATATAGCCTTTGATTTGTTGCTTGATTTATCCTTCCATTTGAATGCACTATACGTTGCATCAAAATTTCCATAATTTCCTTTCATGACTAGAAACAAAATACTCTTTATAGCCCTAGTAAACTTTAGTTTAAATTAAACATCACTTCGCTATATTATTTTAGTAACTCATTTACTACATATTATTTGTATTTCAATACCAAATCTTCCATACCCAAATTTGATACTTTTAGCACCAAAATTTCAATCCTATAATACCATTCAACATTAGAATATGCTAGAATGCAATCCAATTCAGAATCTATGTAAAATTCTTGAAAAATCACCAAGCTTATTTTGGAAAATAGCTATTTAATAAGATTTAAAGACCTAAAATTAAATAAAATTTTAGGAAATAGATTTCACAAAAACTCTTCATAGTAGTTTTGTATATATTATAGATATTTTTCAAACAAACTATGAAGTTGAAACAACATTAGTAAGGGCTTTGAAATCGAAAGCGAAATCAGTTCAATTTTAGTTATTTCTTAAAAACGGTATATTTTGATACTTAATTTCAATAAAACAATATTTTTCTTAGAATAATTATGTAAAACTATGTTAGAAGACTTTTTTTTATATACTTTTTGGAAAAAAATTACTATTTTTACTAGTTTTATGAAAATCAAACTAAGTTAAGATACTCATTGGAAACTACCATGTCAACTACCTTTGGACACCTTAAGGTTGTTAGCCTACCTAGGTAGGTCTTCTTCTATCAGAGGTGGTGGCCTTGTACTTTCAAGTCTTGCTTTAGTACTTGATATCTAGTTTAGCCCTAATATCCCTTATTTTTCTAAAATTTCTCTCCACTCTTTTCCTCCCTCACAAATTTTTCTTGTACTCTAAGGTATCTAAACTAAATTAAGATGAGTAATTTTGAATTTATTAGACGAGCATGAGTTGGCTGAAAAAGGGATGTTCAACGCCAAGTGCCTAATTCATTTTTTTCCTTCGCCTTAAGTATCCTTAAGCCCTCTAAAAAGTAATCCATACCACATATCCATTTTGCTATGCACCAAATCATGTTTTCTAAGCTAACACACAACTTAATATGATTTTTTAATTAATTTTCTTGAATTATTTTAATAGATTTTAGTATATTTTAGGCATTTTAAGTAATTTCGAGTATATTTATACACGTGTAAAATTATATTTAATACAAATAAACACTCCTAAATATCATTCATGTTATTTTATGAATTTCAGTGTGTATATAATTTTTCTCTAGTGATTCTTTAATTATTGGTATCCATTTTACATGTTTCCAATAAATAACGAATAATATACGTATATTCTACAAATATAATATCCAATTATTTTATTATTTTGTTTTCTTAAATCTAAATGCAGTGCCACTTTTACTAGTTTTCCTAACTTTATTGTAAAATTCGAGTTTTATTGAATAACATTGGCGATCGCCCTAAATTTTAGTACCGATCCCAAATCATCTAATTGTAGGGCTTATAATCACTTCTCAATAGAATTTGATAATAAAAAGATAAAATCATCGATAAAATATGATAATATAACATATTCTTAATTTAATTTACCAAGAATACTTTAAAAAATTCAATAAGAAAAAATTCATCTTCTTATTGAGATTTCTTGGAAAATTGAAGAGCAAAACATACAATGCATATTAGGTTTTCCTTTCTTCCCCTTAATTCAATACTATGGGTCAAACATGAGGGAGTAAAGAGGGAAGAGAGGAATGGTACTCTAGATTGGGATTATTCTTTGCTTCTCCACTATCGAGTCACCTGGAGAGATAAAGAGATTGTAAGAGACGGCATACATTAGATTGAGTGCCTTTCTTTTGATTCTATTCTTTGATGTGTTATTTTAAGGGTAAAATGTGTAATTTTGCAATTTCTATAAGGCTATTTTTGGTAGAAAAGATAAGATAGCAACTTTAAATTGCAATTCCTAGAATGAGGCAAAAAAAGATCATTCCCATTTTTAAGGGGAAAAGGAAAATAAAAATGTGCTTTTTAAAAAGAAAGAGAATCAATATTTTGAAAAGTTAAAATAAGAGATTTTGCTAACTTATACTTATATGTTGTTAAGTTAATCTAACATAGTCGTTAAGTACAAACTAGCGCTTACATGGTGCCCACATTGTGTTTATGTGGCAATTTAAATGAAAATAAAAAAGAAAAAGATTAAAAAACATATAAGATTATCAAAAAAGAAAAGTATTTGAATAATTAAAAAAATGTTAAAAAAGATTCTAAAATAATATACACACAACTTCACACACACACACACACACATATATATATATATAGTACAACTACATATTATATATATTACATGATATAATTAATAAAAATTAGAAAAAAAAAGACAAGAAAAAAAAGAGCAACAACTTGAAACCTTATTCTAAGGATGACCCACGGCTACTTAAGAGGGGTTACATGACCCTCTTTAGGTGGTCACAAGCCACTCGATGGTATTAGGTAGCTAGAGTGGCCATCAAACATGAAGGTAAGTCATGATCGACATGAAAATATGGGTTGTTTGACCTACAAAGGGGTAGTGAGTGGTTGTCCCCCATCTTAGGGGGGTTACATGACCCCTTGATGGTAGGTGCTATTAGTACCCTTGTTTTTTTTAAAAAAAAAAGAAAACAAATAAGTGTTGAAATCTTGATCAGGTGGCAATCAAGTTGCACAACCCAATTACGTATTCATTATATTTTTCTTTTCTTTTTGGTTAATTTTTTCGAAGAATGGGTGGCGACGATTGCCCACTACCTAAGGGGGTCCAAACATGAAGGTAGGACCCAACCTTCATGTTTGATGGTCATTTCGAGTACCAATGTTAAGGTGTGATTGGTTGTTGCTTTTTTTTCCCCCCTCTTTTCCTTGTAAAATTTTTGGCTGTTTTCTCATTTTCCTTATTCCAATTCTTTTTATATTTTTATTAATTATATTATATAATATATATTATGTAGTTGTATAAAATATATATATGCAGTTATGCATATATTATTTTACAACATTTTTTTACTTATTCAAATAATATTCATTTTTTGATAATCTTATATTTAAAAATTTTTTTCTTTATTTTCATTTAAGTTGTCATATAAGTGCCACTAGGCGCCATGTAAGTGCTAAATAGCACTTAACAACTGCATCAGATTAACTTAACAGTATTATGACTTTGACTTAAAGGAATCATTTAATAAAATATTAATTATTTATTTAAACTTTTTAAAATGTTAATCTCCTATATGAAATTAACCTCAAATGTTGATATTTCTCCTTGTAATTTACCCTAAAAATAAACTTCCAAAAATGCCACGACGTCAAAATTAATTCTAAAAGTATGATACTAATGGCCTATTCACTTCACTAAAAGGAATAAATGGGAAATGGAAATGGAATTGGAATTTCTAAGGAATATAATAAGTATGTAATACTTATTATTTTATTTAGTCGGATTTATAAGTAACTTAAGAATAGATCATAATAGAGCATTAATGACTAAATTACCCTTGATCCATCTTCTTTCTCAACCAATCCTAAAGTAATAGGTGGTGGTGGTGGTGGTGGTTGGTAGTGATGACAACAATAGTGGTGATGGAGGCAATGGCAATGGTGGTGGTAAAGGCAATAGTGATGGCAGTGGCGATGGTTAGTAGTGTCAGCTTTGGGTTGGTGGTGGTGGCAACGGCGATGGCGGTGATGGTGATGGCGGTAGCAATGGTGATGATAGGGGTGGTTGGTGGCAGCGGAACTAATGATGGTGGTGGCAACGGTAGTAGTGGTGGTCGGTGGCGGTCCATGGTAGTGATGATGGTAATGGTGGTGGCAATCATAGCAGTGATAATGGTGCTCGGTGATGAAGAAGGTGTTGGTGGTGGTTGATGGTGGTGACGATGGCAATGGTAGTAATGGTAGCGGTCGGTGGTAATGGTAGTAATGGCGGTTGATGGCGGTAGCAGTGTTGGTGGTTATTAAATTGAGATAAGGTCAATAATAGGGATTCCTTACTTCAACCAAAGAATTACAATTCCTTGCAAAATTTCATATTTTTCCTAAAAAATTTTATATTTCAAGTAATAGAGATTCTTACGGTGTGATTCGATGATATAAAACAAAGTGAACACCATAATAAAGAATAAAGGGAGAATAGAATTTCGATTCCCCTTAAATGAACGAGGTATAAGGTTATTGTCAATGATGTCAATTGAATCTCTACAATTGCTGTGTATTAGGAGGAGGGTCAAATTGTGGTTGTACCATCTAATTGGTATCCAACTATGTAAACTAAGTGCCGTCCTAACTTGTAGTACATGCATCAATACAGGATTGAACTCAACCTCTATAAGCCCTTCGCCTATGACATATGCTTGAAGTACACCGTAATCTTTAGTAATTAACTAACTAGGAAGCAAGCCAACATTCTTCTAAAAAAATTAAATACAAATCAACTAAAAAATGCTATGAGAAAACATTCATGCATTTACTTGAATATGTGACATGCATCTAAACTATCTTCAATAAATGTAACTTTACCTAATAAGATCACAACATAATACAAATCAACATCATAACAACAACTATACAACGTACATTTGTTAGAAAATGAAAACTAAAGGGAAAAAAAAAAAACTTTTGGGTTGGGTTGAAATTAGGGTTCTACAATGTGGAGGAATCTTCACAAAATTAGAGCTTAATACGGTAAAAAGGTACCTAAAAGGGAATATACGACCTTAGATTGACTAATTTGGTGGCATTTAGCTTGGTTTGGTCTTTTTTTTTGTTCCTCTCTCGATTGCCCTTGCTTCACTCTCTCTCTCTTTTTATTTAAACTGTATTGTAGTACGACAAAGGGGAAAGAGAATATGTGTTGACTTAGGTCCTAATGATAGATGACACAATTTTGTCAATTTAAAATCGTATTTTGAAGACATGATATCAAGTGCCATACCTTTGAAATTAGTTTTGGTGTGGTGATATTTTTCAATTTCTTTTTGAAATTGCATTTTTTTTCTATTCCCCATTTTTAAGAATTGCAATTGCTTGTGTAATTGCAATTATAGGGTCAAAACGTAAGTACTGGTGTAATAGGACTCTATAAGAAATAAAGGAGGAATGGAATTGCCATTTCCATATTTGAACTAGCTGTAGTACATTCCCATTGGTTTGCAAGAATTGGGAGAATTATATCAGAGATGATCAATATTTCGGGGTATGTTTAAAAAAGAGATCAACGTTTCAAAAATTTTAAATAAGAGATTAACATTTCACAGAGTAGTTCAAATAAGGGATTTGATTATTATAAGAATATGACGTAATACCCATTCCATATAAATGCTTGAATCACTTTATGAAATGTGTCACAACTTAAAGGGACAATCCAGTTATCGTAGTACCATTGTGTACTATGGGAAGATTTGAGATTGAGTATTGTTCTTAATCAAGAACCTTTGACATATTGCATAAGGCGTCTTACAATCCTAACTTATACTCGGAGATTAGTATCAAGTAATAATGGAGCATTTAATATAGGTTAAACCATAATATCTAAATCCAACTTAAAATAATGGTAGGTTTAAGGTTTCCCCTAACTTAAGTCATATAAGTCCAAAATAAATAATACCAATAGTTTATGTTACTCGACATACTAAAGGACGTAAAGAAGCTTAGAGACTATAAATAATACGTAAGTGACCACTCATGCTCTCTTCTTCTCATTGACAATCTGCATGCTAGTAGTACTAACCTTGGGTATCTCTCGGCTCGGCATTAACAAAAGATCCTATTACAATAACAAACTATAAGGGGGTAAGCTACAACAACTTAGTGAGTAACCTTTCTATCCTACTAACAAATAAGTAGCAAGCAAGAGAATTAACATGTATATGCAATGCAAACAAGCATATGAAATGCAACATCGTATGCAATCTGCTGACAACTGCGCAAAGCATGGTATTATGCCCATGGTTACCTAGGATAGGAAGTACTTAGGCATGTCTGGACTTAAGTCTCTATATCTATTGTCTAAAGTAGTGGATACGACTCAGCCTTAAGTGTAAGGTGGCACATCCAAGAGCTAAGTTGATCATAAATGTCGATGCAAGAACATGCTATACAAGTTCGTCATACAAATCGACAACATATATAATAATAACACTAGATCCAAAATGCATGATCTCCGGTCCACTGTATAGTGTTGATGCCTTGTATAGATAATGCATAAATGTGTAATGCATGACCAGTTTTTATTAAGGTTAAGTAGCTATTACTCTGGTTGTAGGTGACCAACCAAACATATATGATAGTTACTCTAAGGCCCTATTTACTAATGCATCATCCAATCCGTAGTTGAGCTATATTATTATCTCTTAACAAGTAAGTATATCTAAATCAAACACATGCATATTATTAAATGGTGCTTTACACTATAACCACAAGCAAGATAAGATAAAGGTCTATCTACTTACTCTACCATAGAATCTAGTAATCCCAATAATCCTCGATTGCATCAGACTTAGAGTCCTTGTCACTTGAAGAATACATTTAAAGTATATAAGTGTTCTACTTATACCAACTATCTATGCTTTCTTACCCTATATTCTTGTTTTAATTGTTTTCTACTAGAAGTTTTTCTTGTGATCCTAGTATAGAAGAGGGTGTACTGAGTAAGCTAAATGGTGAGCTTCACCCATGATTTCTTTCTTAAGGGAGGTATCTTTTGGTACACATAACTTGTCTTTCATTTGAATAATCCCCTTTTGATGCATCTCTGAGGTCGAACACATGGAGGAGCACGACAACGTTAACAAACCAAAATAAAAAAGAAAAGCTAGCAAAGGTCTAAGTAGCTACCAATTGGATATGACACACCAATCGATCATACTTGGCCTACAATTTGCTGGATATGACGCATCGGTCCGAACTGAGAGACACTCGCCATTACTCCTTGGTCTCGCCATTACTCCTTGGTAAAGGGAATAGATAAGAGTTGAAGGGTAATGGGAACACTAGGGTTGCTTAAAGAGAAACTCAAATAAATATTCTGATGATGAAGATTGATTGTCTATGTACATTTAGTAGGGGTTTATATACTTATCCTACTAGGGTTACTTTACATATATGAAAAAGGCAAAAGGATATTTTACAAATAGGATCATAAAACATGATAAAAAGGGTAAAAGAGACAAAATATCCTATACGGAAAAGTAAAGAATCCTTTTGGCATGCCGTGCCAAAAGACACGTATTGCATAGTAGCCAATCGTCTTGAATTATAAGACAAATTAGAAGAAATGAAGAAAAGAGGAAGTCTGCAATCAAGGATTGACCTCATTTGGATCAAGTTAGAACTTAATCAGCCATTCATTGTAGGGTAATCAATTTGGGTTGGGGTTGGATACTAGTGGTTAGCGTAGTTAGCTTTGGAGTTCGGTTCAAATAGCCTTGAGGTTGTCTATTTAAATATCCCATCATGGAATAGCTATTCAACAAGCTCGACTTAGGTGATGGCTCGGTATTTAGGTTAGCAGAGGAAGGAATCATAGAGGTTAGGAAAGGGATTCTTGTCTTGGATAGGGCTTTGAACTAATATTCTCCGAGTGAGTCCTTTAAGTCCTTTAGCTTAGCTACATGTGATTGGTCTAGGGGGTTAATTCCTATCATTTGCTTGGAGTTAGAAGATTTGTCCTCAAATTTGAAATGGTCTCCAGTTCCTATTCTTTCGGGTCATGTGTGAGATCCTCTTCTTCTGGTCGGTGGGGAATTAGGTCAAACAAATTGAAAGTGGAGGAAACACCATAATTGGTAGACAACTAGGTTTAGTAGGCATTGCGGTTGATCTTCTTCAAAATCTTGAATGGACTATCAACTTGGGGAGATAACTTATTCTATCTTAAGTGTAGAAATCATTCTCAATTGAGGTGAATTCATACTAAGTCTCCTGGCTTGAAAGAAACGGTTTAGTGGCCTCAATTACTAATCTTTTGTTGTCTTTAATTGAACTTGGCGATTTTCCTTGTCACAATCTAGTGTAACTCTTGCAATTCTTCGACTTAGTCAACTCTGGATTAACTTTCTTGAACAATTGTAGGAGTATTGATCAAGTCTAAAGGGTTAGTAGGGTTAAGGCCATAGATGACTTCAAATGGAGTCTTTCTAGTGGTGTTGTAGACTGTTTGATTGTATGCGAACTCCATAGTTGATAGACATAGATCCCAATCCTTCAAGTTCTTTCCTATAATAGCTTTGAGTAAATTGCTTAGTGTCCTATTCACCACTTCAGTTTAGCCATCAGTTTAAGAGTGACTATTGGAGCTAAACATAAGTTTAGTTCTAAGTCTTCTCTAAAGAGTCTTCCACAAATAGCTTAAAAATTTTGTGTCCCGATTTGAAACAATAGTCTTCTATACTCCATGTAGTTGGACAACTTCTTGAAAAAACAATTAGCAAAATATAAAACATTGTTAGTTCAATGGCATGAGATGAAATGTGCCATTTTACCGAAGCGGTCTACTACAATAAAGATAGAATCTTTTTCCCTAGATGTTTGGGGCAACCCTAGGACAAAGTCTATGCTGAGGTCGGCTTAAGATAAGGTTGGCATTAGTAAAGGCATATATTTTCCATGGGGCTTTCTTTTCCCCTTAATTCTCTTGCATACCTTGTAACTTCCCCCTACCTCATGGACATCCTTTGTCAAACTAGGCTAGTAAAAGTTTTCCTTGAATAGATTAGCTGTTTTGATCTCTCTAAAATGATTAGATAATCTATTACTATGAGCTTCCTTAACCAATAGCTCACGCATGCAACAATTCGGTATGTACAACATTTAGTCCCTAAACAAATAGTCATCCCTAAGATAATATCCTCCAACAGCAAATTGTTCTCAGCATTGCTCTAGAGTAGGACCAAAATGAAGATCATGAGCATACTGCTTAGTGATAAGGGAAATCCTAGCAACTTTGTTCGCAAAGTGCTTAGTAAGGTTTGCCGACATGATAGAGCTTCGACAACTATGTTGGCACTTCCTTTCTTGTGTTGGATCATGTAGGAGAAACCTTCCATAAGCTCTAAACACTTAACTTGCCTCTTCAATAGTTTGTTCTGACTCCCAAGATGCTTTAATGACTCATGGTCAATGTAAATAACAAACTCTTGTGGTAGTAAATGGTGTTTCCAAATAGTAAGAGCTCAACAAAGAGAATGCAACTCTTTTTCATATACAAAAATAGTTTAAGGCAACACTACTAAGCTTCTCACTATGGTAGATGACAGGTTGTTGTTTTTGCATCAGGACGGTGCTAATTCCAATGCTTGACACATCATATTCCAGTTTAAAGGGCTTGTTAAAATCTAGTAATGATAGGATAGGGGTAGAGGTAAGCTTCTCTTTGATCTTTTTGAAGCTTTGTTCAGCTTGATTGCTCCATTTGAACCCATCATTCTTCTTTGTCAGCTTAGTTAAAGGGTTGGCTATGGTATTGAAGTTTTTAATGAATTGCCTATAAAAAGAAGCTAGGCTATGAAAACTTCAAACTTTAGTGACATTCTTTGGCACCGGCCACTCCAGAACAGCTTAGATCTTTTCCTCATTTGCTTAGATTCCTTCTCTTGATACCACATACCTAAGAAAACCACTTTGCTTTAATAGAACATATACTTCTTCAGGTTCTCAAATAACTTCTCGACTCGTAATATTTCAAAAACAACTCGAAGATTTTAAACATGATTGTCTAGGTCGATACTGTATAGTAGTATATCATCAAAGTACGTAACTATACATCATCCGATCAGAGGGTGCATCAGATGGTTCATAAGCCTCATAAATGTGCTTGGCATATTTGTAAGTCTGAATGACATAACCAACCATTCATAAAGACCATGCCTAGTCTTAAAGACAATCTTCCACTCATCTCTTAGTCTCATGTGAATTTGGGGATAACCACTTCGCAAATCAATCATAGAAAATACTTTAGCGCCATAAAGTTCATCTAACATGCCATTAAGCCTCGGTATTGGGTATTTGTACTTGATAGTGATATGATTGATTGCTTAGCTATCAATGTACATGCATCATGAACCATCTTTCTTTAGGATGAGCAGAGCTGGTATAGTATAAGGGCTCATGCTCTCCCTTACATATCTTCGCTTTATGAGCTCACCTACTTGTCTTTTTAGCTTGATAGCCTACTTAAGGTTCATTCTATATGTGGGTCGGTTCGACAAGGTGGCGCCTAACTACAAATTAATATGATGTTCTGTACCTTAAACAAAGGGTAGTCCTTTAGGCAGTTCCTCAAGAAATAGGTTGAAAAAATTTTCATCAATTAGCCTTTTCATCTAGAATGTCGTTTTGATCTCTTATCTCCAGTAAACTTCTAATCAATAGAAACATAGGCTTTTTGGCATTCTTAGTAGCTCATAGTTCTCTTCAGCTCAACATTAGGGCCTTCTTACTTGCTCAGGTGAGTTGATTATGGGTCTCATTTACTTAAGTTAGGGTCATGGGTTGCAATACAATCTTCTTTCCATCTTAATAAAGGCATAGGTGTTCTTGTATGCATCATGAGTAGTACGTCAGTTAAATGACCAAGGTCGACCGAGCAACATATGTGAAGCTCCCATAAGGATAACATTGCACACTATCTCGTCCCTATGCATACTCCCAATACTAAACGACACAGTTACCTATTCAGTTACATACAAAGCACTCTTACCATGAAGGCAATGTCGCTTGTAAGGTTAGGGATGCTTAGAGGTCAGCAGACTTAACCTCTGCATGAAGGACTGTCCAACTACATTAGTACAACTTCCTCTATCCATTATGATGGTGCACAACTATCCTTTGACGGTACAATTAGTATGGAAAAAATTTCCCCCCTGCTCTTCCTCAAAGTTTCGTAAGGAACTTAATATTAGGGTTATCACTTCTCCTTGGTTAACATAGATATAGGTCTCCTCTTCTTCCTTGGTTTCAACATTTCTAACATCCTTCTCCTCCTCGGTTTTGCTCTTGTCGATGTTATCAACTACATCTCTTTGGAGCACCATGATACGTCAATTCAGGCACTCAGTAGCCATGTGTCCAAAGTCTAAGCATTTAAAGTACTTCACCTCGCTGGTCTTCCGTTCGAAGGTCCACCCTCTTTCGTATATCCTTTGGGTCGGTCTGCCTTCAATTCAGCTCTATTAGCCTACTCAACCCTATTGGCCTATTTGGCTATTGTTAGATTGGTCATTCCTCTCTTTGATTAGGTATGGCCTCCTTGGCTTGGCTTGAACAAGTCAGCGCGATATAGGGGATAGGGAGAATATCGGTCTAAGTCAGCTCAAGCACTTCTTTTTTGTTTTTCAATCTTCCATGCCATCTTAATTGCCTCCTCCAAGGTATAAAACCTTTGTACCTATCCAATATTGTGAATCTCATATTTGAGTCTAAAAATGAGTCTTGATACTATGCGAACCTCTAGTTCTTCCATGTCAGCTTGGATTGTAAGCTTCTAGAACTCTCTAACGTAATTATCAACAAATTGGCCTCCTTAGCAAAGTTCTTGTAACTTTGCAAATGTATCCTATAAGTAGGTCTTTTGCATAAATCTACTCCTCAACAACCTCTTCATCTCATCCTAGGTTCTCACACCTCCATCCCTTACTTTGGCTACATGCAAATTTTTTCATCATATAGTAGCATACCTAGAGAACTCAAGTGCTGTAAGTCAGACCTTCACAACTTTTGTATATCTACAACAATCAAATACCTTCCTAACCTTCTCTTTTTACTCCAAGCATTCATCAGCATCTCTACTTCTACTAAAGAGCAGAATTTGAACCTTAACATTGTTAAGTCTTTGAGAAGCTCGGTGTCCTCACTTTCATGCTTGATAGAATTCAGCCTTTACTTCTTCCCCTTGGTTAGTCTCCACATTTACTTCTTCATCATCCTCTTCTATCTCTTATAACTCTAGCCTTTGTCTAGCAACTCGGTTTATGAATCCTCTAGCTCGTTGGGGTCGAACTAGGCAGTTGGTTTGGCTACCTTACCAATACCCTCTCTATAGAACATTTTTAGGTGGGTTGCACTGTAGCATACCCTGGGGTTGTTGCCTATTAACTTGCATTATGGTGACTAGACTCTTAACAAGTTTAGTGAGTTTATCAAGTTTGTCATCAATTGACCCGAGAGTGTTACTACCATTTTGACCATCAGGTTGAGCACCATTACTCTAGTCTCTAATAACACCTTGAACACTTGATTCCGATATGGTATAATACTTTTCAAACAAGACTAACAATACAATATACAAGAAAACAATGTTATCCTACTACCTAAAACTTTTACTAACACATTAATTACTTTAATACCCAATAATCACTTAAACGGGACAGAAAGGAACTTGCTTTGTTTGCGTAGTGAAAAACAGAGTGACAATGGAACTACACTTACTAACATACAAATCTTTACTATACAGCTCACAACTTCAAACTTACTTTACATGAACATACTGAAACAGCTACAGAAGGAACACAGTAGATACAAATAGCAAATACAAACCAAGACTTCACAATCACTTCATACACTCACTCTTAGAACCGTGCTCTGATATCAACGAGGCTAATGTGTCTCTAAGGTCAAACATATGGAGGAGCACCATAATGTTAACAAACCAAGAGGAAAAAGAAAAGCTAGCAAAGGTCTGGGCAACTACTAATTGGATATGACATACCAATCGATCCTACTCGGCTTATAATTTACTAGATATGACTCACCAATCCAAACTGAAGGGTCACTCGCCATTACTCTTTACTAAAGGGAATAGATAAAAGTTGAAAGGTAATAAGAACACTAGGGTTGCTTAAAGAGAAACTTGAATAAATATTCTAATGATGAAGATTGATTGTCTACATACATTTAGTAGGGGTTTATATACCCATCCCACTAGGGTTATTTTACATGTATGAAAAAGACAAAAGGGTATTTTACAAATAAGATACATAAAACATGCTAAAAAGGATAAAAGAGGCAAAGAATATTCTATATAGAAAAGTAAAGAGTCCTTTTAGCATGCTGTGCCAAAAGATATGTGTCATATGTTTGCTAGTCGTCCTTTATAGTACAAATTGGAAGAAATGAAGAAAAGAGGGAGTCTACAGTCAAGGACCGACTTGATCTGGATAAGGTCGGAGCTCAGTCAGCCATTCATTGTAGATAATCAATTTGGGCTAAGGTCCGATGCCAGTGGTTGGCATGGTTGACTCGAACAGTCTTGGGGCTATCTATTCGGATATTCTATCATGGTATAGTTGTTTGGCAGGCTCGGCACAAATGACGATTCGGTAGTTAGGTCAATAGAGGAAGGAAACATAGAGGTAGGGATAGGGATTCTCATCTTAGATGGGGCTTTGAACTAGTATTCTCTAAATGAGTCCCTATAGTTCTTTAGCTTGGCTACCTGTAATCGGTCTAAGGGATTGATTCCTATCACCTTTTCATCAATGTCGAAGTTTGAGTAATTTCCATTTTCTATCTCTTCCCTTACCTTTACCAAAGCAGGATTAGTTTGTTAGGCTTTTCGGATTATTTCTATCATTGTAGGTTCAATGACTAGGTTTGTTAACTCAACATTCCCTTCTGCTTCAGTGAATTCGATACTAAGCCTCTTAAAGTTTAATAAACTCTTGTTGCTCGGTAAAGAGTGAAGTAACTTTTGCATAATTCTTATGGCTTAAAGTATCCACAATGGAGTTTACTCACCTTAGGCAGTAATTAATCCCGAGATCATAGTTTTTGATCAACTTAAGCCATCTCCTTTGCCTCATGTTGAATTCTTTCTAGGTGAAGAGGTATTTGAGGCTTTTCATGATCCGTGTAAATTTCACATCTTTGGCTATACAAGTAATGTCTTTAGATCTTGAGGGTGAAAACTACAGTAGCTAATTCTAAGTTGTGTATGGGGCAATTTTGCTCCCGAGGTCTTAATTGACATGAAGCATAGGCTATGACCTTACCCCTTTGCATCAATGCACAACTGAGTCCATTTCTTAAGGCATCATTGTATATAGAAAATGGCTCATTAGTATTAGGCAAGACCAAAATTGATGTAGATACTAGTCTGTGCTTTAACTCTTGGAAGCTCTGCTCTCTCTTGTTAGTCCATTTGTACTTTACATTCTTTTGTGTCAATTAAGTGAGTGGTCATGCTATAATGGAGAAATCTTTGACAAATTTCTTATAATACCTTGCTAATCTAAGGAAACCACATACCTTAGTGACTGTTTCCGACCTTTTCCATTCAACTATAGCCTTGAACTTTTGAGGGTCAACGATTATCCCATCACCTGATATTATGTGTCCAAGAAAAGAGATCTCTTTAAGCTAAAAGTCACACTTAACTAGCTTAGCATACAACTTATGTTCCCTCAAAATCTACAACACTATCCTTAAGTGTTCTTCATGCTTGTCGGGTAAGGATACTGGTTGGGTGAAGGGGAGTACACAAGAATGTTGTCAATAAAGATGATTACATTTGTCTAGTAATGCTTGAAACATGCGGTTCATTAGGTTCATAAAGGCAACTAGTGCATTAGTCAACCTGAAGGGCATTACTGGGAACTCATAATGCCCATACCTCATTTTGAAGGCTGTCTTGGGAACATCTTCCAGCTTGATTCTTAACTAGTGGTATTTGGATCTCAAATCAATTCGAGAAAAGACTTTAGCATCCTTCAGCTGGTCAAACAAGTCATTTGTTCGTGGTAAGGGATACTTATTCCTGATAGTTACCTTGTTTAAATCTCGATAATCTATGTACAATCTCTTAGACCTGTCTTTCTTCTTTACAAACAGTATGGGTTCTCCCCATGGTGACACATTAGGCCTGATGAATCCTTGGTCGAGTAACTCTTCAATTGCTTTTTCAACTCTACTAGTTCCATCTTATAAGGGACTTTAGATATAGGCTCAACACTTGGCAATAAATCAATGACAAAATCAGTTTCCCTCTTAGGTGGCGATCTTCAAAGTTCATCGAGAAAAGCATCGAGGAACTCATTAACTACTTGAATTTCCTCCAATTGGGGCTTCTCTATATTGGTTTCAATGGCATTCAACTCAGTCTTTACCCAAGCTTGGAATCCTTTGTTTGAAATTAGCTTGAGTGAGTATATTTCACTTGGCTTATTAATGGCTAAATCTCCTTTAAAAGTGGTCTTTGTCCCATTCAGATTTTCAAATTCCACTTCCTTTCTTTGACAATCTATTTTGGCTCTCACTACTAACATCCAACTCATACCTAGAATGACTTCATACTTGTTCATCTCAAGCATTATCATGCCAACATAAGACTCACCATTTTGAATTTTCAAAGGGCAGTTCTTTACCATCTCTTAAGTAACTACCACACTTTCGATAAGGGTCTTAATCCCAAAGCTAGACTCTATAGCCATTACTTATAGTCCTGCTTGCTTAGCAACCTTAGGCATGATAAAGGAGTGGGTTGCTCCTATATCAAATAAGGCATACAAGGCAAGTTAAAGACATGGATATTTCTTGAACCATCATGGCTTTCGTTATTTTAGTTGATTAGTTACAAGGTATCTGTTAACTCTCTTTAAACCCCCCTTTGTTATCTTTCACATTGTCTTATATCTTGTAACTACTGTTGTTCTTATTGAAAGGAAAACATAAGTTAAGTTACATTCCTGCAACAAGTCCAATGTCTGTAGCATCTCCCTCCTTGAAGGTAGTAGCATCCTCCTTAAGTCCATTATCTATATAGGCGTACTTACCTTCTAAGTTATAGACCCTAGCATGTGTAGGTGCTCTTGATCTAATTTGTATGGGTCTTGGGCCTCCTACCTATTTGTGAATTGCTGGGTGACTAGGAAGTGCCATCGGGCAAGCTAATTGGGCAATTGGTATGGCCCTCTTCTTGTGGTTGGAACTCATACACACGGCATCTGGTGTTAAAATCCAACCTTCTAACAAAGACCTACATCTTCAACCTGTCATTAACTTAAAAGTCTTCATTAGCAACTGCAATAACCTTTTAAACTCCACCTTGTACTAATCTATGCTATGGTTTCCCCTCTAAATGGAGAGAAAAGCATCACTATACTACAACTTCAATGTCTCAGGAAAATAATTGGCAATAAACTCCCTCCCAAACACCTTTTAAGTGATCAATCCCTTAATTGTCTTCCTCTTTGACTCCCACTAAGTCCTAGCAAGAAGTTTCAGCATATAAGTACCATAGAGAGCTTGTAGGTGGTATAGAATCTCAAGTGTTTCAAAGTTTACCCAACTTACATGAACCAATCCCTTGCTTCCTTGAGGTGGTTGGCAATCCCGTCAAAGTACTTGGTATACTTAATGAACTTTAGGATCAAGGACCTGTGAGGCTTGGGATTTGGTATTACAAGGGCTAAGTGCACTTGTTTAACTAAAGTTGGCGATGATGGTATCTCCTCTACTGTTATAGGAGGCAGAATAGGAGTATTCTATCTCTCTTGCGAAGAGTCCTTAGCATCTTTTGTATAGTAGCTAGCACCTCTTCTGTATGATGTCTTGGAGGATCCTACATTGGTGGATCCGCTAGAAGATCCTACCTCAATAGGCATCTACCTCTACCTCTTATGTTCCTAAGGGAAAAAACAATTCAAGTAAGTTTTAAGTATGGAAAACTTCTTAAGTTCTAAATTCACATCCATAACATAAGAGAACACATCATAGCTTGAGTTAAATAAAACATTCCATTTCATTAATTCCGTTAACAATGAGGTTCTGCCTAGTGGTGGTCACTTCCAAAGAGTGAGTCTCCATTATTATTATGTCTAAATACGGTCAAAAGCTCCATCAAAGTTTCACAAGTACAACAATATAACTCAGGGCATAAAATTAAGATAAATACATCCAAAATCTAGTAACCTCGTGCAGTAGTACATCAACATCTAATACAATAGTAGGCTAGTAGCCAAACCGGCCTTAACACTCTTAAGCTCAGCAAAAGCATCAAAATCTGCGAATCTGGACTTATCTAGGTTGTTGGAGTCATACCCATTCGAACTACACTAGAGTAGGTTGATAACTCCAAACAGTCCTCCTTTGTTGGGTTCTTACTTAACTCAATCGAATGGTTAGGAGCATCACTCAATGTTACTGGGGCTATAGGGCTTATGTGGGATCTCATTTTAGGGTACATCCTAACTAGGCTCGTCCAACTCCATCATTACTAGGGCAGGGGCCTCCTGAATCTACTCTTTTGACCCATTATCCTCATCATCTGATGACATTGGCATCTTAAAATCTAACTCCATCTCCTCCTACATGGCATATACAACCAATTATATGTTGATTGCTAGTAGGGTTAGGTGGTTACCCCTATGGTCTTTGGCAAAAACAACTCTATTCCCAACCTACCTCTTCTAGCCAAAAGCTGGGGCTAAGGGTCGGTAAGAGTCGCTAACTAAGAAAGCTACCTTTGGAGGTTGTCTATTCAATCCCTCAACCTAGAACTCATGCTCTAAGACGTGAATAAGCTCGGTATTAGTGTAGACTTGCATGTTTAAATCCATAAGTATCTCTTGTCACTGGAACCTCCAATGGTTAGTAAGCTTGCTCCTCCACCAGGACAGCACCATACTCATGCTCCGAGTTTCTCTAACTAAAGCGAGATCCCTATAGAGCAAATGGAAACAACGTTGGTAATCAAGGAATGTGTCATCCTCCTCCATCTGGAACTTTAGCCAACGCTCCATAAGAGTCAGGAAATCTTCTTGGAGTTGCAAGAATTTCTTACAATTAAGGTTTCATTAATCTTTGAAGTAAAAAATTTTCACATATGATGTTTTAACCTAATTCTACCCCTCTTGGATTACTTGGTAGGTTTCCTAAATATTTAGCGTAATTTTTTTAAGCTTATTTAACCTTCACTCTAATGCCATATAAATACTATCACAACTTGGAGGGGTGGTCAAGTTATGACAATACCGCTGTATACTATGGGAAGATTTGAGATCAAGTATCATTCTTGATTAGGAACCGTTAGTGCACTACATAAGGCGTCTCACAATCTTGACTTCTACTTGGAGACTAATATTATGCAATAATGAAGCATTTAGTACAAGTTAAACCATAATATCTAAATCAGACTTAAAATAAGGGTAAAGTTCAAGGTCTCCCCTAACTCAAGTCATATAAATCTAAAATAAAATAGTATTAGCAATCTATGATATTTAACATATTAAAGAAGGTAAATAAGCTTAAAGAGTCCAAATAACATGTAAGTGACCACTCATTCTCTCTTCTTCTCACATATTATCTCCATGCTGGTAATACTAACCTTAGGCATCCCGTAGCTTAGCACCAACCAAAGATCTTGCTGCAATAACAAACTATAGAAGGGTAAGCTACAGCAGCTTACTGAGTAACCTTCCTATCCTACCAACAAACAAGTAACAAGCAAGTGAATTAACATGCATATGCAATGTAGACAAGCATATGAAATGCAACATCATACGTAACCTATCACCGACTGCATAAAGCATGATATTATGCCCATCGCTGCTCGAGTAAGGAAGTATTTAGGTATATCAAGACCTGGGTCTCTACATCTATCATCTAAGCATGTTCATCTCTTTCTTAGTAAACCTAAAGTAATCGATACGACTTGGCCTCTAGCAAAGGAAGACACTCTTTGGAGACAAATAGATCCTAAAGGTTGAGGTAAGAACATATCACACAAGTACGTCATACGAATCAACAACACATGTAATAACAATAATACTGGATCTAAAATGCATAATCTCCTACTCCACTGCATAGTGTTGACGCCTTGTATAGAGAATGCATAAATGTACAATGCATGCTAGTTTTTATTAAAGTCGAGTAGTTATTATTTCGATTCGTAGGTGACTAACCAAATATATATAACAAACAATCTAAGGCCCTATTTACTAATGCAACATCCAATTCATAGTTCAAATATATTATTGTCTCTTAACAAGCAAGTGCATCTAAATCAGACACATGTATGTAATCTCGACTCCAAGCATATTCATTTCTTACATATTTTTAGATGGTGCTCTACACTATAACCATAAGCAAGATAAGATAGGGAATGGTATACTTACTTTACCATAGAATCTAATAGTCCCAGTAATTCTTGACTGTGTCAAACTCAAGGTCTTGGTCACCTGAAGAATACGTTTAAAGTATATAAGTGGTCTACTTGTACTAACCATCTATGCTTTCTTGCTCTAGATTCCTATTTTAACCGTTTTTGTATTTTGGGTGTAGTTTCCTCATTTTAAATTCGTTTTTCATAATTTTATAGTCATTTTTCATTGTTTTATAGTGTTCTTTCATTTTGTGGGATCATTTTGTGGCTTTTAGGTTAGTAAGGTTTCAGTTTAGGCCTTACAAGTTCATGGGCCTAAACTGTAAGTTTGGTCACTTTAAGGCTTGGGCCTAGTTTTGGGCTTTAGGTTTAGCTTTTGATCTTAGGCCTTATAATTAATAATTTAGGCTTCTTTTTAAGTATTTAAAGTGAATTTTTCCTACCAAACACTTTAAATTTTCATTTTGGGCCTTGGTGTTGCTTTTTTGGGCTTAAATGATATCTTTTCTTAAGTTTAAGGCTTCAACTTATTAAAGGGCCTATAGTGGACGTCTTAGTGGGGCCTTGTGATTTAGTGGATCTCTTGAATAACTTATTTTGAGCCTTTTAAGATAGGGTCCAGATCTGGTCACTCAATTATTTTGGCCTCAAACGTAGGTCTTTCGGGGTATTTTAAGCCTATCTTGCAATTTAGGGCTTTAAGTTCAATCCTACTTGTCTTTTTAGACTTAAGCTCAATGTTGGTCTTAAGTTTAGTCCATATTTCACTAAGTTACCGATTTGGTCATGATCATTAAGGTAGCCCTTAATACCATTTTGAAGTCTTTAATCACTAACTAAGCTAGTTTAGGACCTTAACTCTTTATTACCTTAACTTGGTTAATCAATTCCTAAATCATACATAGCATTGAATAATCATGTCACTAAGCTAATAAATTAAAATTTATAGATCTCAACCCATCATGTTTGTGGTATCCAAGGTGGGGTTTTGGGGGGGTTTCATTACACATCTCACATACTACGTATTTTAGTGTTTTTCTCCTTATCTTAGTTATGTTTTCTTCTAGCATAAGTCGTGTATCTATCAAAATGAAGAAAATAAGTTGGGAGTACCCAAGTGAAGGTGGTGTCATACTAAAGAAAATGAGGCTTTGGGGTTTTTCTTGTTGATTCATTACTAAAGTTTGCTAACTATCAACTCTCACTATATGTTGATGTTACTACTTATACTATTTAGTCTAACTCATGCATTATCCTAACCTAACTTTCATTATACTTTCTTAAAACGCTATGTTATACATGTATATAGTAATATAAGGGTTTAAAATGTAAGGAATTACCATAAATCTTAAGGAAAATAAGGAGAAACTCAACTTAGTCACTTACTAGAGTTAGTTGTAGATGACCTCCTTTCATGTATGTGTGTTGTGAGTTTATGTATGTATGTTGACCAACTAAAGGAGAGAGTGAGGGTAGTGTGGGTCTTGGTGAGGTGGTGATAATGTTAGGGTGATTAGTGATGAAGAGTATATGGGGTGGCCGGAAGTGATTTTCTTGATGCGTTTTAGGGTTGGTTTTTGAGAGAGTTTTTAAGAGTAATTTGTGAGGATTGTTGTATGAGGAAGTTGAAATGAAAATGAGAGAGAGGGTAGGGTTGTGTGGCCAGTGCAAGGGAAAGAGATAGGGGGATAGATGGTGAATGTTTTTAGGTAGGAAAGGACATGCTTCTTTTGGAGATCATGTACTAGGTTGCCTTTTTGCTTAATTAGGAAAGATCTTATCCCCCACAGGGAGAAGATATTTGTTACTTATTAATACATTGCCTTCTAGTCCTTAATTGAGTTTGATTTATAGTTAATTAAGATGTAATGGAAGTTGGTTATTGGATTAGGGTTTACTTAGGGTAATTAGTATTGATTAGGCATAATTAAGCTAGTTAAGTGTAATTAGGACATATTTAGGGTTATGTCTTGTTTTGATGCTGCACTTTAAATAATCTAAGTATTCTACACATGTACCTAGGGTTTCCTCAGGGTTTGGTGTTCGTTTATAGTTATTTGGCGCTCGAAACTTAGGGTTTTAGATAATTGGTAAATTCAATTACTTTTAATGATTAATCTAACCTTATGATTAGCATCTATTTGTTATGTTAGGATATTTGATAATTTAATTGGGGCTTAGTAATCTTTTTAGGGTCTTGAGTATTAGGGTTTTACTCATATATTTAGGATTTTAAGGTCTTGTTTCTTTTAGGGTTTTGGCTTAACATTTAGGGTTCAATTTTTTTATTTAAGATTTTCATTATTATGTTTAAGTGTTTCTAGAGACTATGTAGAGACTTTCTTATCTAACTTCGCTTTCGGTTATTAAAAATCCATAGGGTTTACAAAATGTTAATTTCCTATTTAAACTTTTAAAAATATTGATTTTTTATTTGAAGTTTAAATATTTTATAAAACATTAATATTTTATTTAAACTTATCAAAATATTGATTTTCATTCGAATTAACCCCAAAGCATTAATCTCCCATTGTAATTTTTCCTTGCAAAAATAGATGTATTTTGTTAGAATAAGAAAATATGTTTGTGTGGGATGCATACTGAAATGGATCCATACATCATTTCATAACCCGTTCTCATATCCAACAATAGGGACTACTTTTCATTCTACTGTATCCAAATGATTGGGCCTGAATAAGCTGGACTTCGACTACCCTATCCAACCAAAATTGTCGATGTCTTCCAGGGAGCAGCGACTAACGACTAAGGAAAATTTTATTCACTGGAAGAAATAAATTCCTACATCAGAAACGTATTTTTGATGAATCATATTTTGACTCAACAATACTAAACCTTTAGTAAAGTTATTTAGAAAACACAAATCAGAATTAAAAAAAAAAAGAAGAAAAAAGAAAAAAGAAGCTGCTAAGACTTATTTGTTAAAAGATTCGTTCACTTTTTGGCTTCTTCAAAAACTGTAAGATTGTCGCTGAAATGCGCACCCGTTAATGTAAACCGTGATTCTTACTTATGAGGAGTAGCACAGTACAAGAAATTTGATGATACAAGTACGACATTCATGCTAGAAATGTGCGAAACACAGTGTGGTTTGGTTTCGGTTCGGGACTTTCTACCAAACCGCATTTTTAGTAACATGTTTCATTTTTCTAATCATTTTTGTTAAAAAATTTTGTCATAATTTAGCTTTTATAGTATTTGATTATTATTACAGTAACCAAATCACTATTGCTAATAACATTATGTCATATGTGGGGTAGGAAATGATGGCAAACGACATGTGGGGGTGGAAATTAATGACGATTCAATTTTATGAATTGGAATTGAATTATGTCCTTATGTTGAGTACCTATCAATAGTAATTAAACATATGACTATATGGTGGTAGTTTATTCTTTTTTTTTTCAAAAACTACTCACTACTACTGCGAAGTGTTCAAAAATTATTAAAAGTTATACACTATATGGATATTCACATATTATGTATTATCTATTAAAACCCTTATATTATTCATTTTTACATTTTTTATATTGTGATTTTTGATATTTCATATTTATATATTTTTTGGCTTTTCATTGTTTTCTCATATTTTAGTGTTTTTTTTTCTATTTTCTTATTAATTTTTCTTTTCATTTTTTATTAAATTAGATAAATCAATGAAGGACAAATCTAACACTTGGTAGCTCATGTTTTCTCATTTTTATGATTAACTATATGAAGTATAAAAGCATTAATTTGAATTGTAAACTTTAGCCATCTCTATAATAAACTACCTAAACTTTAACCAGTTGATAATTAATTGCATGAACTTTGCCCATAACTACCTAATTTAGAGGCTATAAATGTAATGCTCCAAAACTCTAAATGAGCATTACAACCTACCACATATTTTAGCTAGTCCAAAATGTGTTAAGGCTTCTAAGTCCACTAATCAATAACATAATAAAAACATATCACCGATTATTATATATAAACCATAAAGGAGTGGGTAATCACCTTTACTCATAATCCTCGTAAAACCAAAAATATCCAACAAAGTTCAAAAGTGTATCAACTCATATCCAAAACATAAGATAGATCAAAGTGGCTAAAAATCCTCAAATATCACAAAAAAGGCATCCATCTCCTCAATAAAACAAGACTCTCAACATAACATGCTCATCTCTAGCAAAATGGAAATCAACTCTATCCTAATCATTATAATAACAAAGGTACTCAACACCCTTCTTCTCTTGGATCTCATCAACAAAAGTCTTTGCATAAATGAGATAATCCTCTGATCCTGCAATTGAAAAAGAAAAAGAAAAAGAATGAGTTGAAGCACAGTATGGATGCACAAAACAAATACGAATGCTAAGTCCAATCATTCACATGCATAAAATGTAGGTATAATAGAATAATAATGAACAACAATTTGATTATCTTTATGTTAAGCCAACAAAAAGTAAAGGGGTATAACCTCGCCACACCTAACCTTTGTCTACATATATATGTGAATATAGTATAAGTTTTCCTTTGGTAGCGTTTGGTTGTAAGGACTGAACTGGATAAAGAGAACTGGACAGAACAAGTATAGGGAAAACTATAGAGTACAAGCTTATTGCACCATGTTTGGTTTGCATAGTACTTGATAAAAAATTTATATTAATAAATTAATTATTTATATTATAAAATAAATAATTTTTATAATATTTAATAAAAATAATGTTCATTAACTTAATATTATAACATGGAGTAATATTTTGAAAATGTAAAATATTTTTTATTTTTTGTTTAGTAAATTTTATTCTTGTACCGTGGTTTAGATGGGATAAAATTTAGGCATTTTGTCCAGTTTATCAACCTTGTTTTTGTCTAATTACCAAGTAAATTTACAAACCAAATATGAAATAAAATTTTTTATCTAGTTTAATACTACGAAAATTGCGCAACTAAACACTACCTTTAAGTCCTTTACGCTTAGAGTCTAGAGTGTACAAACCTAATATTGTAGCTACGTTGTCCCATATGAAAGTCTATTAAGGAATCCTTACATATGATTAGCAATTGCTCTCCTAAGGATTTATCACTGCGGGCCCCTAAAATGAGCAAGTCAAACAAAACCATCATCAAGGTCATTTAGGCGGTATATAAATTAGTTCGATTACACTTTAGGTCCTAACATGCATAACCATATAAACAAGCACTACGTATTTGGAATTGCTCCACAACCGCTAGCCAAACTCCAAACTCCAAACTCCAAATTTACAATCCGAAACAAAAGCTCAGACCTCAATAAGGAAATCTAACCATCACCATCAATGTATTTGAAAAATATGCATATATGTTAACTTTTAAACACTCGGTAACTAAGTTATATTTAGAAGTTACTTATGAACTTATAAATTATCCAATCAAGGTCCCAAAAGAAAATAGTTAAATCAAATCATAAGTCCAGAATAGAAATAATACATAATACGATTAAGCAACAAGTTAACATAACTATATAATATTATTTATTTACTTTAAATCATAAAGTATGATATATATATAAATATATAAGAAAATATAAACTGGATATATGATGAGGGTGTCAAAATATATAATTTTACTAATCGACATAGAAATAAAGGAATTTGTACTTAGTTGGAAAATATTATAGTTTGTAAAAATACGTAAGGAATAACATATTTATAATCAGAATCCAAAACAAATATACTTTACAAATAATATATTATATAATTATAATAACTATCGTAACTGAAATCGTAATACCGTCAATATTAGTAATAAGGCATAATAATAATAGGATAGTATCGTTGTAAACAGAATTAACACTTAAAATACATATATGATACATGTATTAATGTATTGAGCACCAAGCTAGAAAATAGTGACCTAATACCCAATATAATAAGAAATAGAAATCCAACTTCATAAAATAACATATACATATAATATGATGGAGTAAAAAGTTGACTTATTACTTAATTATTCATGTAATAAGGATATCACATATAAAAGGAGGATATAAGATAAACATATAATGATGATATTAAAGTATAAGCTTGTGAGCTAAAGTAATAAAATGATAGGTATATTAGTAAATAATACTTAAGTCCGTAAAAATACGTAAAAATAAATGGAAACGGAAACAAACATACTAACAATTACTATCATATACTTTATAGTAATAGTAACCGTAAGAGGAGTAATATAATGATTATGCTACTGATAATAATTTCAAGCTATCATATAAAAGGATGGAATTGCAAATACCTAAATCGATAATTAAAACAGTACATATATGATACAAGAATCAACATACTCCATATCCAATAGAAATAGTAACCTAACTCCACAATTATATATATACCAAATAGTTCAATATGTAACACAATTTATAATAATAATAATTTTTATATAAAATATAGTACAATAAACAAATAATTCAATTTATATAAGAAATATATTTGCTAGAAGAATAATTACTTTTTACAATAATTTAGAAAAATAAAAATAAAAGATATTATACTACGTACATGATATTGAGAAAAATAACCAAGTTAGTTCGTGAAATAAAATGAAGACGGAAACAAGGAGTGGACACGAATCGATGTCGAATATGAATGTATTACAAACAAAAAAATGTATATGTGAATTATATTTCGTATAATAATATTTTAAAATAATTAATTGATAAAATTTACTAGATTAACTCAAAACGTATGGGAGTGGGAACAAAATTCAAACACCATAAGGACATCGAGAGCTTAGAATGGAAAAGCATAGAAAAGAATTGGGTCTGCATGTGGAGAAAGAGATTGGGGAATTAAATGTCCAACGTGTCAGGGGAAATTGAGGTCCTAAGTGAAAATGGGGATTTATTAAGAGAGGGGTGGGGAGAATTGAAAGGGGTGAATGAAAGTTAGGGGCCTAAGGAGACAAGAGAGAATGAAGATGGGATAGGAAATTAATGGGTATGGGTCCGATGGTAAAAAGATGGCGAGAGAGAGCTTGAGGGAAGAGAGAGGTCTAGTAGAGAAGAAAAGAAAGATGAGAGAGAGAAAAACGAAATAGGATTATGGCGGGGAGAAAATAGAATAAGGTTTTAGGTTAGTATTCTAGATCATACTAAAATATTCTAGAATGTAAGATAGGTTTATATTTGAAATGGAAAATTAAAGAATTAATTAAAATAAAAATATATGGTATTTATGAAAAATATGTCATATATAAAAATATCGTAATATATATAGCACTAATAAAATATTTAATCCTTATACGTAAAATAAAATTTAATCTATTTAATGTGTATGTAAAATAAAGGTTTTAGAATAATAAAATCGGAATCTTAATTTAAACTTCTATACTATATGATACACTTTAAAATAAACTTGGAATTGCTTAAAGTTTACTAAATTGAGGAATTATCTATTAAAAAGCAGTGTCTAACGATACAAGTTTAAAAAATTTTACGACTTAATTAGATTACTAACTTAATTAGAGTGTTTCAATAAATGATCTTAAAAAATTTATAAATAATAAATTAATATCTTTACACCTTAAATAGTTAATTATAAAAATGGATAAATTTTTAATATTGAATTATTAATAAATGAGTAAAAAGAAGGGACAAAAAAAAAAAAAGGTATTCATACTGAGCATTGACATATCCTTTATTAAGATGTGGGTAGTACGATATGCAGTGAAGTTCCCTTGTCTCGTAACTTTTTTTATAGTACTTTTAGCATATTTTAGGGAGGTAAAATAATTTCTCATGAATTTGATTGATGTAATATGAAAAAAGAATCATTAGTGAAGCAGTTGGTAATTAGGTACGAATATATAGATTCTCATATATTGATATCTTACGCTATCATATCCTTTAAATCTCAACTTAGAATATTTTATTATCTATCATTTGATGTTTAAGTGAGCACTACTTTTTGATAATGAAACCCCAACAGATGATCTTTTGTACTACAATAGGCATGATACTTTTCTTCTCTCAACGAGGTGCTCACGATAAAAGATTTACTGGTATTAGCATGATCCATGAGTGATAGATAGATATCAATAAAATTTAAACACTTAATAATAATATTGAACTCATATAATTACATGTTAAAATTTTATTATTACTTATCCACTACTCATTCAGATATGTAGCATGTTCGTAGAAAGACATATCTTAATAGCTCATCGTAACATTATCAATAATCAAGATCTTGCTTAACTAAATACATTTACTATCTCTCTCCTGCCAGTTACGCTTAAAAGAAACCAAAAGAATAAAGTTACAAGCCCAAATATACCTCTCTTTAACATAAAGTATTTAAGATTTCCCAAAAAAAAAATAATTTTTCCCCTTCAATTGTTTTTTTCCCAATTATACAAGAAGAGCGAATAGAGTTTTTATCTTCATCTTCTTAGAGATCATCTATTTACAATAAGCAAAATCCTGTTCTCAACCTTTTGCTTCCTCTCACCTACTCAAGTGAATAACTAGTTTGTTGTTTGTGTTTGTAAGTAGTTATATATTCTTCTCTTTTCTTTCCTTTTTTTTCCTAAAGTAAGTAGTTATATATTCATATCGAATGAATTACTTATGCAACATAACCATAATCATTCTTGATTATGACTATGGATGGCACTTGCAGGTAATGGATATCGAGAGCCTCTAAATTTACTCTCCTTTAATTTTGGTTAAGATTAAATCCCTTTATTAGCCTCTTAAACTACTCTTAAGCACTAGCATTTCCATCGTAATCATCTTATTCCTCTTAAGAGCAAGCATTTAACTTCTATTCTTACTGGTCTTAACTTTCTATTGACAAGTTCATTTTGGAATCTAGATGTAATGCCTTAGAACCTAGATTTAATGCTTCAAAACCAGAAGCGTTATAGCCCATTATTTATCCATATCATCTACAAATACGTTAGACATAAATACTTACTACAATTACCAAATTTTCTTATTAAAAATTTCAAATTATTCCAATAAAATGTAACTCTTCAAAGAATTCAAAATAATTATAAAGTAAATTTCACAAACTTTAAATAAAAATTTGCTAATTGTATAGTAATCTCAAACCGTCTCATCTTAAAATTTATTCTCATGATGGAAGTTCTTGTCGCCACTCTCCATTATGGCATTCTTGCTTATGGTATCCAAATAGGTAAACTTTGTAAATTCTATTCAAGTACCTACAATTGAAAAATATTACGAGGTGAGTTGAAATCTAATGCTGAACATTAAAAATACATGCATGTGTTACACACAACAAGAGTTCACATGCAAACATACATAACTAATGCAATAAGCACATTTTAATCATCTTAGTTAATAGCCAACAAACAACATAGTTTCAGCATCTTAGAACATGGAGTAACTTATGACTCATGTGCACACAATATATATATAAAATAGTATTGGTGTAGATTCTACCCATTACTTAAGTAAATATTCTTATATCTAGTTGGGTCATCTCAATATAAAACCCCCATTAGGTGAGTCATATATGATCACCAGGTGCCTCACCAACTCGTTTAGACCCTACTAAGGAGAGGTTGAAGGAAAACAATCACAAGTAACACATAATTAATAAGTTTGAGTTTAAATTAATTCCAGCTAAACTACTATTCTAGATAAACACAACAATCATACATGTGTCTTGTACTTAGATGTAGTGAACAACTGATACTGTCACGTATGTCAACACTAAGAGTTTGTTTAAAGTCAACACCTAATATACATAATAAAAGATAACTTTTAGAAACTATCTTTAGAGGTTTCCTATCTTAACTTGGTTCCCTTATTTCTCATTCCGTTCTTGAGTTCAAGACATCATTATCTAGGTTTAGAATTGATTTAGACTCCTAAAAAGGGTTTAGAGTAGATGAGATTACAATTTGGAGTGCTAAGAAATAAAGAAGAGAAGGAATAAAAGATAGTACAAGACCACATTTAGGAATCATGGCCATAGACCTTAACCATGGCTACTTTTCTTACAACATAAAAGGAACATTGTTTGTGATCACAACCGTAGACCTTGGCTATGATTCTCTTGACTAAAATTTTCTTCTCCTTCTATATACCCAAACTTCCTTTGACACCCTTGGGAGGACCATTGTCTAGACTATACTTGTGGTCTTTGGCCATGTTCCCTTTAAAACGAAATCTTTCTCCCTAAATGCCACTCTAAAACTTCCAATGACATCTCTGACAATCCATCCACCCTTTCTATAAAAACATACAATTAGATCAAGCCCTCAACCCCAATTGCATAACGCAAAATCAATCTAGCACTCCTATTGATTTACTAATCATCATTCTATTTAATGAATCTACAGTAACCAAATTGAAACAAAGACAAAGATAAGTTATACTTTCTCATCTCTCAATTTAATAACTCCATAACATGAATTGTGTCTCTAGTTCAGCAAAATAAGATTACTATTAAGGTTTAACAACCTCTTTTAGGAGAAACGAATTCTTCCAAGAAAAAGTTAGAAACTCACCAAATTCCTTGTTCTCCTATGTATTTTTTCACTTCGGTATGAGTTTCTATGACTTTCTATTAGGGATCTAAATTTTAACCATATAACTTTGCAATGATATGAGAGGATTTTGTTTAGGGTTTGTTTTGCAAAAGAGAGGAAACGGTTAGAGATTAGGCTATGGCTTTCTTTTAAGCTTTTGTTAAAAGGTGGGGAATGGTTTTCTTTAACTCTTTCTATTGACTAAAATACTCTTATAGGCATTAACTACTAACAAGCTATACCTAGCCCTAAAAACCGTTTATTATTTTCTTATTTCCTTCCTTTTTATTTTGAAAAATATAGGTTTTACAACTCTCCCTCCTAACAAAACTTTTCATCCTCAGAAAGTTTCCCAACTCTTGATCTCAAATTCAGATTATTTTATAGTTATTATCTCTTTAAATGCCCCCCTACTCCATTCTCTTTATCTCATCAATCCTATAGTTAATTCCTCTCCTCACTTTATGCATTTGTAACTACTTTTCATTTATCCAAATAATAGAACTTCTTCATTCCCTCATTAATTTTTAGAATCTTTCCAACTTACTAATAATTAGGTATTCTTAAATTCACCATAAGCTTCTCAAACAATATTTCCATATAACTTTCTTTCACCATGCAATACCTCTTTAAATCTTAACATACTTATTATTTATACTCTTAGAAATCTACCTTTTCATATTCAAATATTTGTCCAGTTATATTATTGAATTCCTAGATCCCATATCGGTCTCTTAAAATAAATATTTTTAGGTTCTTTAGAAAGTCTTCATTTTAATAGTAATTCCTCAATATCTAATATCAATAATTCAACTACACTCGTCCATTGGTCTACTTCACTTAAGGAATTTAAGCTAGGATTATTGTCTTAATGCCACTAGATTATAGCTAAATTTCCCAAATACATACCTTTATGTTATCTATAATGTTGTACATAAGTTTTTGAATTTATATGTCTGATAAGCCCTTTTAAGTCTTCTTGATTCCCTTTATTCTATTTATTACCTAAATTCTATATTTGAAATTTTGAGTATTCAAAATTTTTCCCTTATTTAGATGTTAGATCATTACTTAATGAATCCTAGATTTCTTAAGGTTTTTCCTCAATTCCATTCCATGTCAAATGCCTAATAACTAACTCCTCTAGTTCATTTAATAAGCTCCAATTCCATTACCTTGTAAAATCTCAAAATCTTTATTTCCCACCTTTAATGTACTATCATGTTCCATCTTATATCACTTTTAAGCTATCCTACTTCCAATTGGTTAATTCCTTTTCAACTCTTTCTAACAAAAGGAAAAATTATCACTATTATTATTGTTCTATTATTATAATTATTTGCACTATACTGGTACAACTTAATTTACTTAACATTACTAGCTATTATCTTTATTTTTATTATTTTAAAACTTAATATGTTATTTTTATCCATTTAATTTTCATTAATTCATTATAGCTTAGTTATTATTTTTGCTTATCATCTCTTTTCTTTTTTTATCATTACAATTTGGTTAGCTTACTTTATATATTTAGTTGTCTTTTACTTATTTATTGGATTATATGTTCAATGATTTGTTTGTTATTCACTTTAATTTATTTCTATTATTACTCTATTATTACTCTATTATTGCTTTTATTTGTTATTGTTTCAATATTATGAAACTAATTTTTCATACCACCAAGTATAATTATTCATATAGGTACGATTGGCAAATCCTAACATTTCATTAACTAGATACAACAAGAACACATCTATGCTTGAGGGGACTCAACATGACATGATAAGACAAGATGGGATGGATTAGAATAAAGAGGAAATAAGGATTCGCCATTCTTATCTAATATGTATACTTACTTAAATGTATACAACATATTCAATTCCCTTCTATCACTTTTGAATTTTGATTTAATATTCTAACTTGTTATTTATTCTCTCTCTCTCTCTCTCTTTTTCTATTTCCTTTTTATTGAGACTTTTATTTGCATTGTATCGTTAACTGTCAATATAAGGACTTTTATTTATTTAAGCGATTGTTAGTTTTGTATTACTATTCATCATGTAAAATTATAGAAAAATGATTTGTGATATGGAATCTTTTTATTATTATTGTTATTATTAAGGTAATTGTCGTAATTGTTAATATTGCGGTGATTATCATTATTGTTATTGTTATTGATATCACAATTGCTGAATAATCATTTTATTATTGCGCTTCTCTCTTTTCTTATATTTTTGAGATATTCAATGATCGCTATTAATTGTATTATTAGTGTTATAATAATTATTTACAGTAATAAATTTGCTATATGGTAGCATTTCCATCAGCAAGGATAGATAATCTAGATGGATTATAATTCATGCATTAAAATTTGGAAAATGTTTTGTTATTTGGTTATTATTTTGTTTCAATAGCTTTAATAAATTAGCGAATATATTGGACATCATGGTTGATATATGGGTATCATTGTAGTTTACTAATTTCAAGTTATATTTCTTTATGATAAAATTTTCATGAGGATGGTTATTTATTAGGCAATATTTTCATTATTACCTTTAATTAAATTATGTTCCCTCTCTTTTTATTTTATTTTATTTTTTCAATGCTAACCCTTTATTATTGAATGACTAGATTTAATGTGCATTCACTACTCTTGTTTTGTTCTTAATAATCTTTATCCATTTGTTGTTTTGTTAATTGTCAATCAATGGCATATATATATATCAATTATCATGTCATAGTTAGGATGACCTTTCTTTTTTAAATGAACTTTAGGAAGCTTTTTAAGAAGTTTTTAAGTATGTTGATTACGTGATAACTTTACCCATACATTTATTACTATTTATTCCATTACTTTTAATGGTTTCCTATTTTATTATTTAGTGATCAACCATTCTTGGTCAATCTCACTTAATATGCATTTATTGGATTATTAATTTCTCATTCTTATAACTATTTTTTATTTGGTATTTATTATATTGATAACAATTTATTTCCAATTCTTCATATTAGTACTCATTTAAAGACTTTATACATATTTAAGTTTAGGTATCTATATCTAAATTTCACAATCCTTTAAGCCATTTATATCTAATGTGTTATTACTTTATTGTTATAAAAATCTTTTATGAAGATTTATGAATATATTTATTATACTATATTATCTCCTTTAATTATATCTTTTACTATTATTATAGCTAACTTGTTTTAATACATATTTAAAATTGTTCATTAATTACATTAGCTTTATGGCTACTTTTTATCATAGTTGTCAAAATCGTGATCCTACTCATGCAATTTTATGAGTTTACGATTTTAGGTAGCTTTTTTGAGTTAATTCGTATGTAAAATCGTTTTCATGTAAAAACTTATGTTTTTAGTTGAGTTTACATGTAAACTAAATAGAAACTTATCTTTTTGAACGAGTTTATCGATTCTATATATTTGAGTAAAATAAACTAAATAATGAAAATGTACAACTAAGTTTTTGCAAGCCATATCCTCTCTATCATATTTTATATTTTTTCTTACCTTCTCTCTCCCTTAGTCTTATATTTTATGTTCATAACATTTATTTACATTTTGATTCTAATAGCAAAGATTATAAGAAAAACTATATACTTCAATTATACCATCAATAATTTAAAATGAATCAAAATGTTTGGTTTTCTCTAATTCATTACATTTTCTAAAAAAAAAAAAATAATGGAAAAAGTTCAGTTTCGACTTTGTTTGTCCTTTTTCCATACATGTTAAATTATATATTATTAAGAATTTTTTATGGAAAAAAAAAACTTAATTTCTTCGTTTCTTTATTTTCATTATGTATTTTAAATTTTGAAAAATTACTATAAGTATATCTATAGTTTTTTAAAGCTATTTTATATAGGATATAGAAAATTATATTATGTATTTCAAGTTTTAAATAATTACTATCAGTATATCTATAATTTTTTGAAGTTATTTTATATAGGTTATGAAAATTTAAGTTTCTAAGTTTCAATTTCACGTTATGATTTTATTAACTCTCTAGTGATTTTAGGTAAAATCATGAGTTTAACAACCTTGACTCTTATTCTACATTTACCTTTCAACTTTTGCCTATTTCCCTTTTTATTAGTTTTTAGTTAAAGAAAATTTCTTGTGGTTTATAGTTAGGTATCTATAGCATAAAATTTATAATTACAATAATCTTTTAATATCAATTATATTATTATATATTATGGAAAGAAGAAGGTAAAGATATGTTATCTACCTATGGATGAATGCACTCGTTTCTTATTTTTAAAATAGCAACTCGTATTTTCAAATTGTCAAACATTACAAGGTCCTATAGATATCTATTTTCTCTAAAATAATTAATCATAATATAAGTCACCAACATGAGTAAATAGATAACTCCAAAATGAATAATAACATTAAATAAAATGATTTCATATAACCAAGGATGGACATATGATTAAGGAGAAGGGGGTGGGGGTGGGGGTGGGGGTAGGAGGGAGAGGGGGAGGCAACATCAATATCATAAAAAATTATAAGTTTATGGTATTATTACATAAAATAAATACAACTTTAAAATGCTAAATTAAGATATATATATATATATATATATATCAAAGTCTAATTCGCTGTCTTTTTGTCATAAAATTTATTTATGATGGAATTTTTATCAATTTTTTCGATAATATTTCTTTTATGTAAATTATAAATAATTGGCAAGTATTTCATCCTCCATCTTGTTTCTCAACCTATTCTTCATGATATTCATGAGGGAAAAAGAGCATTTTGTTGTTACAATCGAGATTGAAAAGTTAAAATTAACTGAACCAAATGGCGAATTAGAGGATAGAATGGTACTTTTCCGCATTCCACCAGCTTATGAGAGCAAAAGAGTAAAGAGAAATATAGAGTAAAAATGTTTATATTGAGACAAGAGAGTGGAGTAAGTTACAACTTATAATAGAAAGTAAATAATGCAATTACAAGTGTGAGTGTGCGCGCGTGCATATTATATAATATGTAGAGTCGAATGATCCTCTGTTATATTTTCTTAGTATAATAGATAGATAGATAGAAGGTAAAATATGTTTGACTATAAAAATTATAAAAGTATTTATAATTTATAGCATTTATAATAATTGGTATATAAAAAAAATGCAAGAAACAATAGTGAAAAATTAAATTAGGGAAGGAAAAAAGAAACAACAAAATATAATGATAATTATAACATAAAATGAGTTATACAATAATTAAAAAAAAAAATTTCTAACCAAAAAAAGACATAATACATTGTATACATTAAAAACTTCTAACCTAATTTTAGTTATGTAGAAGAGAGTGATGATGCAACTGATATCATGGATGTATGTTATAATGATGGTAAGAGTGTATATTCTCAATTTGATTGTGTCTCTTAGTCATAAAAGATATTTTGTACATGTAACTATTACTAAATACTTGATTACTTTCTATTAAAAAAGAAAAAAAGTAAATCAATAAAAGAAGATTTTTTTTTTTTCTTAGCAAAATGGGTAGAGAAGATCATTTAGTATATCTAAAAATAAGTTATAGAAATAATAAGATTTACTTTTCAAATGGGATTTGTATAAATTCAAATAAGACTTTGACAAATAAGTTATAACAACTAGCATTAAGAAAACAAATTATTTTTTAGAAAAGAATAAATATTTAATTTTTTTTACTATCTAAAACTTATGCAGTATAAATATACATAATCAAGAATTTTTAAGTAAAGTATTTGATAGACTATTTTTTAATTTAAGCGTCGATATATTTTAAACAAATACTTCAGTTTTAAATTTAAGTGTGATTCAAAAAGAGTATATAGAGTACTTATGAGATCATATTTTTTATTCAATCTTTAATATTTTTCAAGTTTATACTCTCCTTTTGAATTCTATTGTTATTTAATCAACAATTCAACATGTAATTGGTGGCTGACTTAGTGGTTTTCGAGAAATGAAATGGAAAAAGAAATATATTAGTGGCTGTACTTGCTAGATTTGAAATAAAGGAAAGAAATTTATGAGGTTGGTAGTGATAGAAGGGGGCCATGAGAATTTTAATTTCCAAATAAATTTGATGTGAAACAAAGAATAATAAGTTGGGAGGCCATAGCCCCTTTAGGCCTGTCCCTACATGTAACTGCAAATCAAATTAATAGATTTACTCATAATGTTATGCCTAACCTATGTTCCACCTCTCTCTTTCATATTTTACTGTTCTATTAATTAATTTTCTAAGTTTTCTAGAGGATTCAAACCTATGCTTTGTATTACTTTAACTGCAATGCCCTAGAACCTAGAGTGTTATAGCTTGTCACATATCCTTATTATCTATTGATACGTTAGGAGTAAATATTTACTACAATCATCAAAATTTCTTATTGGAAACTCCAAATTATTTCAATAAAGTGTAACTCTTCAAAGAACTCATAATAAGTATAAAGTTAAATTTCACAAACTTTAAATAAAAATTTACTAATTATATAGTAATCTTAAATTGTTCTATCTCAAAATTTATTCTCATGATGAAAGTTCTAGTCACCACTCCTCATCTCGGCATTCTTGCTTATGGTATCCAAATCTATAAATTCTATTTAAGTACTTGCAACTAAAAAATATTACGGGATGAGCAGAAATCTACTATTAAACATTAAGAACACATGCACATGTCATATATAGCAAGAGTTCACATGCAAACATACATAACTAATGCAACAAGCACGTTTTAATTATCTTATTTATTAGCCAACTAACAACACAGTTCCGATGTCTTAGAACTTAGAGTAACTCAAGACTCCTATGTACATAATAATAATAATAATAACATTGGTGTAGGACTTACCTATCACTCAAGTAACCTTTCCTAGATCTACCTAAGTTGCCTCAATACGAAACTCTTATGAGGCTAGTTGCATACGATAACCAAATGTCTCATCAACCGTCTTGGATCTTATCAAAGGGAGGTTGAAGCAAAATAAGCATACAATTAATAAGTCCGAGTTTAAATTAATTCCAATTAAACTACTATTCTAAACAAATGTAACAATCATACGTATGTCCCATACTTGGATTCAGTAAACAATTGATACCATCATGTATGTACATACCAAGAGTTTATCCAAAGTCAACACTTGATATTCATTATAAAATATAATTTTTAAAAACTATATTCTATGGTTTCCTATCATAACTTAGTTCCCCTATTTCTCATTTAGTTCTTAAGTTTAAAACATTATTATCTAGGTTTTTAGAATTGATATAAACTGCTAAAAAGGGTTTAAAGTAGATGAGATTACAATTTGGAGAGCTAGAAACAAAGAAGAGAAGAAATAAAAGATGGTATAAGACTACGGTCAAGAATTATGGCTGTAGACCTTACTGGTGGTTCCTTTTCTCACAACATAAAAAGAACATGGTCTAGGATCACAACAATACTCTCTCGACCAAAATTTGCTTCTCCTTCTCTATACCCAAACTCCCTTCGATACTCTTAGGAGGACTATGGTCAAGACCATGCTTGTGGTCTTCAGTTATAATCCCTTCAGAATGAATTCTTTCTCCCTTGACACCACTCTAAAACTTTCAATGACACCTCTAGTGATCTGTCTACCCTCTCCACAACACTATACAGTCATATCAAGCCCTCAACCCCAATTGCATTACCCAAAATTAGCCTAGCACTCCTATTGATTCACTAATCATCATTCTATTCAATGACTCTATAGTAACCAAATTGAAACAAAGCCAAAGATAAGCTATACTTACTCATCTCTCAATTGAATGACTCGACAACACGAATTGTGTCTCTAATTTTGTAAAACATGATTGCTATTGTGGTTTAATACTTTCCTTTAAGAGAAGCAAATTCTTTAGAGAAAAGGTTAGAAATTCACTAAATTCCTTATTCTCCTATATATTCTTTCACTCCAATGTGAGTTTCCATGCCTCTCCATGAAGAATCTCAATTTCGACTATATAACTCCATAGTGATATGAGAGGATTCTATTTAGGGTTTGGTTTTCTAAGAGAGAGGAAAGGGTTCGAGATAGGGTTGCAACTTTCTTTTATGCTTTTGTTAAAAGGTGGGGAATGGTTTTCTCTAACTTTTTCTATTGACTAAAATGCCCTTATAAGCATTAGCTATTAACTGGCCATACCAAGCTCTAAAAACAGCATTATTATTTTCTCATTTCCTTCCTTTTTATCTAAAAAAATTTAGTTTTTGCACTAGATAAGGTTGATCAACATACTTTAGTATCTATGATTTTGTGTTTTAGTGATTTATCACTAAGGATGGTATACTAATGTTATTTTCCACTAGATCTCATGTTACACAATTATATAGGTTGTGATTCAACTCATAATGGTAATGCAATTTGTTGTGATATCTCCATTTTTTCTTTTATGTTTAGTAGGTAGAAGGGTTCATGTAGTTGCAATACCTAATATGATAAGGTTTTTAGTTGATATTGTTGTAGAATGCTCAATTTTCCCTCTTTAATTAGTTGATACAAAACATACCCATGAAGTTGATGGCTATAGATATATAGATGTTTCGTTGTTGCTATTGTGATTAGGAGAAATTTAATCTTGTCATTTGTTTAGTCCACATATTAGCATCTGAAGGGGGTTAAATTGAGAGAAATGAAGGTAAGATAATTTTAGAGAATACTAATCAAAGCTTCTAATATCATTATAAAATAAACAAGTCAAATTGGAAAACTAATGGAGTTTTTGCATAAGGGTCTTCAAGGGATAACATAAATGTTACTAAATGTTTTAATTCAAGCTCATAAAGGGATGAATTTGAAATTGAGTGCAAAAAAAAGGAAAACAAGAAAAATTACTTATTTACATTATTAATTGAATGAGGCTATAATATAATAGCTGTTACTGTAAAATGAATAGAGCTAAAATAAGATTTTCATTATTGATGTTAATACTAATGAGAGTATTTTGAAGAAAAGAAATCAAATTGAGTATTAAATTGCTATTTATAGGTAGGCTATTCAATATTTTTTTATAATAGGAATTTCTTATGTCATTTACTATCATAGGCCTAAAATGTACCAAAACACTATAATAACTCTTCTATGTGTAATAAAAGACTACAATTGAATTGTTATTATGATAAAGTGAATGATTAGTTGATTTGATATGCTTTTGAAATGGTTAGGTTGTAATTCATTTTGGTATGGTCTAGTTGATTAGGCTTTAGTTCAATTGAAATCGGTAAGGTTTTAGTTTGGTTTTGATTCTTGATCCATCTCGTAATCTAAAACCAACACCTAGTTGGTTACCAAGTATATAATAAGCCCTTTATCCTTTATCTCATAAAAAAACAATTATGGGACAATTTTTTAAATCATTAATAACTTTTTTTTCTTCTTTTTCTTTTAAAAAAGATTACCATATTGATTATAAGACATTGTATGGACTAAAGTAATACCCAGTGTCCAAACCAAAAATAGTGTTAATTCTTATAGAAAAATACAAATGGTAAATGATACATATTGAATATTTTTCTATATTAAACATACCTTCTTCCTTATTGGATTTAAATGAGAGAGAGTAAGATTGAACCATATCTAGTTTTATTTGAATCACACAAAATGTGATCAAATCTTCATATTTTCTTGATAAAAAATTAATCCAAATTGTTGTTTAGTTCAAATTTAACTAAAAGTTTGGATTGATAACTCATGAATAGATTTGAATAAAAGGATGAAGATTTAGGGTTAGGGGTTTCGAAAATAACAAGAGATCCAATTAAATTTGAGCAAATGAAAAGCTTCTAATTAGAATCTAATTTGATATTTATAATAGATGAAGCCTATAATGCACGAATGAACATCAATTTCATTCTAAAATTACTCAAAGCATGTCAAAATCACACATTCTCTCTGGGAACAAAATATTAGCCCATTAAAACTTTTTTCTAAATGTTCTCTCTCTATAAGTAACTGCGAGGTGTAAAATAGTTATCATTAGACTTTAGGAGTTGAGAGTTTCCATAAAAAGCTAAGCTTATTTCAAATCAATTAAAATAGGCTTCAATTTAAGAACCTAAATTGTTCGAAAGGGGTTGTTAGGAATTTGCTATTTCAATTATATCTTGGACTAAATCACCACCACCACCACTAGTGTGATCCTCACACTGGCATAACTTGGTCCAATGCATTTGTATGCTCTAGCAACTACTATAGCCACTCAAAGAACTACTAGAAAGAGTTGTCATTTGCCTACCAAGTGGATCATCGAGTTTACCTAAGCTTAAATCATACCTAACTTATTGCCTATGTTTAGCGCATCGTCATATCTAGCTTAGTGACTAAAAATGCCACTAGATGGGTTATTACAAGGTATCTAATTTGTCGGACTTGATGGATTGCAATGGATTCTAGGTAGGGGTCCAAAACCTTATAAGGTTTTAGGTCGAGTTTTGCAACTTATAGAAAAACTAACAAAAAACTCAAACCTTGTAAAAAATAAATACTATACATTTAATGTCTACATTTTATTGCATTATATCTAATGTTCATTTTACAAACCTTATGAATTTCTATTTTTATTTATTAAACACGTTGAATATCTTACCATTAGCTTTATCCAGGGTATATGAGTCATGATTATTCTTATATATCTTAAAAGGCATATAACTCTTTACTTTTCATTATTTTTGGTGAAGATTGGATTTATAAATCTCCATTATCTAATAGTACACATACCTATACTTGTTTTCTAGTGGAATGTCCAATATATATGTGAATATTGGATCCAAATTTGCTATTACAAACGATGATCAATTCAATTGATAAGTTTGATTATGCTTCTTTAGTTTTTGTATTAAATTTTCTTTTCTTAAGCTTCTTTTTTTTCAAACCCTTTATGAAAGGTACTCATACCAAAAAATTTATAAGAATACTAATTTATAAAATATTTATTATGTTATGACATCTGCATTTACTTTAAGTTGTTTTAGAGACTATATAGAAAAGTAGCCAAATTCACAAGAGGCATGATTGGAAAAATTGATTTTGTTGTGTAGTGGGTTAGGTTGTGTCATTAATAGGATACAAAAAACCATATAGGAGCAGATTCTAAGAATAGGGTAAAAATCCTACAAGATTTTTGGGTAGGTTCTAGGAAACCTTATAGGGTGAAGGAAATGGTTGCTTTCACTCTAAGGGTTACTTAAACACAATGTAGGAAAGAGAAGATGAAATGCTCTACATTTAGTTAGTTAGAAAATGAAAGTAAAGAAGTCAAATATGTATATAGAACTAAGGCCTAGCTAACTAACTTGCATTTGTAGCTCACATGTTCCCTTACTCCTCATGTGTGTGAAGATAAATATAAAAATGTATAAGTATGGTAAATAATAGTCCTCACATCCCCCCCTTAAGCTTACATAAGCCCAACTTAGAATAAAAAGTAATCATTTGAGACTTAAAAACTTGCTTGGTAAATAAATATGCCAATTACAACCTAGAAGGAACACTTAGATTCTTCAAAAAGCCTTAGGAAATATGATCGCATGTAAAATGCATATCAAGTTCAATATGTTTTGTTCATCCATGTAAACAAGGATTATTAGCGATCGCTTGAGCTATCATGTTATCACATGCCAAAGAAACTAATAAAGGAACATGAAGATCTTTGAGTATGCAAGACACCCATAATAATTCTTTAGTAGTAGTGGCCATGCTACAATATTCCACCTTAGCAAATGAGGTAGAAACCATTAGTTGTTTCTTAGTCTTCCAAGAAACAAGTGACTTCCTAAGAAAAACATAATACCCATGGATGGATTTTCGATTAAGATATGAAACTCCTCAATTTGAATCCACATATCTCATCAACGAAAATGTGGTATCCTTTAGGATAAAAAAGACCACAAAAAATGGACCCATTTAGGCATTTTAACAAAATATAAGCAGCTCTTAAATGATTAGCATAAGTTCACTAGAGAGACTGACTAAGCTTGCAATTCGAGAAAGAAATATCAGGTCTAAGTGTAAGATACCATAAGCAACTTATAAGCCTTAAATACAATGCTAGATTGGTAAGTTCGGTACCATAATCAGTTTCCAACTGAAACCTAGAAGGTAGAGGAACATGGGATGGTTTTGTTGCACTCAATCCCATATCAAACAATAGATTAGAAATAAATTTCCTCTAATGCAAATAAATCCCTACTAAAGTACAACATAGCTCTATTCCTAAGAAGAACCAAGCTAAACCAAGGTCCTTAATCATGAAAGCATGATCCAATTGTTGTTTATGTACTTTAACAAAAGCAACATTAGTCCCTATGATCAACATATCATCTACATACAAAAGAACAACCAGAAAACCACCATTATCCATTCATGTAGAAAGTGAATAATCACTTTTGGATTGAAGAAAACCATGACTAATAAGAAATTTTGATACCTCAATATTCCATTGTCATGAGGCTTATTTAAGCCTATAGAGTGAAAGAACTAACTTACATACTTTACCTGACTTAGCCTTAGAATAGCCTTAAGGAGGCTTCATGTATAAGTCTTAATTGAGGAAGCCATGTAAGAGTGCATTGTTAATATCAACTTGATATAATAGCCACAAATTAGCTATAGCAACAGCAACTAGAATTTGAAAGGTACCAAGTTTAGTAATCGGAGAAAAAGTCTCATGATAATTTTCCTCTCCATTTGAGTAAAGCTTTTCGCTGCTAAATGGGCTTTATATATTTTTATCATACCATCAGCCTTGTATTTGATTAAAAAGTCCCATTTAGAATATGTGGTTTTCTTGCATTGAGGCAAGGTTGTGAGTTCTCAAGTGTGATTTTTCTCAAGTACTTCTAACTCTTTATTTATGGCTTCTACCCACAACTTCTCTTGAGAAGCTTTAGAATAAGAAGTTGGTTCTTTATTAATTAATACATTTACTAAAGAAACTACAAACTTAAAGGGAAAGTGTGTGAATGACTTGGGTGAAAATAATGGATACACAACACTAGAGGAATGAGCAATAGAATAATGAAACAAAGAAGGTAAGACAAGATTAATGTTGTGAATATAATCAATAAACCATTGAAGAGTGCTCTTGTTATGTGTAGAGCAATGCAAAATAATAAGAGGTGAAACATCTCGCCAGTGTTTAGTTGAAACAAATGAATCATAAACATCAACCTAATGAGAAGAGGACAAATCTAATGTATCAAAAGAGACATTAGGCAAAGAAGTTAAAGTATGAGAGGTGAGTTGTAAATAAAAAATAACAGATGAATTTGTTTTAAAAAGGAAGATTTTCTTATGGAAAATAATATCACGATTATGAAAAATCTTGAGTTGCCAAGTCATACAAACAATAGCCTTTTTGTCCACTGCCATATCCCAAGAGAACGCTCCTAATTCTTTTGGCATTAAATTTATGTTTGCTAGAAGTAAATTTGTAGCAAAGCAAAAGTAATTCATCACTCAAAGATGATCATAAGTAGGAGAATGTCTATAGAACAACTCAAATGGAGTCTTCCAATTCAACATAGCCATAGGCATCCAATTAATGAGATAAGTTGTTGTAAAGGCACTCTTTCCCCCCCCTCCCCCCCCAAAAAAAAAAAAAAGATTTAAGTAAGTTAGTATGAAGCCTCAAAGCTTTAGATATTTCAATCAAGTGTTTATGTTTACGCTCAACTCGCCCATTTTGTTGTGGTGTGTATATCATGGCTTTGTGGTGTACAATGCTAAGCTCATTGAATAAAGATTGACATTCTTTGGATAAAAGTTTAGCTCTACTGTTGGTTCGCACAAATTTGGTATCATGTGAAAATGGTTTTCAATATAGTGAAAGAAAGAAGAAAAGTGTTTGGGTTGTTTAGGATTTGAATTTTAAAAGATAAGTCTAAGTACATCTTGAGAAGTCATCAACAACAGTCAACACATATTAGTCACCAATTGATGATGTAACATGATAAGGCCCCCAAATGTTAATGTGTAACAACTGAAACACAAAATCTCCTCTTTTTACACTCCTTTCAAAAGGCAATCAATGTGACTTAGCTAAACAATATGATTTATAAAAGGAAGTCTTTAATATCAACATTTGTACAATCAACTAAATGAGCAAGTTTGGAAATGGAAGTGTGCTAAGTCTAGCAAATAGCAAATGAACATCATTACAAGAACTATGTAAAGCAAGGAAAGGTTTACAAGTGACAACTTATTGAGTAATAGAAATACAATAATTATGATCAATTGTAGTCCAAAAAATATAAAGTCTCTAACTTAACTTCAACAACGACAATACATTGCTTAGAGATTAGGTCTTGAAACAAGAAAGAAGTTTTATTAATGGAAACAATAATTGATTGTTGAATAAGCAACTTGAGAATGGACAACAAATTGTGACGAAACTTTGTGATGAGAAAAACATTCAAAATGACAAGTTTGGGGCTTAATGTGATTTAGCCAACATTATATATACGTTTAATAGGCCCGTCATGTAAGTGAATAGGAATAAGTTGACACGAATGGTGTTTATCAAAGAGTAGACAATCATAAGTATATGTGATTAGTAGCACCTGTATCCACTGTCTAATTAACCAACTTATCATTCAAAGCTTTAAAATGAGACATGAAAATAGCAACTATTGTACTTACAAATTGAACCGAGTATACTGTGTGTTCTTTCTCCTTGTAAGTTGAAGTATTATTTTTCATTATCTTCAAGACTTCATGACAAATTCCTTGAATCACCTACCAATCAAAACCACTTCCACTAACAACATGATTAGTTTCCATAGCATTAGTCATACTATCCAATGGAGTATTTAACTCTAAATGTCTATAAGTAGCAGCTCTAACCACTTTTCTGTTTCTTGTTCCCTTAAATCATTGGGGATAATTGATGATCTCAAAGCAATTCTCTATAGAATGACCTGTTCCCTTATAATGTTTACATTTTAACAGCTTTTTAAACTCTTTCGCTACATTAGTGGCCTAACTAACGTTGCGTTTCCTCACATTACAAACAATAGCTGAATCTTTTACTAATAAGTACATAGAGACTTTCTTTTGTTTTTCAACTTGTTATACGAGGTAAAAAGCTTTATTAATAGAAGGTAAAGGCTCAATTGACAACACTTGGTTTTGGAAAGCTTCGTATGAATAAGAAAAGCCCATCCAAAATTGCATTAACTAAACGATTTTGTAAGCCACAAAGCACACTGGTTCAGTACACCACAATTACAAATTGAATAAGGATTGAAAGACTAAAGCTCATCCCATCACCTTTTAAGCTTATTATAATATACATCAATTGATAAATTCCCTTATTTAGCATTCAAAATCTTATGCTATAGTTGAAATATTCTAGGTCTATTAGATTGATTGTATTACTTGACAATTTATGTCTATAATTTGGATATCGATTATGCATACAAGAGACTCTATGACATATCACTTATTCATGGAATTTAATATCCAACATTTGACTATATAGTCAGATTAAATCCATTTAACATAATCTTTAGTGTTTTGTTTAGGCTTAGCTATGGTTCCATCAGTAAGCCTTAGTTTAAGCTTGGCTCTTAATGCCAATTGAATAGATGGCTTTAAGTAGGAGTAAGCGCGATTCAGTTTAGTATGATTCGCCTTTCCTACGCCTTTACCCCCCCTCTAGTTATCAAATTGAACCTATTATAACGGTTTTTCTTTCTTCTTTCTTTTTTTTTTTTTTAAATCGAACCTAACTATATGATCTTATTCATAAATTTTCTTAACCTAATTAAAATCGATTTGGTCTAGTTCAACCTACTGCTCAAACCATTTATATCAAATTTTTGCTAAATATTTGTCTCCTATAACATATTTTCCTTTCTATTAAACTTTCATATGTTTTCAGTTAATTTTTCATATATTTATCATGTATAATGATATTTAATAAAATATTACACAAGATTTTAACAAGCCCAAATTAATTGGATAAAGATAAGAGACTTTCCTCTAATAAACAACAACGAAGAGGGAGAAGCAAAGTTATATGTCTAAAAGCAATACAAAGAAGACAAAAGGGACATACTAAAGATTGGAAAAAAGATGAGAAATATGTAAGGAGCACAAAAGTCAGACCCTTGATTTGAAAACATATAAGAAAAAGAGAATTTAGAAAAGGAAAATTTCTAAATGTAAAATCTTAGATTGACATACTTAACTTAATCTTAATAATTGACTTAAAAATAAAATGAAAGAGAACAAGATATGAAAAAATTAATGAAACCAATGAAGATTGATTGAAGAAAAATTAAAAAAAAAGTATTGAATAATTGCATAAATTCTTTTTTATGTAACCAAACGATTTGGTTTGGTTCAAAATCTTTTGGTTTGCTTCCTTGAATTGAATCAAACAATTTGCCAAAAAACCAATGTTTTGATTTAATTCGGTTTGGTTCACGATTCGATCCATAGTGCAGTTTTTTGCTTAGTCCTTGCTCTAAGTGAAGAAATTTGAGCCATTAAATACTACATTACCCATAATCATTTCAGGGTTGTTTGAATTTGAAACACGTAAAGGATCTAAATTTTTTGTTTCCTCTGAATTCCATTCTCTAAGATTATTCATCTTTGTAATTTCTACTATTGGCAATGAATAGAGGAAATAAGCAAGAAAAACGTAATGAAGAGCAAGAAAAATGTACCGAAGAGAAAGAAAAATAGCGATCACTTCAGTGGAATTGCTTTCATACCTTAAAGAAATTGGTTGCTTTCACTTCGAGAGTTATTTGAACACAATGCTATAAAGAGAAGTGAAATGCTCTATATTTAGTTAGTTAGAAAATGAAACTATAGAAGTCGAATACATATATATATATATATATATATATATATGAAACTAAGGCCTAGCTAACTAATATGTGTGTAATAATATTCTTTACATCCTCACATAGGGTATCGGGTTTAGTTTAGGTATGTAAAACCGATTACAAACCTACCCTGATGGCATCCTTGTTAGTGAGCTAGCCCCCCCTAGTATGTTGGTGGGGTGGGGGAAAAAGAAAAAATTTAATTACTAATAGTTTACTTTGTATTTTGCAAGTCTTGTTTCCATAATTTTTAGGGTTCATAAGTTTTGGTTAGTGCCTATTTACTATTAGATTCATTTTGGCATAATTTGTGTATATATTTAAGTCTACATATTTAGTTAGCCTTATTGTTACACAAATGATTAATTGATGTGTTGTAAAATTAGTTAGTAGAGTTGATTAATATGATGATTGAATGTGAATTTCATGATATATCTTGATGACTAATGGTTTTTGTGGGTTCAACAAGATCTATTAGTGTACTAATTAATTGATAAATTTATTTTATTAGAAATTACGTTTGATGAAGATTGCATTTTTCACAATTTTGCATTGTATCTTTTCATAAATATTGCATTATTCAAGAGTTTGGGTAATGTGTTTTCATAATAATCATTTTTTTCCTCATAAAACATACATTTGCATTAGGACTTAAGAGCTCATATCGAATTAGGAGAGAACATTCGAATAAATTATCTTCCTCATTGTAAAAAAGAAAAAAAAAAAAGAGAAAAATACATAAAACAACTTCCCTCCCCAATGTGTCTATTGTGTTATAGTTTTAAATTCAAAACGTATAGCTTGAAATTTATTTATTTTGTGCTTGATTTTGCCTTGCTAAACTCCATTATTGAACATTATTTGTATATGATAGTAATTCTTGTATAGTTACATGATGAGACTTACATAATGCATAGACGTAATTATAGTTGTTAAAATTACGATTTTACCTATATGATTCTATAAATTTATGATTTTAGGAGACTCCTCTAAGTTAATTTGTGAATAAAATTATTTTTCTATAAAAACTTATATTTGTAACCGAGTTTTATATAGACTTGATAAAAGTTTATGTTTTTAACTAAGTGCATTGATTTTATATATCTAAGTTGAATGAGCTAAAAAATGAAAAAATACAATTAAGTTTTTATAAATCATCAACTATTTTGGTGTTACATCATCTTCCCTATATTATTTTATTTTTTGTTTTATTTCTCTCTCTCTCTTAGTCCCTCATTTTATGTTTATAACCTCCATCTAAGTTTTAGCTCCAATAACAAATATTATAAGGAAAATTTTGTACTTCAATTTCTACCATCAATAATTTAGAATGAATTGAAATATTTAGTTTTCTTTAATTCATTGCTTTTCTCAAAAGAAAAAAAGAAAAAGAAAAAAGGAAAAAGTTTAGTTTTGACTTTATTTGTCATTTTTCTATACATGTTAAATTATATATTATTAAGAACTTCTTATGAAAAAAGAACTTAGTTTTTTTGTTTTTTTATTTATATCATGTATTTCAAGTTTTTAATAATTATTATAAATATATTTATAATTTTTCAATCTATTTTATAAAAGCTATAGAGACTTACGTTTCTACATTTCGATTTTGTATTTCGATTCTACTGACCCTCTAGCGATTCTTGGTAGAATTACGAATTTGACAACCTTGGATGTAATATAAATTTTATGAATTTGCATAGATATTAGCTACAAGAGATAAACATACAAGTTTTCATATAAAATTAGAGATAATTATAAATTAGAAGATAAACATTTGGAATCATATTCAACTAAAGAATGAAACTTTTTAGTAATCAATTAATGATGAATCCTTTTAGTGGTTCAAAAAGAAAATGATCATTATATAAAATGGTATACATAGAAGAGTGTTAAGGTTCTAGTGTAACGTTGTTAGATCTTAATGACATGGTATGTTAAGTTAAATACACACAAAACATTAATCTTTTGGTGTGTAATTTTTATACTTTATTTGAATGTGGAATTTCTTATAATTAGCTATTAGGTACGACCTAATAACCCAAAAGCCTAAGATAAGGATAACTAAAGGCCATACACAAGGACCTATGTGAGTTCATCCTATGTGGCTACATCACTTAGATGGTTGATTACCATTTCGGTTGAAAAATCTAGACCTCGGCTAAGTTGAGACCAACCATTGCCCCACTAATTTGGCTGGCCCCTTCCTTGCTAGATGACCTAGCCCTCAACTAAGCTTAGGATTGATAGATTGAAGGCCACTCCAACTATAAGGCTAAGATGGCAATAAGCCCTAAGTAAGTTTGCGAGCTTTGGGAAATAACTGCCCATCCCTTAATGAGCCACTTCTCATCTATCCATGCAACATATACATCACATTTAATATGATGTGACAATCAACAACTGATCCCATACCGACCAATATGAATTAAATGTACAGTGTCATATAATATTGAGAATGATAAAATAGACATAAGGTATAAGAGCAATTTCCTCCACCGATGTTAGGAAATCTTGTTGATTCCCCCAAATCCTAGGGCTATATGTTTCTACTTAACTAAATGGATAGAGGAAAATCCTATAAATACCTTCCTTTGGCTCCCTTAAAAGGTAAGTCCTTAATTTAGGTCTCAAAACAAATATAATCACGTACACATGCATATTCTATATTAAGCTCACACTCTTCTCTTTCTCTCTCTAACTTAAACATCGGAATAGTTATTGGACAATCCTTGGCATAGCAACTCACTTCCTATTTGTCTTGAAAGATGTACCCTTCACGGCATAGACCTCCCGAACTAGGCCCACAATGCTCTAGGAGACCCTAAAAACTCTATTGGCAAAAGATTTAAGGCGATAGAGTCATTCTCTGTTTAACACTACTTTACATAATCTCCCTTTTGTTTGCACAACTTACACTCTTTCTTCTCCATTTAAAATATTAAAGAATTTCATTCCCCATTTAAACTCAGTCACAAATGCTTATCCAATTTTTCTTATAAAAGTATTAGAAATTAGTTAGCTCTAGAATATATGGAATAGAACTCGGTGATCGGGTTGTCAAACATGTTAGAAAGAAGTGAGTGCCCTCCATGTATGTATCCACTTTTCTTGGGGCTTCGTCTTGCACATATATGCATATTGTAATGGGGTGTCGGGCTTGGACATATATTCTAGAAGTATAAACATTGCACTGATATAATACGACTCCGAAAGAGTGTCTAAGTAGCTTAACTGTGGTAGCCTTATAGTCATTTGCGATAGGTCGTTCCACTTTACATGGGTTAGTTTTCCCACTTGATACTTTATGGTTTGATGTCAGTCACTTCCTTGCGTAAATAAAATAATAAAAAGAGGGAATAATTAAGACTTAAACTTGCTTATACTTTCTTATAAGTTATATATCATGGCCAAGTTGCCGAGAAAGAAGGATAAACTGTGGGTATGTAGGAGGGAAAAACCAGCAGCAATAAATTCCTAGTAAAATAATGTGATTAAATGTCAAAAAGTTCGATTTATTGTACCTATGGTGTATTTACTATATGCACATTTTATCATATTCTTTTGTTGATTTAATTATTAATCATATATTCCACTTCAAATCGGTATCAGAATAAAACTAAAATGATTTAATCAAAGTATCCAAATCACGATAAAATAAGACAAAACTAATATGAGGAAAGCAAAGATTTGGTATGGTTATGTATTATGACATCAACAAGTCTGTCATCACCACCATGATCAAACAGTTAACCAATTTACCATTCTCTTTGTGCATGCACCACCAAATCGGAAACAAGTGAAAATACGAATGAGAAGAAATCTTTTCTTTTACTTTTTTTCTTTTGGAATTGTAATTAGTGTGCTAGGTCAGACACCATATAGGAAGGCACTACTTTCCGAGTTTCCAAATCTTAAGATGTTAAATAAAAGGTTAATGCTATTCCAGCATAACTAGTAATCCACGATGTAAATCTCACTTTAAATATTCACCGAATAAATGTAGCTAGCACATTATTGGGAATGATTATGAATGCCATATTTGAAACTTCCTATAATATAATTAATTGGTTCATCCTTTCTTTATCTAGAAATTATCGGTTAATGTTTGTGATTTCGAATTATCTATAACTATTGAAGGAAAATTAATTTCTTATATGCATTGAGTTTTTACTCGAATAAGGTTATGCATCAAGGTTTGAAAGGTTGAACCACAATCGAGTCATTAGTTTTTTTTAAATATGATTTATATTTAAGTAATATGTGTGTAAATATTGAATTTAACTAAATCATTTACTCAAATAAATAAAAAATTGATCAAATCCACACTAATTTCAAAAGGAAATAGGAGATACAATTCAATAAATTACATATGAATTTATCAACTTAGAATAAACACAAATATAAAACATAAATGAATGAATTATATATTTGGATCAATGGTTTGATCAAATATCATTAGCTCATCATCATCGTTACTTAATTCTAAGCCTTGTAAGTAGTTCCTTATATACCCAATGACACCAAGTACTTTGTGATAAAGTTTTGACTTTTCACTTTTTAGAATTTAGAGTATTGAATATTAAGAGATATGTTAGATTTTAGAATTTACTTTTTAGAGTATTGTTATTTCTCTATATATAGTAAGTATATGGAAGATTCTCAATTTTTTAATATTTTTTAAAAAAGAACAAAGAAAAATTATGTACATTATGACTATTGAAGTTAAGGTCCAAGCATTTGGGTTAACTAGGTTTGGATGGATTTTCACCAACATGATCCTTGGGATCAAACTAACATGCATTATACCAAGGATCAAGATTGAGTTAATTGAATTGGGTAGATCAAAGCTCGTTTGACTACGTTGGTTTATAGAGCTTGGGCCATAAAATTCTCTTTTTTTCTTTTTCTTTTCTTCTTCTTCTTCTTCTTTTTTTTTTTTTTTTTTTATCCTATTGGTCATGCAAATATTAGATGGGCACCCACCATGTAGGTGCATAAAACAAAAGAGTTCAAACATAATACATGTTATAAATAAGAAACTATGATAGGGGTTAAGAACCATTTCAATTCATGTCCTAGTTTGCTAAGATTTAGTTTTTTTAGATGTATAAAAGTTAAAATTTTCAAGTTAAGAAAAACTTTATCAGAATTAACCTTTAATAGTTTGTATGATAAGAAGTATGGTTTTAATTTGAAGGATAATTGAAGGAACTTACTATAAAGAGTTAATTTTTAAGAAGTGTGATACTAAAATAAATTTTTTACATTTTAATATTATATATAAATACGTAAAATGTTTGGTTGATATAGATTGGATCTATGTAACAAAAATTCTAGTAAAGGCACTCAAGTGCTTTTGATTAATGAGAAAAGAAGAATACTCTTTTTTTTTTCATTGTGGGGAATAGTAGGAGCGTACCAAGGTACTGTTGTTTGTGGGTAAGACAACCATTCATGGGAAACGTCATCTATGTGTGTTTGGCTAATCCATATAATTATAACCAAAGTTTGCAAATAAAGCCAACTATGATGCCAGATAATAAGTGAGAGGCATTTTTTATTGCCCCTTCCGTCTTTTCACATGTAGACAACAACTACACCCTTATATATATATACACAGGGTTATTATTGTGAGATTCAACCTACAGTTGATTTAGACATATAGAAGGTAAAGTATTACATGAATGAATTGGATTTAACTGAGAGTTAAACTGGCGTTGGATTCGATTGGTTTGATGGATGGATCATGTCAACCGGTTGAATAATATGAGTTAACTTGATTTGGCAACTCTGCATATACTTATAGCATGATCATTTAATCTCATTATTCCTCTCGACGATAGAATATAATTGAATATTATTATTCGCAATTTTTAAAAATATCACCTGCTGAACAACGGATGAAAAAAACATCGTATTGCATATTATGGGGTATATATACTCATATTTACAATGATTCAATATGCTTTTACATTATCTATTATATTAAAGTAAAAGAATTTTTTTTAAATGTATATAACTAACAATATGATATCTTATAGTTTTATCCATCAAATATGTTTACATGGTTGTTAAAAAAAAAAAAAAATTGAACTCATCCTATAAATTTCTCAACCATTATCCAATACTTGTAAAATATGTCCAATAATGTAATTGTCATTTTATACCAACTTCTACTTTTATTATTCTTTTATTTATTTATTATTTTAATTGTCCAACATTACTATTATTTAAAAAAATTTAATATACATTTTATTTCGCCAATATTAATTATTATAGTAAGAATTTTTTTCTTTAAATATTTTATTACAATTTCATATATTACAGACGTTCTGAAACAAGACTTGCTTGCTGGCAACTAAGAATCTGATTGAAACTAACTGAAAATGCTGAAAGAACTCCTGCGGGCTGGGCAGTTGGACTGACTTTCTGCGCGGGAGAAACCTATCCCAATAAGATCCTATGGACCTTCTGGTGCTAATGGTTAGCCAGTGGGAAAGGAAAGGTAGAAGCCCCTCCCTCTTATATGCTTTCACTTTTAGTGCTTATGCTTTTTTTTTGCGAAAGAAAGGAATGAGCTGGTTTTACACTACCCCGGACTGACTTGGTCTCGCGATTTCCCATTTATTTGCCTCAGAAACTACTCTTGAAGAATCGGATGAAATACTGCCAGAGCTTAAACCTATAGCTATCAACAGTCCGGTCCGCACCTTTGGTTTTGTCAACGAGCTCAAACTTTTTTTGTCTTTATCATGTTTTAGGTATTTCTTCCTTATTGAAGTAGAAGTTGATGATTACATAAAGGTAGCTACTTCTCCGATCTGCATATCTTTTTGATTAGATGTTATAAAGCGATGCGTACCATATTGCTCGCTACATCTCCATTATCCATATTATATCTAAAGAAAAAGAGCAAGATGCTTAGCATCCAAAACTTGCATAAAGTGTAAAAAATCTCAATCGATGAGGTACACAAAACATACACATAGGTTTAATTTAATATAAAATTAATATAATTTAATTCGGTCATGCATACATATACATACATACATAAATATACCCAAAACGCGAATGGATAATCTCAACATATTCTAAGCTAATGGATACGATGTCTCAGTGAAGGCTAACAAACACCTACAAATTGCATAGTGAGGGCAAATATCATATGTGGGGAATCGAGGGTGTAACATCAAAGTTAACAATAATGCAAAGTCTAGTGGTTTCCATGCAGATATGAACTTTGGTGTGGTTTTTTTAATCAAGTATATGCGAAGAACCATTGTTGCTCACCATATGGATAATGTATTTTAGTATGACCTCATATGAACAAGACATGCACTACTACATCCTATTGGTGTTCCAAGTTGGCCCTGATTAGGGTTTCTTTAAGTGGATATTTCAAACAACTATACGCTACTAATAATCATTGATATGCAACTCAATACTCATGGGATCTGACTCATCCAAACATTTCGCATATTATGTGGAGGTTAACTAGGACAAGTAGCTAGGAATAAGGACACACTTTGGTTAAGAAAACTGAATGGATGCATACAGAATCAACCACAACTAGTGTAAAAAGAAGGGGATTACAATCGTACATGGAGACAAAAGATTGACACTATACTTCCTTCAAGGAGAACTTTGAGTTTTCATATATATTTTTCAAGGGATATAACTACGGTATTTTAGAAATTTGAGACTTTTTTATTATTTTAAGCTCCATAAACTTTGACATTGGTATAAATATAATATAAATTTTCAATATTATATTTAAGCCTTCGAAATATTGATTTTGTGTAGATATATAGTAAGTATGCCTCCCCAATTTTAATAATTTAGTAATATTAAAAACATTTTTCGATAAATTTGAGGGAGTATTTCAACACAAAGGTTAAAGTTTAGAAAGATTGTTTGCAACATTAAAAAGTTTAAGGAGTATATTTGCATGAAAATTAAAATTTAGGAAGGTCTTTTACCATATCTTAAAGTTTAGGGATATATTCATATAAAGGTCAATGTTTAGGGGGCTATTTGCATGTTTCTCTTATTCTAACAATTTCCAATGGGCATTACTGTTACTTAACCTTAAAAAACCTAATTAAGTATACATATTATACCACATATGATAAACCTTAGCAAATCCACAGTGAAAATCATAACTTTAGTAGTATCATGTATTTCCATAGCTTGGTAGAGAGTGAATAAATATATGGCTTCATGCAAGGTCCCTATACAATTTATGGTGGGCATAAATAGGCGATACTGTTTATTAGTTATTAAACAAAATGTGATAGAACAGAAGTTGGAGACATCATCCATCGCCAAAGACGAGATGTGAAATGGAAGAAACAACCTAAGCGAGCTTTAGGAAGAAAATATAATAAGACGAAGTATCTCCTAGGAATTTGTCTGAAAGACTTGATAGGACATTCAAATGAAGTCCCCATTTCTCCAAATAGTTCTCTATTGCATTACTTCGTTTGAATTCCTCTTTTAGTCATTCGGACATCGTCCTCTTATACGTGGAAATTAAATATGTTTAGCTATACTTTGAACACAATTGACTTTCAATTATCATCTAGCTAAAAATCATTGTGAGAATTTTCTTCCTCTAATTTATGTTCTTATCAATCTTTTAGAGATGATGACCAATAGCAACTTAATGAATTTTTAGATCATATTGACTACCTTTATTCACCAATTATTTCACGCGCTAAACTCAAAGGGTGCCACGCTCTACTGTGTGCCTATGCAAGGTATGTAAGGCTTGAACCAATGTGTTCCTTATTTCTTCATGTTCTTTTTATAACGACGACCAAAAAAACAAAAAGGTTTTTCAAACAAATTGAGTAAAGTTTAGAGCGCGATTATTTGCCACATAAATGCATACAATGCATATGCCTCATCTCATGTAACTCAAAGTAATTGATGCGATAATCATGCATAACCAATGCGCACACATAATTTACGTACTCGCAAATTGGTTATGAAGGATTACTAATTATTACAGAGAATCAGCCTCCGAAGTCAATTTTTTTGAAGTGTAGATCTATATGCCTTTAGAAGCCAACTTTTGAAAGTGTAGACTTTTAATGCTTCTTGAAGTTTTATTTTTTGAAATATAAACCAATTTTAAACGTATGATCTATAGTACTCCCTATAATCAATTTTGATAGTGTGGATTCATCAAATCCCTGAAGTCGAGGTTTTAAAACGTAAAGTGAATCCTCGTGAGCTAAGTTTTGAAAGTTGTGGAGCAGTTCCATCGAGCCTAAGTTTTGAAGGTGAGGTGCAAGTACTTAAGAGTCCAAGTTTCGAAAATGTGGCCCTCTATGATTTTATGTTATTATGCATTAGTCACTCTAAGCCTCTTATCAATAGTTTATGGGCCCCACTCCCTCAAGCTTGGGAAAAACTAACTTTTAATATTTCAAAAAAGAAATATATAGATTAAATATATATTTTAAAGATAAAAATATAATATGAAATTAGATGTAACTTAGTGGTTAAGTATTTAGTTATCACTTTTTCTACATACATTACTTGCTTAAAAGACATTTGCCCTTTTATATTTATTAAACTTCTTTTTTTAAATATTTATTAGTAATACACTATAAGTAATAATTATATTATCTATATTACAAATATTTCGGCCTTATTACATAAATTATTAATAAATAATACCCATGTATGATTTGGTTTAGTTAATTTTTTAATAGTTAAAGTTACGAAAATAAATGTGGATTATTGAATAATTGATTAGTTGGTAACTTATATTCAAAATGATAATATTTTTTTCTTTTAGCATTGCTAATGGAACAATTAAACAAAGTTATCATGAAAAACGATAGTATAATACTTATAACTATATCAATTTGCTTTTTTTTTTTTTTTGTTGTAGTAGTAATTTCCTACTTGATTTTTTTTTTATCTATTTTTGCTAATAAACTTACATAAGTTTCTATATATTAATGTAATTTTTTATAAATTGATAGTTAAATTTTTTTTAGTCTATATGCATAATAAAAAAGTCAAAAGTTTTTTCTTTTAACTTCTTATGGAGTGTATCAATCACCATTAATCATTTTTAAGAATTCTTCCATCCTATTATACTTTAAGAATTATTGCAAAGTTAAATTATTAACAAGATTTTTGAACATATATAATTGCAATATAATAGCGACAACAATCATTTTTCTTCCCAATGATTTTGATATTAACTAAATTAAGATAAGTCGAGTTCCTCCAATTATACTGTCTTGGGTCCATATAAAACCACATGCAAACATGCAATAGAAAATTTTAAATGTATATATAATGCTATAGCCTAAACTAACATGCACAAACAACAAACAAATAGAAGCCACTCACCTTTATGATTATGAAAATCCATCCATAGCCTTTATTACCATCAATCCTATAATCAATTAAATAAATTACACGATTAATTTCTACTTTTGGTTTTTAGGTTATGCTTTACTTAGTTTTATTGAAGGTAATTATTTTCTTCAATTATAGATTATTTAAAAGTTCTCTTAAATTGACTCATGGTGATTGACTAGATCATCAAAGTGGGAGGAAAAAAAAAGAAAAAGAGAGAAGTTTGTTTTTTTTTTTTTTTTCGTTTGTGTTGGGGCGTGGTGTTGTCTGGAGGGTGTTTGGTTAGTTGTTGGGGGAAGGATTAGCCTAACTTTGGGTTTTGCTATTTGCCATTTTATGTCAATTCTTCTAATGGCCAACCTAAGATTCTTATATTGTAATTGGTTTAACCTTACTCATATATGTTTTAATATTTATCCTAATTTTATTTCAAAAGTTAATATACAATTGAAATATATAACATACCCTAATTCAATTTTTAGAATAAACCTTAACCTCTTTGCTCTCTATAATTATATATTAAGTTGAAAGTTATCTCAAGATCTCAATTAGTTATAATCTTTTAGTTTACAAATACCTTTATGGTTTGGTTTCAAGAAACCTGTGCTCTTTGATTACTTTCTTTTTGTTGCAAATTTTTCTAGTGAAATACACTAAAATTCATTTCAAACCAAGAGCAAAAGAGAAAATAAACCTTTAGGGTTTCTTTTGCCACCAATATAAATATTTAAAACCTTGCTCTCTTTCTCTTCTCTCCTCTCCCTTTTTCCTATCTTGGGTTTCATTGTAACCACTTCTTAAATTGATGTCGTCATCACCACCTTTTGATGAAGATGTCGACATCACTTTTTCCTTGCTATAGCATATAGCTTCAAAATAGTAATGCATGATTCATTTTATAAAGTTAAAATCTTTTCAAGTTCTCATTCCTTTTAAATTATCGATTGGGTATCAATATGGTCCTAATGTAATACCTTGGTATTTAAGGAGAAGAATAGCAAAGAATAATTAGGTTATGAATAAGGCTTGGTGTAAGTGTTGTATATACGTGTACTTACACAATGGTTCGTACTAGGTTGTACAACTCACCTTATAGGGATTTTAAGTTTGAAGTGTCCATTGGCTTTAGATTTTAGGATGGGATGCGTATGACTTAGGGCAATAGAAAAGTTGGTTATCTATAAACAAATTCAAATGGGATGAGGATAAGAATTTCTATATTTATTACAAGTATATTTAGAGAAACTTAGTTTTCATGGACTAATTATACCATATAATTTTTTTAATAGTTGAGAATTTTGAGACTATTAATTATTTTTGGTATTTAGCACTTAGCCTTTATGTACTTATGCTAAGGTGTAAATACTTGGTCAAAGCAATCATGTCTTGTGCTTAACATGTGACACCACTAAGTGGTATTGGAGCTTACGCTTTTTTATCACTAAAGAACTTAAGAATTGACCATTAGGATGGTGAGGTATAAAGTGTGGATTGAAAATGACATAAGTCTCAATAAGATTGTATTGATATAACTTGTAGTTATATCCATAAAATTATATGGTAGATCTAATGAATAATATTATTTGGTTTATATATAATCTTCTTATGAGAGTAATGGACTCTAGAAATATGAATAAGTACATCCTTATTTGCTCTTCTCTTAAACTCTTTATTTATTTTCTATATTTAAGTTATCATACGAGATATGTCATTTCACGATTCTTTGCACAAAACATTGTAGGTATTACTATTTGCAACCAAGGAGGGGCTTAATTGGTTATCATAAAAGTACGAGTCATGTTGGGAAAGAAAAAATATGAGTCTAATTTTCACAAACGACGACCTTATAAATTAATTAACAAAATCAATTGATTGCAAAGTATAACGTGGAGTAATATATGCTTGGAAATACAAGTTCAAAGCAAATGAATAACAACACATTAAACAAAAGAGTATGGGAGGAAAAGAAATCAAATCCAAATATATAGATTCCCACCTTATACATTATACTCTTTACTTACACTACTAACTCAATTATTGGATTTGCTGTGTATCATTTTTAAGAATGAGTATAAAGGTCTTCTTAGGTTGAACATTACATGACTTTTCACATACTCTCTTCACTTCTCATACTTGTGATTAGAATTAAAAGTTTTGTTTACAACTTAAAGCTTACTATAGACTTTCTTACTAAAGTCACTAAACTTCTTAAAATTAAAACCATTCAATAACATGATAGTGTGAAGAATTCCCTATAGCCACATAAACTTCGACTAGTTAATTTTAAAAACTTATTTTTCTTGTTCTACGCAAAGCCTTTATCTAAATCTCCAATTTGCACTCAAAGGTTGAGTTGGTTAAGCTCCTTCTTAATTGATGGCTAAATAGCCTGTTTTATGTAAGAACGAGAAGAGGGAGAGACAAAAAGAAAAAGAGGAAAAGGTGGGGGGAGCTTTGTGTTGCGGTTTTGTGCTTGTCTTTGCTTTTGTTAAAGAGTGTGTATGTTTGTAGTGTGTTGCCTTTTCCTTTTTTTTTTTCCTTTTATGATTTTTATGCTAGTGATGTACCTTAGGACATATGGATTTTATGTTATTTGGACATTTATTATTCTTTATGATATGAATTATTTTATTTATCATGTTACTATCGGCTTTTTTAATATGATAAAAGAATTCTTTGAATATTCTATCCTTCCTTATGTCATTAAAGTGCACGACTTTAATAGTAAAATTATAAGGCGATGGGAATAGTATTTTAAATGGAACAATAATGAATTAAGATTAGTATATAAGCTAAATGATAATCACGTTTTACTAATTATGGATATGAGATGTCAATTCTTAATATAGATACATTTAGAAGTGCATTGTATTGAATCAACCCATCATGAGAGAACTACATGAATCAACATGATAAGTACTACTCATTACAGTGTTATTTTAGTCCTTTGACCTAATCACACCGTAGATTCTTATATAATAAGTTTCATGTTTTGACTCAGTTCATTATCATTTTAACCAGATGGTTATAAAACTATGATTTGATATGGAATAAATTATGTAGAGGAATACAAGTGATAGTGAAGGAATTTATCCATGTCATTAATTTGAGAAAGATATTTTTTAGGCCCTTTGAAGAGATTAAGAAAAATGTATGGCCGTGCTCAAATGAAGTGATAAGGAGTTACCAATATCATTTGTTTGAGTCGGTTGAACTTTGAATTTAAGAAACAAGTTACTAAACAATATAAGAGTGTCTTGATTAACACCCAATGTTTAATCATTAGATATTGTGTGATAAAGGGATTAAATTACTAACTATTTAACAAGTTGAGTCAGATAATCGACCTTTTCTTAATTTGGTTAGCCATAAAGTCTTATTAGAGGTTGCTTATGTTAGGTCCAAAAAGGAGTTTTAAGTCTATTACCAACATTAAATCAACCTAATATAAAGAGTGAACCAAATGAGCTATAGGTTTATATTAAATAAATTTAGTGGAAATTATTGAAATATTTATTATTTTTAAATATTTTAAAAATGATAAATAATGACATTTATTATTTTTGGAGATAAATAATAAATAATAAAATAACATATTTATTAGATATTGTTAATATCTCATAATATCTCTTTATATCTTCTAGAAGATATTATTACTTTTTTATATATAAATAGAGATAGCTCTCTATTTAGGTTATACTGACGTCTTGTCGTTAACATATACCTATAGAGAAAGTTTGTAGACCAGACTAAAGAGAAAAAACATGAGAGATTGTAAGTTTATTCTTGCATCAATACAGATTCGCTCAAAAGTGCTAGCGTACTACAGCCTATCTCTAGTAAGTTCGTTCGTGTGTGGATACTGATAGAAGGTGTTCATGTTTTGTAATGCCTATTGATCCACCTAATTGTGAATTTCGAAAGGCTTCATACGAGGCAAAATTTGCAATCCTTTTTAATTTGATTGAAACGCTTGGATCTAAGGATATTTAGGGATAATAGAAAATTAAATTCAGCTGTGCATATAGCACAATTTGAATCCTTAAAATTCCAACATTTTATTATTTATTTATTTATTTTTGTTGGTAGAATCAGTTGAGGAATCATCAGATCCATAGGCGTGAGTAGTTAAACCGCATAGGAATCGTAGAATCGGCTAGCTAGGTCGTTATTAGTTTCCAACCTAGTGGATTGGTTCTGGGTTGGTCTACGGTTTCAAATTGGCGTATACCTATTGTATTATACATCTAACACGAATTTTCTTCTTTTCGAGGTTTGGGCCTTTATAAACTTTCCAAGCAGACTACACAAGCAAGTCCTTGCATCTTGACTATCAAATTTCCTTTTCGAACTTTAGCTAATAAATCAAAACCCTTTACTTTTTCATTTATTTAAATAAGCCCTTGAACTATTTTATTATAGTGAACGGAAAAGTATTCCAACAATGTTCCTAATCAAATTTCAATTGAGCTTTTATTTCTATGAGATAGCTTCACCAAAATCTTTATCTAAGATTGTTTGATTTTCTGGACTTTACTTTTTCCTTTTTTTTTTTTTCTTTTGTGTGAAATTCTGGTTTACTTAGAATATTCTCACAAAAGTTTTGATTTCATTATAATTTAAGAAAAAAAAAACAGAGAGGGCTTATTTACACAAAGTGAAAACTATAGAGATTGATTGCAGACAACTAAGGAATTCACAGGGTTTTATTGCAATTGAGCAAAGTTATAGGGGTTTATTTGCGCATATTGTTAATTTTCTAGCCGTCTAGATTTTCAAATTGATTTCTTATACATAGTTAATAATATGCTGAATTACATACAAAAGTAAAATAGATCTTATGTACTTACAAAGATAAAAAATGCATAAACTGAACAATAGATTCCATACATAAGTAAAACAATAGAAAATACAATCAAGGACATAATGTCAATTAACACGTCATACAAAATGCATATAAAGAATCTGAATTTTTGCCAACCCAAGCAATAGAATCATACTACGATGAGGAATTTAATTTAAAGATAATGATGCTTTCTTTCCTTTTATATATTCAAAGGAGAGTTGGACAACGAAATGATGATTCATGAGCTTAACAAGACAAGACGACACAACACAACTTAGCAGTTGATACCATAAAATATACTATTTGCTTGGTAAAGTTGGTGTGTTCATTTGTGAAAGTAAGTACATGTATGTGTAAACTTAAAACAACTTTTGGCAGTGTTGAGTGATTATAGAGAATATTAAGTGGCAATACATATACATAGGATAGGTTCTGTCACTGGCGGATACGAATTTTGGGCGTTGCAATGGACAAGATTCTTCCCACACGCTAACTTTATCATGGTGGCATAAATGAGAATAGTGAATAATATGATACTTTTGTTTGCCCAGAATTCAAATAAATGCTCTATATATTAAGAGAATCATTCAAAATTATTATATCTATATAAGGATCTGATTAAGTGTAATATATTATAAATGAGTCAACTAAGTTTTCTATGTTTGTGTTTCTGAATGGTTAAATGTTTCTATTAGTATACCTAATGATTCATGGCCATTAGGTGACCTATTTGGTGCAATGATGTCAGTATAGAGAATTAAGTCACTCGCTTAATTTATAGAGAATTTAATTATATTTTATTACAAAAATGATAGGCTCAAATTATTGAATAAAGTATAGATGATTTGATTGAATTTCTATATAAATATGGAGAACTTTTAGTGTACTTATTCCACTGAGAGTGTATGTTCAAAATGATTTCATTTATTTATTTAGTTTCCTCACAATTTAAGTTTCTACAACGCATAATGGGAAATTACCATGTCAATCAATTCTTCTCATAAGTTCACACTTTAGTGGTGGAGTAATGGCTTTATTACACAAGCAATAATATAGTCATAAGCCTACAATAAAAAAAAAAAAAAAGGAGAGGAGAGTTTAGGCCCTAGAGTCGAATCATTTAAATAAGAAAATGAAGGCTCTAATGAATATAGAAATCCCTAACTAAATTATTTGATTAAGATAGTGTTTAATTACTCAATTTTTATAACAATGGGCAGGACATGACAAAAAATTTTGTCCTTTATTTAATTTGTAACTTTACTTTCTAATTGAATAAAAAATTGAGTTGATGGATTGTATAAAAAGTCTAGATTTTATCCCATTTATATTATGGTACAAAAATAATATTCATTAGACAAAAACAAAAATATTTTATATTCTTAAAGATATCTTTTTGTATTATAATATTGAGTTGATTAATAATATTTTTATTAAATATTACAAAAAATTATTTATTTTATAATATAAATAATTAATTTTTTAATATAAATTTTATATCAAGTACTATACAAATCAAATATGGTATAATAAACTTATACCAATTAGTTTTCTTTATACTTATTTTGTATGGTTTTCATTGTTATATCAAGTCTAGTCCTTACAACCAAATATTATACTTAAGAGTATAGATGCTAAGTCATTGTTGTTATTACATACAATGGAACAATTTCGTAAGTGATCTTATTTCCGGTTTCGATAATGACAAAATCTTTTCTTATTGCCTAAAATTCTAATAAGCATTTGTCGTAATCTTCACGAGCAAATTCATCTTGAAGATTGAGCTTACAAGACTAGTAACAATGATAAGAAGGATTATTTCATACGTAGTCTTGTAATAGGCANACTAATTGGTATAAGTTTATTATACCAATTAGTTTTCTTTATACTTATTTTGTATGGTTTTCATTGTTATATCAAGTCTAGTCCTTACAACCAAATATTATACTTAAGAGTATAGATGCTAAGTCATTGTTGTTATTACATACAATGGAACAATTTCGTAAGTGATCTTATTTCCGGTTTCGATAATGACAAAATCTTTTCTTATTGCCTAAAATTCTAATAAGCATTTGTCGTAATCTTCACGAGCAAATTCATCTTGAAGATTGAGCTTACAAGACTAGTAACAATGATAAGAAGGATTATTTCATACGTAGTCTTGTAATAGGCAAGTTTTTCCCACAGTAATTTGAGAAATTTTGCAAGCTCTATTGTTCTGCCTACACTCAAGTTTTGTATATGAAAAGCATAATCAAGATATCTAGGTTTATGAAATATGATTTGGAACCTCTTAATTTTTTTTTCTTTACAATTTCTCTTAATTTAAAAATCACACGTTGAAATTATCTAAATTTTTAAAATATCTTGTGATATCATCAAGATGCTATTTTTTTTTTTTTATGTGATCTCAACTGTTAATACACACATTAATATTTTAAGAGAGTAAATTAAGAGAATTGCTTTCCTATAAAATATGCTAAGTCTAACTATTTCTTCTAAAATAAAATAAAATAAATAAATATCATGTGTTATAAAGGTAAGTAACTGGGTTATTTTCTTATATAATCATCTTTAAATGTGTTCAATCTAGTTAAGAAATTTCAAAATGTAAGCATATTGCTTTCAAAATGGAACCGGATACTTTAATATAAAGATCGTTTCGAATTTAAAGCTCTTGTAAAAAGTACCAAAAGAAGTTGCATAAGATTTTGCTACCAAAATTTTTTCCCGCCACTGTATACTTGTCGCTGAAGAATACTTGTATAAGAAGTCTTAAGACCTTTAAAGACAGAATTTAAGATCCCAGTTTGAGATGAAAGTTCGAATTCGAGCATTCTTTTGAAACACATAAAAAATCGTTCAAGACATGTTCGAGAGCTGAAGATTTTTATTTGTTGAGAAGTCTCGCACCTTGCTTACGAAGAAATTGCGTTTCCTTTGAGCAATAATTATAGTCAAATACTATAAGATCTTTAAGCGTTTCATTAAATTACTTTGAATTTCTCGTAATAACTTGCTGTGGCATGGATTATATATGTGTGGTATCATAAGAGAATATCTTTCGTGAGGTAATGGGTTGAAAGTTATTGTAACTTCTTTGAGGAATCACGATGGATCAAATTTTGTGCGACATCAGAAGTGATTGTAACTACCAAATACTCTTGGAACGGTAGATAACAACCGATTAAATATGGAGCTGGGAAAGAGAAAAGAGTGGACAAGGACACTCAAGCTCTTCTTTATGCTATATTCTTCTCTCTATTTTCTATATTTGTTTACCGAACATAATGTTTTATTCATTATACTGCACTTTTAACATCTTTTGCAATAAACCAATGTTTTTAGAATCCGTAGAAATAATCAAAACTCTTCTACATTTTACAAATTTCTTTTTCTAACTTCCAAACTTCCCTTCTACCTTGTAGTCTTTCCATCCATTGAGGATTGAGACCCCCTAGATAACTTTCAGTTGAATTAAATACAAAATGTTAGGACCATTTTCAATTTGTTGTGTTTCACCATGTGTGAAGGGTCTCAATTGCATATATAAGATGGTGAAGAGAAAGTTTCCTTCTTCTTTTGGTATGAGGTACAATGCTTTTGTGAAGGTCTTTTGATTAGAACTAATTCCATTCAGACATAGGCAGGCATCCTTGTGAATCACTCCATCCGCCGTAATAAGATTCCCTATATAAGGTTGATTATAACTTTTCTAAATGGTGAATTTTAGGTGTAGATTCTATCTTGTGCGATTGCATGCACATTTTTTTGACATTCATGCGCATATATTTCCTTTGTTTTGTCGCATCACAAGATTCTAATATAAGCAAATAAATAAATAATAACACTGATTTTATCAACAAGACTCTCGATTTTTACTTATTTATAAAAGTACATAAATGAATATCTTGAGTTTAGATAACATTACGATGATATGATATTATGAGATATTTTAAGAATGTAGATAATGTTAACAATTAATTTGTATCTTTAGTTAACTTTAGAGAATCCATTTCTCATATAAAATTGTTTTTACATTTAGAAACTTTCATAGCTTAAAACAATAAAATATTATGTTGTACTTTTCCTACCAAGTAACTATGCTGTTAAAGACCTTGCTATTTTTATAGTATTATATGTGCTAGGTGTATAGAATTATTGATTTGATTTTAGTTGAGTTGAACTCAAGCTATTCATATAGATTTATGAGTTCAACTTGAATTACAACCGATTATATGGCACGATGGCTTGGAAACATCATTTTTGTTTTATTGAAATTGTAATTGATTGTAAATAAGAAAACTTTAATCGTAATTCTAAATTAAACTAAGAAAGATCGATGACTAAGTGAACTCCAAAGAGTGAAGAAGTAGATTAGAACTTTTCCTTGATGAAATTTTCTTCAATATGATTTAGATAAACAAAATAGGTTTGAAGAAAATACAAATAGCTCAAAAAAAAAAAAATTCAATTGATCTCTCATGTGATAACTAACCTAGCTACCAATCCAACAACTTAACTCTTTTTGGCTATTGAAATTAATTAAGCACTCTAAAAACTTAGGAACTTGTTGATTGGTGCTATAATCAAATTGATATTCTCATCCAATTTAAATAAATGTAACTAATTCTAACACTTGGTTATTAACACAATTCTCAAATGTTGTTAATCATTTACAAATCATTTTTCCTAATTGGTGGAATTGAAAATAAAAATATATTTTCAATAAGATGCAGTAAAAATTACAGAGGGATAAAATGCATTTTGAACTTTTAAGCCAATACCAATCTAGTCTTAACTCTTTGGACTAAGTATACGGTGAACCCAACCCTATTTTCCATGTATTGCTTTTATATCATTATATAGAAGCTATAGGCTCCACCACAAAAAATTTCAAGATAAAAAGAAAATACATAAATGAATAAATGGGATAAAAAGTTAATGGTTGACCATTGGACACTTACTAAAATAGTAAATAAGGGAAAAAAATTTATCTATTTATACATTTTCTTTTATTGTAAAGCATGAGAGTTTTCCTATATAAATCTTTAACAAATGTTATAAAAGTACGGTTAACAGATCCTCATAACACTAATGAACTATTAATAAAAGCGGTTCATTATGTAAGGAATTAGAGGGGTGGTTCCCAAAACAAGATGATTATGCAAGGGGCTCGTAATAGAAACCTCAACTAAAGGTGCTATTATAATGGTACTTCTAAGGGACAATAGTTCAGTTCCTACTGTGAATATATAATCTATTAGATTAAAAATTGGAAGATCTCGGGAGCATCATAAATTTTTTTTTTCTTTTTTGGTTAACAAATGGATAACATAACCTAAGGATGCGGGAAATAATGGATATTTCAACTAGAATAATGAGTGATGTTAGAAAAATAATGAGGGCAAAATTGGCCATGTAAAAATATTGGGTTATGTCTACTTTTAGTTTGAACATGGCTCCTTAAATTAGTGACTAAGTTTAGAAAGTTTGGTTTATATCTTTAGATGACTTAGAGAGATTTAGTTTGATGGACTTGGAACATGAGTTATTAGAATAATACGTCTACTCTTAGCTCCTCTTAAGCTCAACTGCATAATAAAGAAGACTACAAGCTTTGGGCTTAGGACAAGTTTATCAAGATAACTCTTCAAAGAGTCTTATCCATAAATCATCAAGAAGATCTTAAGGCTATTATTAAGCTTAGGAATCTATAACTACTCCATCATGCCTTTTTATTTGACATAATTTTGAGATCACAAAGACAGTATTATATTATAAGAGCTCTAGCTATTCTTAGAGATCAACAACTTGTCAGATGAAGAACAAGTTTAATTATTCAAGAACTACAAGGTTGAGGACCTAAACTCCTTTATTTGTTATTTGTGTACTTAAGACTGTCTCTTTCTCCTCCTAGTCATGATTCCCAAGTCATCCCTCCATGTATTATCAATATATGCTTCCTTTAAGGCCATGTAAAGTGAGATAAATATGAAAGCTAGATCCCTACATTGTTAATAAATTCTTCCTTTAAGGTTGTGAAAATGAATTATATCATTATAAAATTTAGAACACATTTGCTTCTCAATTAAGAATCTCCAATCAATCCTATGCCAAACTTATATGTTTACTAACATGAGAAAATGATTTATTCATCATCAGCACCCGCTTATAATCTCTTTATTTACATGAAATCATAAACTATTTTTTGGCCAAAAAAGCAGCATCAGAAAGCGAAGTTATTCGGAAATAGATGTATAATGCTTATGTCACAAATGGTATCTCCAATTGTTGTGTATCTTTGATATGGCATCTGTTACTTGATGGTACTAATAGTGTTACAATCAAGGCTTGATTAGATACCTTGCACTTTGTTCAGTATTTGGAATTTTAGCCAGAGGGATTTGCATGAATCAGATGCAAATTCATATGCAACCATGATTCCCCAGAATGTCAATGCAACCACTAAGCAAGTACTCCTCGCTTTGTTCAGTGGTTATGTGTTGTATTGGAATCTGAATCAGACGCCAGAAGTATTGCCATCTGAGGGACCCAAGCTTCCATATGCTCGTAATAGAGAATACTAATATATTTTTTCACCCAAAGAAAAAGTTTATTCATATATTTACTTTAGATAAATAAATATACTTTTCATTTCTGTATATATTTATTATTTTTCACAAAGTATATAATTAATATTAAATATCACGAGAGGTTTTCTTTTTCTTCCATGAGTTTTTTAAGTGAACACATCAGCGATGCTCATGTGATATATGGTGTCCCATTAATTGGTAAGCAAAAGTCTCTCCTTATAATTTCAAATACTGTTTATACACTATGGTTAAAAGCAACTATATGAGAATATGATTTCTTTTTTTTTTTTTAAGTTTTTCAACAAGTGTTCCGAAACAACTGTTAACATTCTTTTTAATATAAATAAATAAATAAATAAATATATATATATATATAATTCATGACATGATGATAAATGTTGGTGAATTCAAGATGTTACATAGTTGAAGTTATAGGAGAACGTTAAAACTTTAGGATTGGTTGCTAATTTGTGTAATTAAACTATTTAACAAAATAATATATATATATATATATACTCCAATGGAACCAGCTGATCGAGAGATTTTCTCTAAGTTCATTAATACAAAAGCTCCATAAATTATGAGCTACATGTTTATCACATAAGAGCACCCCAAAATTAAAAGGTAAATAAGAAAAAAGATAAAGAAAATTAGAAAAAAAAAAAAAAACCAAAGAAGAAGTAAAAGGAGAAAATGTGGATGAAAAGACAAAAATGCCCATCCCATTTTTTCCCTCCAACAAGTTTATTCCTTGGGCATTTGGGTAGGTTTCACTGGGGCTAATTCTGGAATAGGCAAGCTAATTACAACAGCAGGGAGCTTGTTGGCTTCGGCTTTTTGCAAGTCTACATCATTACTCACTAACTCAATATCTTGTGCTACACTCCCAGTTGCTTGAACATTATTATTTCCCTTTACAACTTCTGGTATCTCTTGCAGTTGCCTTGCTTCCTCTTGCTTTTCCTTGTGCTTTCCCCAAAGTACTGAGTAGAGCCCTACGACAATTAATGCAGCACCCACCACACTGCACCAGTCCATTATAATTTTTCACAATTTAGTATTATTTATAAATGTTGTTGACACTAACAATAAAAAAGCAATAAAAATATTTACGATATACTCATCTTTCTCATGAAATATGCGCTCTATATATATCTTAAATTATACATTTTCTTATTTAACAAACAAGCGGTATATGATTATTCTTAGATTCCCAGATATACATGCAAATGTGTTAATGGATGAGGACAGCATAGTGGAGCACAAGTACCTATTATGATGGAATAATAATAGGGCAAATAGGTATCATGCCTATTGAGAAATAGATGGACCCTTGTCCGGTTGATATAAGAATATGTAAATTTAAAAAAAAAATGCAATATATAACATTAAAATGAATATTATTGAAAATATGATGGGAAAATTACCCTCCAAGGTAGATCTTCTCTGCTAGGATGAAAGAGCCCATGATTGCCACAATAATCATCATCAATGGACTGAAAGCAGTTGCAAAAACAGGTCCTCTTTTCTTGATCACCAGTCCTTGTACATAGTATGAAATACTTGATGTAACAATTCCCTGTTAAGCAGGATTGATTAAATTACAGTTTAGTAAATACTATATACCATTAATATGAATTGGAGGGAAAAAAAAAAAAAAATATTGCGTAAAGCGATTCTAAATAATTAGCATTAACCCGATTATGGTGTCAAATTTTGATTTACTCGTTTATTATTCATCGATTAATTTCACATGGCTTTAAATATATAATCGTGCTACCGAGATCGAGGGCTTACGGCGTAGGCAGCAGCAAGGAGGTTCATGTCCCAGCCAATCCTCCATACACCACTCCTGTGCTCCATTACAAAGGTCACAGCAATGGCTTGTAGGGTTCCCACAAAGCACACTAGAGATGTTAGAGATAGTTGGTGGTTCCTATATGTCTCCAAGGCCTTGGTCTGGAAACAATTCATAGAAAAACAAATATATATATATATCATCAGTTAACGCACATGATGTTAATTTTGAGTGGACGAGTTTAAATTTCATCAATTCAAAGAAAATCTTCTTTGACAAATCCAGGTCACATGGGTTTTGTTATAGTATAGTAACTATACAATATACATAGCATATATTATACTCTAAATGGACTAGATCACGTCTCGTGTATACTGAACTATGAACATGTTTTTTAGTCGAAATTTGTTACATAGAAAGAAGATACGGGAGGACTCACTTGGAGGACGAAGAGAGAAGCCCATGCAAGAGTGGCGATGATAAGGAGAATGGAGCCAAGGAACCAGTCCTTGTCGGTAGTACCGGTGGTGTCAGTGGCATACGATTCCTTAGGATGGATGTGCTTTGTCCAGAACATCTCGACCAAACGTCCTTTGTATAGTGTCATCAACATTGCACCTGCCACCGTCACTGCAGTTCCTATCACCTTTGCTTGTGTCTTCACCTTCTTCAACTCCAATTTCTCCATCCTATAATATATATTAAATCATCATCAATCAATCCATATATTAATTTTACTATCTTACATCAACGATAGCCAGAAGAATAATTATTATATTCCCTAGCTTTTCATCGTTTATTACTAAAGAAAAATTGGGTTTCAGAGATAAAAAAATCTCTTCCGTAAAAATATAACATGACCGATTTGATATTTTATAATAAATAGTGATTAGATACTGTGACGGTTAATTTCACTTCCTAATGATAATTGGTCAATGAGGGAAAAATTATATGATGTTAGTCGAGCAATTTTAATTTGATTTTATATGAATGAATAACGAGGAGATATATTATTATGTGACGAATAATAATTTTAGTGTACTATTCTTACCGGAAAATGACGGCCATTACGAAGGTCATGGCGGGAAGCATATTGCTCATCGCACACGAGAAAGTTGGAGAAGTAAACTTCAGTCCAGCGTAGTAGAAGTTTTGGTCAATCACAGGCCTAGAAGGAGCATAACATAACAGTAAAGTTTCATTAAATTTATATGATTAATTAATTAATTGCAACGACATTGTCTATATGTGATATGCACTTATATGTGAGAGTACGTAAAATATGGAATAATAATCATGCAAAAAGTTGTACCAACTTACCCAAGAAGCGCCAGCACGAATATTTGCATGAAAACAGGAAAAGTAATCTTTGGCTGCTTTTTCCTGAAAATTAGCACAACAAAACATTGAGTTCCTCGCTATTAACCCCACTTAATGCTAAATTCGATTTTCCAAGGAAAATGAAACATAGGGGCAAATTGCAATTAACTATCTATAACTTTAAAAATACATACATATTTCTGAAATCATTGGTAAATCCCCAAAAACCATCATTATATATCTTAATGCTATTATAGAAAGGTAAATCTGTATTTTGAAAGTTTTGGGACTAACCTATATATAACTAAGACTTATGAGAACGTACTTGCAATATTTTCTAAAATTTATGAATATCCTCTTTATTTATGATTGATATACCTTTCGAAAATAATTGCAAAAGGCGCAATAACGGCGGTGGCAAAGGCATGGCGGTACACAACTAGCACGTAGTGGCTCATCCCACGATTGAGGGACACCTTGGTTATAATGTTCATGCCAGCATATCCGAATTGCAAAGAAATCATGGCAAAATAGGGTTTGGAGCTCTCCAGGAACTTGTTCGAGCATCTTGGCTTCTCCATGGTTATGCTTTAACTTAGCGAACAACGCCACAAAAAGGTTGGAGACAGAGTAGTATAGCTTAGTTTATGACTAATGAAATGGTACCACCTAGAAAATAGGGAGTGTGTAGCTTTAGTTGCTCCCTGGGAAACAATAAGATGGGTTGGGTTATTTATACGAGATTTGGAGGCAACTATGGTACTGTGTTCTTTAATTTGTGGAATCTTATGTAAATACTAAAATAGAAATTAAAAAAAATGAAAATATAAAAGTTGTGAAAATTTTCAGAGACAGAGAGAGAGAGGGTGGACTACGCGTGGAGGGGAAGAAATTGAAGATCTGAGTCATGAAGCAAATGGGGGAGTGTCGTAAGCCAAAACCCACTAACTTTTTATTTTTAATTTTTATGTAATGTTTCTTTTGCAATTATTCCAACCTGATTTGTTTCGTTCCCTTCATGACGTAGTCACTCAAGTGCAATATCCAGAACTCTTTTAACATATTTTTTAAATAGCATAATATAATTGCTTTATATTCATTTACACAACGAAAATCAATATGCTTATCCATATATATGATAATACGGGTGTTCGATAAATATCAATCGTCAGGATTTTTTTTTTTTTTTCTTTTTCCTGTATCTACACGTATGTTTCATAATTATTTCCTAATTTTCGTACCTTTGTAGATTCTTTAAACTTCTTTATGTCTTTATTTTGAATTCACCTTGATGATTATATATATATAATATGTTGCTTCAAGTTTGGCCTTGTAAATTGAATGATGGATTCGACTAAAGATTCCATTCGTTGCCAATGAAAAACAACGATTGGCGGAAAAATATGATCTTAGTTTATGTAGTTAGCGTATGGTTTTCTGTAAGAAAGAGGTTCAATAATGTCTTTGAGGGTGGTGCTGCCCAACGGCCGTAAGGCCGCCCTCTTCTAAACTTGGAGAATCCACCTTCTGCTATGAATGCTGAAGAAAAGAAAGTACTTTGTAAAATAGAAGTGGGTTGAATATGTTTTATTGATTTAAAATCCTTTTTTCGTTTTACACATTATTTGTTAGGTATTAAAATAAGTGCAAAATAATGATTATATGGGTTCTATGATAAAGTGAATAGGAAAGATGGACTAAAAGATAACATGGAGATATATAGTAGAATTAAACTCTCCTTATCTATCTTTTAGCTATGCACTCATTTTCCTTTTTGATGTCGTGAAAAAATTTTCTAAACCCAAAGCAGTTGCAGATATCACTCTTCTGATTCCTTCGAAAAGATAATCCTTTTGTGTCACGCCTGGAAATTTCGTGAAGCGACAACACTATTGCATACTCTTACCATAGCAAGGTCAAGAATGATTGTATAAATTCTCCAATATTAAACTTAACAAATAAATCTCCTACTTTCTAAATAATAGACATTATTGTTTATAAATCTGAATTGTAATATTGAAAGAAATCTAAAACTATCTTAGCAAATATGGTCTCCAAAATTCTAAAGGGAAAATAAAAAAGAAAAATCATCTAAGTTATAGCTATAGTGTAACATGTTTGATTATCTTGATGTTTTAGAATAGCTATAATAAGTCTCACACCCATAGTTAAACCATAGCACATTAAGTATTGAGGTTTCTATCTATAAAGTCATTAATACCTAAAATAAAAAATTGCAACATGGGTGAGCTATAAAACTTAGTACATAAATATCGTGTACACACACATATACCATAACACATATAAATCTAAGTAGACAAACAAATGCAACTTATCTAACAATAATCACTCATATCAACGTATATGTATAAAATCATAATTATAATAAATTTCTAATTAAAACAAATTTTCAGTATCAACTTTTCATTAGAAGCAATTTCCATTTCCAATTTTCATTAAAATCAATTCTATCTTGAAGTTTCTATTATAATAATTGAATCTATCGATCCTAAGAATACAAGTTTGAAGATTTCAAGAACATAAATCTAAAGATTCAAATAGCATGAATCCGATGATCTCCAAGAAGATGAATCCAAAGATTTAGAGAACACAGATTGCTAGATCTTTAGAACATGAATTTAAATATTCTAAGAGCACAGATCATTAGATCCTAAGATCCCATGTCCAACCATTACCAAGAATCAATTGTCTCATATTCGATTACTTAACCCAAAACTCATATTCAATTTTCATCATATAGGAACAAAAACATCATTTGTAACAAAAATAAATTCATAATAGCTATTTACATCTACTTTCTAAATATATATGCACAAATAACCCATAATGGCAACCCATTTATTTAGACTCTACTTAGTCCTTGAAAGATATCTAAACAAACTCCTAATTCATAATACAACATCAATCAATATTGATTACATTATGAATTATATATCATATTTTTATTTATAGTTTCTCCCACTTAAATATTTAAGAAGGTTATCTAACTATCGAAGTAACACACTTTAGGCATTATTGGGTCGACTAAGGTCATTGTGTTAATTGAAGTCATTAGGCTGATTGAATGGTTGATTAACTTGATGACTCAGTATTCTACTGGGTATTCTTGTGGCTAGGTCAACGTTGCTCTGTTTAGGGTTGATCTTATGGAACCTAAGTCATGTTTTCCTTTTCTTCTTCTCTAAAATCTATCTTTTGCCGTAATCCAGTCTTACGTTTGTCTTATACACTTCTCTTGTTCCAATTAATGGTTTCAATTACTTTGTTAAGTAAAGTCTCTACTTTTAACAACTATCACTGAATTGATAATCTAAATTCATTATATTAATACATTGACAATATGTTTCTATCCCCAAAATTATGATTTACGCTTATTGGGATTAGGGTTTTGCTTAAAAGAATAGTTCATTGAAGGACTTACCTTAACATTGATCAAGAGGTTCTAATGTAGGCAAGTTAGGATTGCAGTATATGAGTGGATGGACTATTAGAAGAAGAAGAATCAAGTCAAAAAGCAACATGCATTAGAATTAGAAGTAGAAGAAGCTAGAAGCTAGAAGCTGATCAAAAACCTTTTAGAGTCCATCTTAAGCCATTGAAAGCCATATATTTAGAAGTACAACTTTGATTTTTCAAAGTTATGAATCAACCAACTTTAAAAGTTTGCACATAAAGAATTATGAAGTGTGTAATATATCAATTAGGAAAGCAACTTTGTCGTTTAATGCCATTTAGAGAGTCAAATTTGCATGTTTTCATAGGATACTAAGTTGTTAAGGATTTTGTGATAGTTTAGCAAAGTTTATCTTAACTTATTTTGTTCTCGTGTTCACAATTTTATTCTATTTCATGTTAATCCTAAAGTTTTTAAGACTATAGATATCCAATGAATTAGTTGTCTTCATCATCTTTTGAGTTATTACAAAGTTTAATTTTTACACATACTTTTATTTCATGTGTTATGCCGTGTTAGGATCTCTTTGGATTCATTGTAGAACTCCTTTGAAGTGTTTCTCATGACTATAATTTCCTTTTAGCTTGTAATCCCAAAACAATCTTAAAGGCATTAAACCGTTACCTTTTACTATATTTACTTTTTAGCTTATGCTCTTATAAATATTTTGTTTCCTTTGCAATGAAAAGAAAGAACCTTTTGGTTAGTCTCATTAATTTCCCTAACCGATGAGTAAATAAGATGAAATTAACAAATAAGGGATTATAAGTTTACTTTTAATGGCAATTTCTCATACATTGTCTTAAGAAAAGGAAAAGAATGTGTATAAGAGATGGTTAAGTGTAGCAGTGAATGTTTAGGGTCAAGTTTTGTTAGTGAGACTAAGATTTGGCCATTTTAGTTTTATAAATAGAAAAAAGAGAGGGTTAAGTTTTTATTTGTAGAAAAAGATGGATAGTATAATTACTAGTTTACCTTGTTGTTCCAACTTAATGAACTAATCGAAGTTTAGTGCATTCATTCGAGGTATATTGACTTAGAAGGCATTGCCTAACATTACTTTACCAATTATACTTTACTCTTAATAGAAGATCTCTTTAGGATACTTAGTTTCCACCTATAATTCAAAGTCTCTTTCTCTTATTATCACAACGTTTTGTCAATTGTTCTTTTTAGCATTTCCTTCTCCAAACTTCAATATACCCTATTGACTAACTTATTATTATTTTTCTTTATTCTTTAACACTAACCCCTTTCATAGTAAGGATTCCGTTTCCTCTAATGTCTTGAGTTATATCCACAGTTTCCTTTCTTATCTCTAACTCCAAAACTTTTCTGTTTATCCCTAGGAATCCAACATTCATACATTATTTACTCTTTCAAATCTTGACTCAATCCTAGGCTTATTATTCTTATTTTAGTTTATCCTTATTTTAAACTTCTAATGGGGTGTTACAACTTGTACGAGCATTCCTTATCTTTACAAAATTTTAGCATATTACTCCCTTTCAATTATTAATTGATAGTTATATGTACTTTAAGGGTTTTTTTTTTTTTTTTACCGACATACTTTAATTTATTTCCTTCAATTTAAGATTATCTAACCATTTACCTATAGTTTAACCCTTTTGTTTCTACTATCTCTTTTAATAAGACACATCTAGCTATTGATGTACTCACCATTTAGTTTAAGTCATATAAACATGCATGTCTAAAATCATAACAATAATAAACTTCCAATAGAAATGAATTTCCACTATTAACTTCTCATTGAAAACCAATTTCCATTTCCAATTTCTATAAACGAATTCCATCTTGAACTTGCTATTTTAGTAACTAGATCTACAAATGCCAAGAACAATTTGAATATCCTAAATACATGAAACTAGATTTAAGAACATGAATTTTGAAGATTCAAAAAACACAAATATCTCAAGATTCCATATCCAACCATTAAATAAAACTAAGAGAAAATGCAAATAACCTTTTAAACTTTAATTTGAATATAGATTAACCTCATGAACTTTCAAAGTATGATTCAAAATTCCTAAACTTTAATAAATTGGTAAATAACTCCCAAAGGTTGAAAATAAACCTCATAAACTTGTATTTTAGTGCAGAAGCACCATCTAAACTTATCAAAATATGATTTAAGACCCTTTAAATTTTGATTATAGTGTGACTTTCTTTAGTTAAAAAATGAAATGTTCTTTACATTTCTAATTTACCTAAGTTTAAGAGATCTTAAAATATACTTTAGAAGTTTAAGAATTTGATCTATACTTAAGTCCAAGTTTAAGAGAGTTATTTGTATTTTCTCTTAAACTTAATTATCTTATACCAACCACTTATGGTTTATCAAATAGCAACAAAGTATCATTTACAACAACGATAAATTCATAATAGTTATTTACATCTACTTTCTAAACCTATGTGTATAAGCAATACGTAGTAGTAACCTATGTACCTAGTCTTGCTCGTTCCTTTATATAAATCCAAGTTCACTCTTAATTCATAATATAGCATCAATTAGTATGAATCCATTATAGATTATATATCTTAGGTTCACTTTTAGCTTCTCCCAGTTAAATAAGTTAATCTTTATCAAATTAGAGTACTTTAAAGGCTGTTTGGGGTAGAGTTCCTAGGGTCAACCAAGGTGATTGATAAGCCTAGCGACCTATTGTCCTCATGGGTCTTTTAGCAATTGGATGAAATTGACTTATGTCTAAACTTGACTTTAATGAATGGTTAGTCATATTCTCCTTTTCCTTATTCCCTAAAATACATCTTTTAGTGTAATTCAATTTTCGATGGTCTTATACACTTTTTTTTGTTCTAATTAATGGCTTTGAGTACTTTAGGTTTTAAAGCGATTTACTTCTACAACTATTGTTCACTTAATAACATAAATTTGTTATATTGCTTTATTCCTAATTGATTTCCTATCCCACAATTATGATTTTGGCAAAGTAATATTAAGGGTAAGGTATTAACTAAAGGAAAATTTTATTGAATTGCCTACCTTAGCACTAATCCGAAGGATCTCTCTAAAACGAATCCTTTGAAAGTCTCTCTTAAGATTTGTCCTTTAATCTAATACCTAGGTATTAGGAATCTCTTGTTTGTAAGCACAAAACAATGTTAAAGACAACGAATTCTTATCTTCGTTCGCATTTGCTTTTTGGCTTGTGTTCTTGTTGAAATTTTGTTTTCCTTGCAACGACAAGAAGAAAGTTTTAGTTAGTCTTAGGAAATAGGTTTTATAATTATATAACAACTTCATCCTCAGAATATATTCCCAATGAAGATTAGACTTCCGAGCCGAATGGTAACCAAATTCTGACCGAAGTTAGATAAGTAGGTTGGTCCAGTTTCAGCAATATAGGACATCATAAGAGCTTAAAGCCTTCAAGTTGTGAAAAATGGGTAGACCACTTCAAATGTGCATTCATTCTCTTGTCTGGTCGATTCATTTTCATCTAAACCGTGAAGAGACAAAGACATAAAGTGGTACACGCCAGAAATCACGGTCTTTAAAATGATTTACCACATATGCTACACTTTCTCATTGTTTTTCTTTTTCGGTTTAAACAATAGAAGATATATATATCATTAAAGTAGATGTTCTCTCATACCATAGTTTTATGAACAAATGCATTTTCCTTTGTCTAGGGATTTGCCTGTGACTATTTGGCTCAGGTGAGGATCATCGGATACGTTTGATAGTGATTAGACAACCATTTTCTTCTTTGGTGCTCCACTTGAAATGGTTTTGGAAATTTTCATGTGCAAGTTATTACTTCCTTTTCTTGTCTCTCTTAATTAATAAGGGTTTTCTCTCATGTTAAAAAAAAAAAAAAAATGTTTCTCATCTATACATATGATCATGCCAAAACGAATACTTACATGGACTCAGTTTGCTAGACCACAATCTAATTTAGAGCCATGTCAAATGCCTGCCAAAACTATCACCATACATTCACTTGGCTTATAATTATCAAATGTATGGTCATAAAGGGCTTAATTTATAACACAAGGTCCGTGCATATATTTCTTGTAGTAGAGCTAATCAACATTTCAGAGAAAAAGAATAAAAAGTAAACCTACTAAATACATAATAAATAGTAAGTACACCCTAATGATTCTAGTACAATTAGATCCCCAAATTTTCAAGGTGTATTTCACATCTCCATAACTTTTATAAATATGCATATACCTCCTACCATCACTAAAGTCCCAATTATGTTATATTAATGACGTTTTTTTAAAAAAAAAAATAAATAAATTTACCAACAGTTTATGTATATTTTTTAATGGGAGGAAGAAGTACACTTGGGGTTTAGCCAATCATTTGTACTCACTCTATCATTAGTCTTGAGAATGTATTTATAAGAGTTATTATATATATATATATATATATATTGTTATCTTACGAAATATATGTATTTTTTTCACAAAATATAGATATATAGCCAGAACATAAGAGAAGTTTATGTAGCAATTAGGAAGTAAACATGTGGCATTGAAGTATCAAACATTGTGGAAATCCAAATTAGACATGTTAGATTCTGGACTTCGCAAGTGATGTTTATGTCAACAGTATCCGGAATTAATTTGGCAATATCAATTTAAATAATAAAAGCAGGATCGTGCATTGTTTTCGCAATTGCAATTTGAGAGAACCCATGGTGCAAGTGCGAAGAGAAGTGGAATAAAGTAACATGTCCCACAAGGTGCGCATCATGTTGGCGTTTTTTGAGGCAGTTACGTGGGAAAGAATTCAATGCTGTTGGGGTTCTTCCTTCTGAGAGAGTTTCGAGGTAATAACCCGTCACATTTATGTGAGGGTGCATATGATAATGAGTTGAATTTTGATATCTTAGGGATGGTAGTTTTTGAAAATTATCAATCATTCTAACCATGCCTCAAGCTTGAATTTTCGATTTTTCTTTTCCTTAACTTGATTTATATTAAACCATATATTTATTTAATATAGATTATCAACTAAAAATTAAGGAAAATAAGTTTTCTTTAAATTGAAAAAAAAAATTAAAATCATCACTTAACTGAGATTGAAATCTAACCACTGAATCGCATGAAAATCAATTTAAAAATGGTTTTTTAAGAATTAGAGATTTTGAATCTAAAGATACACCTATTAAACCTTAATAAGTATTATTACTAACCTTCCGAATTTAACTTTGTATTTCAAAATATCTTTTAAATTAAAACAACAATCTTGTATTCACAAATAAAGAAAATTAAATTTATTTACAAAAAAAAAATTACAAAGGGAAAATTAAAATATTTCTATATTTTAGATCGTCTTGTAGATGTTTATGTACTTTTTAAGTAGAGATCAAACTTCCTGTAGTTCCTTTTTTTTTTTTCAAAAAATACTTAAGTAAGTTAGTCTTTTTTACTTTAAAAGTCAAGCTAGATTTACATTTTTAATTATTCGTTATTTAAAAAAAAACCTAATTTTATTTTTGATTAAAAAAAACAATAAAACACTAATTTTTGGAAAAGGACCCAAATTAAGATTTAAAAAAAAAACCTAACCTTATGATTAGAAAAAGCCTAAAGACCTAAAAATATAACTTTTATGAAAAATATAAAAAAAAACATGTAATACTTATGCAAAAGATGTAAATTCTATCCAATAAGATGTGAATTTTTGTAATATGTATGCAAAAATATACAAGGCTATATTTTTTATTTTATTATATATATATCTATATAATTAAAACTTTTAGAGATTTAAGTAACTGTCATAATTAAAATTATCATTTTAACTAATATCAAATATTGTTTAATAAAAAATCAATATTAAAATAATATTATAAAATTATATGTAATTTATACTATGAGTAAATATATATTTAAAAGCATTCCAACACTCTCAAAAACGGCTTAAAAAAAGCTAACATCAAAAGCTATCCAATGGTAATTGGGTCGGATCAGGCTTCAACAACAACGGATCCGGGTCGGTTTGAATGAGTCTGGGTCGGGTCAACTCCAATCACCATAGCAATGACGAAAATGATTTCCAACGGAGACTTTGACCGCCATGGTGATTGGCGGTGTTTGGGTTGGAGCGGCGGCGGTGTGAGGAGTGGTTGTGAACGTGTGTGTGGTTCTGTGTCGGTCGGTTGGGGTTCGATGAATAGGGTTTGGGAGAGGATAGATGGTGGCCGAATGGGTGTTTGACAGGGGCGTCCGAGGTGGTGGACGGCGTGACTGTGAATGGTTCAGGTGGGTCGCGTGGGTGGTCGATGAAGTTGGGTCTGTTGGGTTTGGTCGTTGGACTGTCGGTTGAAGGTGGGTATTACGTCGCTCAGTGTTTGGGCAGCGAAGTGACCAGTGAGGGTGGTTGTGCTGTTCGTCGCCGTCACAGTGTTGGATCGAAGTGTTGCTCGCGGGACTGTGGAGAGTGATTAACTGTGGGATACTGTACCGTGTTTGGGGGTGGGTGCTAGATGAGAAGTTGGGCTTGGCTGCGTGTTGTTTGGTGATTGATGACTGAGTTATTGCTGTGCGAAGATAGAGTTCGGCCTGCTTCGAATGGCTTTCTCCCAAGCTTTATATCTTTTTTCAATTTGAATTCACTTGAATCCCCAGATTTTTCTATTCCAAGAAACAGCCCCCGATGGATGAGCTTCAATCTTGATTTTATCAAATCAAATCTTTGGTACATGGTTATCAATGCGAATCAAATGTGTAAAACGAACCTTTAATCATCTTTGCATGAAAATCCACTAAAACAATAAAGATTTGATAATAACAATATGATTCAAAGAACAGTCTCCTGTTTTGATTTCTCGTAGTCGCTGTCCCATTCTCGACCAAGATAGCCGGAGAAGACAATGTACGCGTGGCCAGGGCTAAAAGGAAAATAAAAACCGCACGAACGGTGCATTGTGGGTCTCGAACCGGTAACTTTGAGGGTAGTACGCACGCGTCTTACCGACAGAACTGAACTGTGCCATCCGTACATTACAGACTAAAATTTTATTTAAACTATACATTTTGGGCCCCACTTTAATTACGTCCCTCAGTCCCTTGACCTAATTTACTCTAATTTGTTTCAAACTGATCCAAACATGGTTATACAATCCAAGACATATGCTAAAAAATTTAACACAATTTTAGTTTAATAATAATAAACATTGAGTTTTATTTTATTTGGCTTAGTAAAGATTATTTTTAAATTAGACAAAAGTTTATTTTATGAGCTCATATATTTTAATAGACGACTTTAATGAAGCCTAATTTTTGAAGACTTTGAATTTATTAAGTTATATGTATATTTTTCACCATTGCCTAACTCGACTCTAAATAACTGACCAACTTGACTTGAACGCTTTTCATACTTTATATTTTTTAGTTTTTCATTTTCTTTTGTATTTTTCCAATTTTTTTTTTTTATATTTTTCATTTTTTTGAATTTTTTGTAAACCTAACCCAAAATAAAAAGACTAAAAGAAAAAATAAACCTAAAACAAAAATGTGATGAAAATAGAATGTTTACAATTGTCTCTATTTGTCGTGAAGTTTAAGTAAAATTTTATTATAAAAGCAAAAGAGATACCATTTTATTCTTGAGGTATAATTTTCCTAACTAGCACTACAAAAAGCTAGCTACTTTAGGTTCCAACCCATTGAGGACTTGGTGAAAGGTATTTTGAAAAGAAATGTGGTGCTTTAGAAGTTGATTGAAACATGAGAGTGAATTTTTTCATAAGGGTTTAAAGCTGTAAGAGCTAGCTAGGACTCTAAAAGTTACTAAAAGGAGGGTAGTACCTTTGTAAGCTAGTAAGAACCCTAAAAGATATTTTAAGGAGAATAACGTTCTTATAGGTTGGCAAGAACTCTAAAAGATATTGAATGGAGGGTAGCATTCCATGAGCTAGTAATAACTCCAGAATATTAATGCTCTATGAGTTGGCTAAGGCATTGATCTACAACTTGGTAGTGCTTCCTTTTAACTGACTAACTTAGGCGGGAGCATATTTAAGAGACTAGCAACCTTAAATAGGAAATCGATATGAAACCAAGTTACACTCCTCTAAGCTAACTCACCTAGGCGAATGAGTGAAGCGTTCCTTGAGTTAACTAAAACCTTACATGATAAATTGAATTATGGCCGTGCTCCTTTGAGCTAACTAACATAAGTGAATAGGTATAACATTCTTTGAGCTGGTTAAAACCTTAAATAAGAGTTAGATTGAAATTTAGTTGTGCTATTCTAAGTTGACTAACCTAAGTGAATAGGTAATGGACTCCTAGAGTTAGCTAAGATCCTAAATAGAATGTGAGATGAGATAGTACTTATTGAGCTGGCTAGAATCCTAAAGAGAATAACAAGAAGGTTAGCGTCCTATGGGCTTGCTAAAATCCTAAGAGAAATTGGAAAAGGAAAGTACCTTATGGGTTTGCTAAAATCTTATATGGCAGTTGAAGAAGCAAATCTAAGGGACATAATCAATTTGAAAAATCTCTTGACTTGAGAAATTTAGAGATAATGAATTTAGTGAAAACCATTTATGACGAAAAAGACATCAAGGATAAGGTTCCTTGTTTTGAAAAAGAGTTAATGAACATAAAAAATTACATCAAGGAGAATAAGTTAGATTGTTATGGTCAACTTAAAAGGTGTGATCATATTGAAAAGGAAGTAGATGATATGACTTAAAAAATGAATGAAAAAAACTTGTAACAAACCTTTACTTTCTCTCTCTCTTTTCTCTTTTTTCTTTTTTCTTTTGTCTCTCTTCTTTTATTATTATTTTTTTTGTCTCCTTTTTTTTTTCTTGAAAGTTTGCTAACGAATACAAATTCTTATTTTAAAAGCAAGTGCTATAACTATTCCTTTTCTTAGTAACCACATGGGGCATCTCATATTCTTTTGAAGATGTATCTTGACCCTAATATTGAGCTTCTTATAGGGCTTTATGATTTTAAACATTTCTTTTCTAAGGGAAAAGGTAACTCATGATTGGTCTAATTGAAGAGGATTTCTTTCGCATTTTCAGTTTAGATTTCATTTTTTACTACTGTTTAAAAAATTTTAGGCTCATTTGTAAGTGATATGCTTTAATCAATCTATTAGGTTTTTTTTTTTTTTTTTTTTTTGTTAGATATTGTGAATTAAGTTTTTGGTTAAATGGTTTTAAAAAGGATTAATGAGAGGGCATATTTAAAAGAAATATTTTTATCTAACTCGAATACACAAGTCAAGAACCTTTAGGAAAAACTAAAAACGTGCTTACCCCAATTTCAAATATAATTTTTATTTAAGATAAGTTATTTACTATGATCAGAAGAGTTCTTATCGAGTATGGGTAATATTGTGGGTTAGGAGGCCTTATGTGATTCATGATGAGTAAGAAAGCTTTATGTTTGTGATTTGTAGTATGGTTTGAAATGGATATGTAAGCTTTGTGTTTTTAGGCTAGGATTGTGATTTAGGACCTTGTGTTTTTTGAGTAGTTTGGGCTTTCGAGCCTTCTTTAGTCAAAGCTTTTCTCAAGCCTGATATTCAAGTCTTTCTTCCTTTTTATTTTTTCTATTTTGTCTTTCTTTCGTCTCTTCTCTCTCTCTCTCTCTCTCTCTCTCTCTCTCTCTCTCTCTCACTTTGCCTCATTATTTCTTGCTTTTCTCTCCCTAAAAGTGATTATCTCTTTTGTTGAGTCTTTGTCTTTAAGAGAATTAAGGCTCTAAATCCATGAGTTTCAAATGTATGGGCTTAGGTAAGGTATGTGTAATCTTGAGGTATTTAGAAAAGTGTTGGCTTTTCTTTAAGGGGAACAATTTATCAAAAACAAAAGTTATCCTTGAATTGTCATTACTAAGGTAAGTACAAACCAATTTTATCATTTTATCTTAATTAATAACCCTAACCTCTGAATTGCCTTATTATGGGATGGTTTTTAATAGGGTTTACACTTAAAAGAACTCTAAATTGGTTTAACGGGGTTAATAAGGGATAATTATATTTGAGATTTGAAAATGAATGCCTACTTGATTTTGATTGATGTATTACATTTAAAATGGACCTTCTTTAAGGAATAAGTCCAAAAAATCCTCATTATGATGTCTCTCAACTCTCTAAGTGTTTAAGGGTTAGTGTGGGGGATGTAATTGGTTGCTTTTCATTCTAAAGTTTTTAAAAGTGAGTTACCAATTCTTTAAGTAGGTATTGATTTACCTCAAGGTAGAGATTGACCTTACCCCCTTAGTTTCTCGAAACATGCATCAGTTGTGAAACGATACCTTTCAATTAAATTTCAACTACCAAATGCCCTGAACCTTTCATGTTCTTAATTGCTTAAGTAGATAATTGTCTTAGACTAAGAGGTCTTAATGCCCCTTAGCTTGCATGTGTGTTTACAAGCTCAATTCTTTGTAGTTAAATGGGTTAGTACTATGGAATTACCTTTTTGTTTAGACTGGGTGTCAATCTCAAGATAGCTTGGTGTTTTAACTTGGTTTATGGTAAGACTTGGTTCTTTTAATGGATTGGGGGGTTTTGAGTTGGTTTAGCTACCTTGATAGGTCGAGATTTTGTGTTTGGGCTAATTACCTTAGTAGGTCAAGGTTTTTTTTTTGGTCTGGTTTCTTAGTCCGGTTTCCTTAATGGGCCGAAGGGTAATTGCTTTTAACCAGCCAAGTGTTTTGGGGGTTAGATACTGTAACGGGCCAAGGGGTTCATGTTTGAGAAGAGGGTTAATGTTTGGCTTGAGTCCCATAAGAATTTGTAATTGTTAGTAACCTTTTTTTTCTTTTCACTCTTTTTCTTTTTGAGAGAGAGATAGATAGATAGAGAGAGAGAGAGAGAAAGATAAAGTTAATATTATATAGACCAAGTGATCAAATTACATATGGAGGATTGCTTACTTAGGCTTCTATATGCAAGCCTATAGAATTTATTTACATATATATAACAACACTTAGATGAATACTATTGATGGTCTATTTACAAAAGAGGGATATTAAAGAATAAAGAATAACATGTTAAAGGAAACTTTTATTATCATGGCAAATAGAAATAGAGAAAGGGAGTCTAAACATTTATTCACAATTGTTATTCAATGAAACTTGACATTTATTCAAATCTTTTTTTTTTTTTTTACTACATCTAAAGTCCTTTATCTAGCTTTCGTAATTAGGCTACAATGCATCTAGCCCTTTGCATTCTTCAACTTAGGCCAACAAAGGTCGATTAGAGGCTTCAACGCATTTAGCCCTTTACTTCCAATAGGTAGCTTCAACTTGCAGCAACTATTTACGGATTGCCATGACATCAAGCAGCTTATTGACTTCCTGATTGTTCACTTGTTGGTTAGCTGCCATTATCTGTAGGCAAGATTTATTCTAAGACAATTATTTACAGTTAGAAGACTTTGTTTAGATGAAAGATATGTTGAATTTGAGATATAGACCTATTGACTAACAAAGAAACATGATGTCAAGAATAAGAAAGGTAATAAAAACTATTAATACAACGATCATAAATTTGCAACTTATTAATATTTAACAAGGGTGAGAAAATTTTAAAGTTAAGGAACTAGTAATCATTTCTATTTTTTTTTTAAATAAGGGAGACTACATAAGTTTTCTAGAAAAATAATTAAAAATGATCTACATACATAGCTAATGAAAATTCCTAACTTGAAGGCTAATAGGTCTATTTTATACTAGCTTAACATGTATCAAAATAACAATTACCTAAAAAGATTATTGATAGGCAAAACTGATATGATTCTCTCTCTTTCTCTCTTTCTTTTTATTTTTCTTTTTCTTTTTTTCATTTTGATTTGATTAAGAATAAGAACAGTAAGATATTTTACAAGATAACAAATATGATTATTTATGGAACTAATAGGTATGAACATTTACATAGAAAAATAAGGTAAATATTTAATATGAAGACATGTGAACGCAAGGGACTAATGACTAAATAATAACATGGCAATATTAAGTGTTTAGGGTAGTGACTGTATCGGAATTCCATTATTATAATAGATTTACAAGGAAATGTCACACAGAAATAGAATTTACAAGGGATTTTTACATTTATAAAGATGTAATTTACAAAGAAAAATAAAATATAGGGGAATGATGAATAAGTCCTATACAAAGAATTAACATACATAGAAAATTATGTAGATAATACGTGAATTTCGATATAATAACAACCCTTAGTTAGCATATCCCATTATTATTTATTCATTAGTTCAAAGGTATGTGTATGCAATCTAGGTGGGTTCTAAATGTCCTTAAACTCTGTAACCTTATGTGTTTCCAATGAATGATTCATTGGTCACATCGAAGCTTAAATAGGGTAGCCTAATCAAGCTCGAGCAATAATTACCTCATAACATTCAAAGCTTACATAATAGCTCCCCTCTTAAGGTTCTAGGATGGCTTGGTTCTAATTATCTCTACCATGCATCCTTGATGCAATTATTCCTCTAATGCATGCAACAGTGAACAATTTAAATAAAGAATATTTACAACAAAATAATCACAAAAAGAATAACATGGGTATTTTGAAAGGAAAATTTAATTTTGGAAGGTTTTTAAGTAGCCAGCCCTCTTAAAATCCCTAGCAAAGTCGCTAAGCTGTTGAGCTTGAATTTTTTGTTTTTATTTTCCTTAACTCAATCTATGTTAAATCCCATACCCATTTAATATAGATCCTTAACTAAGAATTAAGGAAAATAGGTTTTTCTTAAATTGGAAAAGAAATTAAAGTTGTTACTCGACTAAGGTTGGAAAATGGTTAGATTAAAATCATTTGGGTAGATTGATTTTAACTTAGTCATTAGATCATGTGAAAACCAATTTGAAAATGGTTTTTTAAAAGTTAAAGATTTCGAATCCGGGAGTTAACCTATTAAACTCTATTGGTACTACTCTTAACTTACTAAATTTAGCTTTGTATATCAAAATACCCATTTAAATTAAAACAACGATCTCATATTCACAAATAAAGAAAATTAAATTTATTTACAAAGAAAATTACAAAGGGAAAATAGAAAATTTTTCTTATTTTTAGTCGACCTTTAAATGCCTATGACTCTCTAGTAGGGATTAGACATCCTATGGTTCATTTATTTTTTTAAGGAAAAACTAGAGTAGGTTGGTCCTTTTTGCTTTAAAAGTCAAGCCAAACTTATGTTTTTAAGCATTTATTATTTTTTAAAAGAAAACCTAATTTTATTTTCGATTAAAAAAACCCTAAAACACTAATTTTTGGAAAAGGGAAAAACCCTAAAGACCTAAACATACAACTTTTATGAAAAATTTACAAAAACATGTAATACTTATGCAAAAGATGGAAATATTGTTGAAAAGATGTCGATTTTTGTAATATGTATGTAAAAATATGCAAGGCTATATGTTTTATTTTATTTTATTATATATATATATATATATATTTAAAAACATGCCAATACACCCAAAAGCGACCAATAAAAGCTAACATCGAAACCTATCCAATGGGTAATTGGGTCGAATTAGGTTTCCAACAATATAGATTAGGCCAGTTTGAATGAGTCTGGGTTGGTCAACTCGAATCACCCAAGTAATGATGAAAACAACTTCCAATGGAGGCTTTTAATCTCCAAAATAGGTGGGGAAAAGAGTTTTGATGATGTTTTTATTGGGATTAGTAGGGGTAAAACCAACGCTATGATGATCGGTAGTGGTTTGGAGGTGTTTAAGTTGCAGCGGTGGTAATGTGAAGAGTGGTTGTAGACGTATGTATGTTTTTGTGTCGGTCGATTGGGGTTCGGTGAATGGGGTTTAGGAGAGGATAGATGGTGGTTGAATGAGTGTTTGACAGGAGTGTCCAAACTAGTGGACCGTATGATTGTAAGTGATTTAAGCAGGTCACATTGTTGAATGCGTGGGTAATTAATGAAGTTGGGTTTATTGGGTTTGGTTATTGGACTATCAATTGAAGGTAGGTATTACATCACTCAGTGTTTGGGTAACGAAGTGACAAGTAAGGGTGGTTGTATTGTTTGTCGTCATCATAGTGTTGGGTCAAAGTGGCACTTGCATGACCATGGAGAGTGACTGACTTTAAGATAATGTATTGTGTTTAAGGGTCATGGGTCTTCAATAAAATTTTTATTTGAATGATTTGAAAATAAAAGAGAGAAGAAATTTAAGTATGGCTCAACTAAGGATTTAAACATTTTTAGCTGTAGAAATATTCTCTATTATGCTTAGTAAAGTTTTATATTTTCTCAATTTAATATTGGTAATAATAGATATCACTGATATGGTTTTAGGTGGAGTTCTTAGTGGCTTAGTGGTCACTAATGATGGCGGACCTACAAAAAGCCCCTTATAGCGTAGCTAATGAAGGCCTTCTGACACTCAAGTCAGTAAGGAGAGTGTTAAGAGATGAGATAATACGATAGAGAGAATTCGCTAAGAAGTATTCTAAAGAGAATACGATCCCCCTTACTTAATACTTCCCTTCCTATTTATAGGTAAGGGTATTAACCTGCTCGGCTATGTGGAAAGAAGGGATTGGCTGGGATGAAATCTAAGGAGTTGGCGCTATTAGTACAAAAAAAGACTTTTACCTTTCCATTAATTAATAGAAGCTTGGAGATTAGGCCTATCCCATCAGCATGGGTGAATGCTACAGCCTAGTGGCAAAACCTATGGGATGTCATTCAACAAATAATGACTAAGAGAAAGAAGCAAAGGGGATGGTAAGTCTAGCTGTGTTAGGTTATGCTCCTTATAGAAGCTGCTGTAAGTTGGTGATGCGCTCTTCTTTAGTGGTCAGAAGGTACAACATTGGGTCTCTAAAAGGAGGAAGCCCTTAGGTGCTCAGAGCTTAGAGTATTAGTTCTTTCTAAGGGCACGCATAGGCTCTCTAGTCATGCATACCTAGAGGGTAGCTCAGGGTACCATAGGTGTTCAAGAGCTATCCAAAGTTTTCATTTGTGTTGTTAGCTCTAAGAGTAATGCTAATGCATATACATAAGCTATCCAGTGTGTTTGGTATGAGAAAGTGCTTAGCAAAGGTGATAAGGACTCTTGAATGGGTTAGTCAAGCTTAGTTATGGGCTTAGGCCTTTAAAGCCTTGGGCCAAAAAGTGACCGTTAACAAAAATGTATTACAACTTATACAAATTATTACTTATGGGTCCAATAATAATGTAGTTATAATTTTGACATTAATTATGCATCCAATACAAAGTTTTGATGAAAGATGAAAAAAAGAAAAACTATAGGTTCCATAAGGTATTTTATACCTTGTATTTTATATCCTGTATCTTATATCTTGTATCTTGTAGAACTTGTAGGATATAGGGTTAAAAGTGGTTTTAAGGTGCTATAGGGTATGTTCTACATACAAAAACTTGAGAACCTATACCTATTAGGGTAGGGTATGAGTAAAGCTTCATACCTTACTCACCTTATACGTGCTTACCCTTAGTAAGACTGAGTAGGTAATCCTATTGTACAAGTTACCCATCTGGACCCTACTTGACTAAGTAGGTTCTGGATGGGTATTTATGATCATAGGATAAGTTACTGGGTAACAATTTCTTGGAATGTATTCCCATAGGGTAAGATACGTGAACAAAGTCAAGTTACTGTGTACCTATCCTAAAACTTGTATTTTAAAGTATATGGGTTACAGATTCTAAGGTACTCTATATTCATCTTATAATAATAATTAAATAATATTAATAAATGAAAAAGAATATGTTGCACTTTTTTTAGTCTTAAAAGGTTATGTCTCCTATTAGCTTATGGGTCAAAGTTGTGCATACTCTTAATTATTGTTTGAGAAGTTTATTAGAAAGGGTCAGATTTGTATAATGTTTTACTGTCATTAACAAAAGTTATGCTGAAAAGAAGTCAGAATCTATCATTAAAAAGGGTCAGGTTTATTTTCCAGTATATCAATTGTGAAAATAAAAGTAACATGTATTAAGAGTCCATTTCTATGAGTTTTTCTTCAAAAAAAGAACACATATTTCATAAGGGCTTCATTATCAAAGTTTTGAAGAAATGGATGTTGCTATGTATATAAAGTTTCCTTTCTTGATAAATATCCTCTTAAATGTTTTTTACTTTTATAGGTACATGGTAACATTTTTAAGAAGCAAATTAATTGCAACTTTTAGCAAAAAAAGAAAGGAATTAAGTTTTAATGCCATGTAGTATCCTTGAAAACAAAAGTAGTGGGATCCATGTGTGTGTGGATAGGGGATGAGCGCCTAATTTTGAAAATGTGGGGCATTTGTACAATTATGAAAATTTTCAAGAATTGTTCATGCAATTTAACCAAAAAAAAAAAAACTATATAACAAATAAGCCCCATAAAAAGTTAAATCATATGTAATGTCCTCATTTCATATACACCTATTTTTACTTGTAGTACACATTCTTTAACTTGTTTACTTTATGTTAATTATAGATGAACAACTATAGATAATAGGAGAGTTAAGCTTTAATTCCTTGGATTTAGGGAGGAGATTGGGGGGGGGTTGGGTTGGTTCAATGGGCTTCGATCTTGTTGAACTCCTTACTTTGAGCTTACATAAAAAAAAGCCTCCTATGGGTGTGTCTACAAGAGCCCTCCAACACTTAAGTCAGTAAGGAGGATCGAAAGAAAGGGAATGAGGGGTTATCTAAGTATTCTAAATCATTAGGAAAGGTGCTTAGGTAGGGTTTTATATGTAGAGCACAATGTAGAGTATAGAAGACTCAAATCCTCTTACCAGTTGGCTCCTTGCACTATTTATATTGTAAAGAGTATAACTACATTAGATACATGTTGGCTTAGGATTTGTCCATACTTGTCGTTGGCAGAGGATATGTGTTGGAGGGTTGATAAGGTGGCTGTAAGAGTTGGTTAGCTATGACTACGCTAATAGTTACGTCTATAATTTAGAGCTTTAACATCTTCAAAGTGTGTTAAGTGTGCTGGCCGTATTACGGATGTCAAGCCATAATTAATGTGTTGGGGAAAAGTGTAGGTGCTAAATAAAAAAGTGGATGAAGAGGTAGAAGAAGGGGCATGAACAGCCTATAGGCTATAGGCTAAGCTTAAAGGGAGAACTCCTAAGGATAGGAAATGTCCTTGGGTAGTGTGTCGGGCTCGAAGGTAGAATGATCATTCATTCTTTGAGCTTGTCCAGGTGGTCATGATGCCTGAGCAAGGCGAGATGCTTAGACAAGGCTTAGTGTTTGGTTATCTAGCCGCTAATAGGCCTCTAGAGATTCTTACTCGGATTAGGCCTTAAGCTCACTCAAAACTATGTATCAACACTTACATCCCCCTCCCCCTTCTCCCCTCTTTTTCCTGTAGTGTCAAGGACATGAGGAGAGTAGGTTTGCTAGGGTTATAGGCTCGAGGTGACAAAGGCTCTATTTCGAGTAAGGCACTTATGTTTGCCATTAGGTGAAGTGAGGTCTAACGAAGCTTGTTGCGATGTGCAATATTCATCGGTGTGATTGATGTGACTATTAGACTATTCAAGGTGTAATTACGGTTTCTCGAAAAGTAATGATGGTTTTTTAGGAAGAGCAACATGCATTAATGACTTCTAGCAAAGGACTGCATGGGCGGGTTGCTAGTGTTTGTGGCCAAGTCAACAATCCGCTTGTGTGGGTTAATCTAAGCTATCGTTCAATGGATTAGCATATGTAGACAATTGAGATGCAATGCATATCCTTATAGTTGGTATGTACTCTAGTAGTAGAGAAAACCATTTATCTCCCCCTTAGGCTTGTTTATATAAGCAAGTGCTTGACGCTTGATTTCTCACTTTTTCTTTGAAACAAAGGAGAGATTCTACTGGAATCATTCCTTAAGAGCTCATTTCTAAATCCTTTGCTACAATTTCTTCATACTTTACTATTCTTGCTTACCAGTCATAGCCAATGAGAGAGTTTCTAACTCTTAAGGTGGGCACTCAAGTGCTTTTATTTTGAGAGAGACAGATGACAACTATAAGGAGATGATCCTCGAAGGGGATGGTAACCCTACTCCCCCTTACCCTAACGATGGCGGTGGTGGCGAGGGGAAACAATGGAAGCAAAGTTTTGTTTAGCTAGGAGGAAAGGAGAGGCTTTATTGTGGGGAGGCCTCAAGATGTGTATGCTCCATATGATGGGGAGGACTAAGCTGAGGTGCCTTTGTGCATTATGAAATCTAGTGAGAATGATTGTATCCATATGAGTTTTGTGGAGGATGAGGCAAAATTGAGGCTAGTGAATCGAGCAATGAGTCTGCTCTAGTGGTAGGTGGTGATGCCTACAAGTAGTAAGATGGCTTACCAAATAGCCAACGAGTGGTCATTTTACATGTATGCAAAGCTGTTTAAGCTAGGATTGTAGCTGCCATTCCCAGAGTTTTCGGTTGAGGTTTTCAATAATTTCTTGATTACTTCAGGCTCTTTGTATGCGAACGCTTCGGTATAGTGGCTTAGGTTCGAGATAATGTGTTTGTGGATACTTCAAACACTGACAACTTAGTTGTTTAAGCACTTGCTCCAAGTAAAGAGGGGCCTTGATGGTTAGGTCTATATTTCTTTCTAAGGCAGGCTGTCAAGGTGTTTGATAGCCTTCTAAACAAGGTGGACAAGTGGAAGGAATATTTCTTTCATGTTTGAATACTGGAGAGGTCAAATTTCCCGATAACCTAGACATTGTCGATTCAAGCAACACCAGTTAATTATTTGGGGGCCAAGGATGATGAGGCAAAGTAAGAGGTGTGGCTTTACCCCTTAACAATTACCTAAAAGTATGCTAGAGGCAAACTTCTTTACAAGGCAAAGATAAGTATCCCCTAATTCTTGTCGAGGGGGAGAAGTTGGGTACCTACTACATCATGCCCTTGTCGTAATAAGGGATGCTGTGTCTACTCATCCTCGACTTAATGAGTGTAGTTATTTTTATTGGTCCGTATAAGATGTCCAGAGAGAAGGGGAAGGGGGGCGGTGTGTGAATTGATATCTTTAAATTTTTTGAAAACTTTTTTGATATAAGAAAAATAAAGTTATCCCTCTTAACAACTTATATTGGTGAATAGTGATATTTTAATAATATAACACATAACAATTAATAAAGCAAATTAAAAGACTAAGGAAGGAGAATATCGGGCTTAAGATTTATAGAGCTTTGGTCTTTTACTTATTGCTCTCTTCCAGCTTCACTACTAGGGACCTAGTTTGCTTCATCGTTGCTATTTCACTTGATCTACTAAATCAAATCACAAGAAGATTACAAGCTTTTCATCATACATAGACTTCACAACACTCTATTCTACCTATTTAGCCTCTCGACAATCTAGGCTAATTATATCTACAAAATACAAATGTACTTATCTCAACACTCAAACAACAAATAAAAGTTACAAATTACAAGTGAAAACAAAAATATAAATCTCAATTAATTTCACTCTAAAGAGAAATAACAATTGTTATATAATTTGCTTCAGTGCAATTTTTTGAAGAAGTATCTGAAGAACTTTTTGTGACTTTTTAGAAGGTAGAATCTATTTACGATTTTTGTGTAATGATTTTTTTTTTTCCTTGAGAAGTATTTGACATTTTGAACCCTTTCTCTTTTTATACTAAAATCTTCTAATGGCTAATTTGCTAAAGATTATCTTCACTCTTATGTTTATCTAACCATTATTTGTTAAAAATAATCCTTAGATATTGAGAAGATCTCGGTATTTTTGAAGTTCAAAAATAGCTCTTCTGATTTTGTTTCGGTCAAATATGCTTCAATCCTCAACCACTAGATAAGTTTTAGATTTGAATTTAATGAAGAGATATGCTTTATTGGTAACTTTTAGATAAGCCTCATTTTCAAAATATTTGAAATTCCATAAAATCCGAATTAACGTTATCCTTATCCGTATTTATGTACATCTTGATTTATCAAAAATATATTTGTTCAAAAATAATCTCCATGGATCTTGATTTTATCTTAAGTGAAACGGGATTAAGTGTATTTCCCTAATACACCTAATCTAATGGAACTAGGCCTTGTTTAATTTTAATTTGATATGAATTAAAATTCAATGTCATATATTTCCAAACCAACTTTCTAAATAACTTATTGAAGAATATTAGTCTTCTTTTTCTTCGAAATCTCTAAACAAGCTTCTAAGGTGCTATACCATTTCTACTTTTAAAGTTTCTAAAACACTTTTTGAAGAATTTTAGATTATTCTCTTTTTTAATTAAATTAGACCTTCTAAATCAATTTCTAAAGATAACATAGTTTTGCGAATTTAAATTTCCTGAGAACTCTTTTAAATACCTGCATTCTTAATGTTCATTAGCATTTATCTCTTTTTGTTATCATCAAAATATATGAGAGATATCAAATATTTTCTTCCTTTTTTATGATAACAAAAACACTATGATAAAACCAAATGCAAGAATAAAAAGAGTTTCACAATCACATAATTATCATGTCATGTAACATGCAGGCCATTATTGTTTATGGTTTTTCTCTCCCCCTTTTTAGTTATCATCCTTGATTAATATATGTGAGATCACTAATGAACTCCCCCTTAAACTTTATAGAATGTATAGGATGATAGAAATAACAAAAGATCATACTGCATTAAAAAAATAAAAACATAACCAAGTCTAGAAATAATAGAAATAACAAGAAACAAGTCCATAAGAGAACTTTTCATAAAAAAACAAATGATCCTAACAAAGTTGGAACTAAGATGCTAGATAGAGAGAATCACAAAAACAATCATTTCTTAGATTGCTTAGTTTTCTTCCTAGAACAAAGTTTGAATCTACTAGAATAAGTTAGAAGTGCCTTGCTAGGAGATGAATTGACTTTAGAAGATGTTGCCAAAGAGGAAGTTGGTTCTTTGTCAATTGTAGGTGTGATTTGAGCTGGAGTTAGTGTAGAGTCTTCTTTAGTGGAAGCAATAAAAAGAGTTTTTGTGTTTCCTATTGGAGGTGTTTGTTCTTTAAGATTCAGCATAGAAGTAGCAACTTTAGGTGTTTTGTCAAGTGATTGTGGGGAGATGATAGGATTTGTATCCAAAGTTGGAATGGGGATGCAATCAGTATGATCAGTTAGCTGAGTAGAATCAGTAGGAAGATCAAGTTCAGTTGATGTGAGGGGAGTATCTAAAATAGGAATAGATGATTCAGCAGGAGTGAGGTGGGGATTAGAGATAAGAACAAATGGTTTAGATGGTTCAATTGGTTAGGTCTGTTCAAGGGGTTTAGAAAAAACAACAAGATGGACTTGGTCATTAGGATTTGATTCAGTAATAGTTTCCTTGACCCAAGCTTTGAAGAAGTCTTTCATTCTAATAATCTGATCCCTGAATAACTTGCCTCTAACTTCTTTGATTCCTTTAGAAAGTTGTTTAACAAAAGCTAAGCTTTCCCTTTGTTATTAGTAAATAGGTTGTACCTCTATACTTTTTGAATCACTATTTGAAGTTGACCCAGTTGCTTCTCTGAATTCTATTTCGCTTGATATTCTAACCAATTTTCCTTTCCTTTTTAGTTCTTTTTTAGTAAGTTCTTTTCCTCACTTTCTTTTCTTTTCATTATTCTTTTCTTCAATTATAATTGCCTTTCTTCTAAGATTTGAGGGATGAACAAAAATACCTCCATTATGTAAATGCCAAAGCTTATCATTCACATAAATTCCCATCTGTTTAAAGATTCTTTCTCTTAGTTTAATAGGGAACGAAAAGGATAACTTACTTCTCTTGGAATTTTCAATTTCTTGAAATTCAAAAGAGTCATCAACAAATTTCCATATGGCTGAACATTTAAATGCTGCCATATGTATCTCATCATGAGTTTCACAACATCTACCTTTCTCTTTCCTAGCATTGCCAAAGTAACTAGTGCATCTTCTCTTGTTACAAAGGTTGCACTACCCTTCTTAGGTAGCATAAATGAGTTGACAAATTTGTGTAAAATTGTAACAAACAACTCAAATTCAGTATTGAAGATATCTCTTGTTGTTCCCAACACCGCACCATCATTTAATTTTGTGAATAAATTCTCCTTAGTCATCTGTACTAAACTTTCATCCTTATGTACTTTCTTAATGCCGAAGTATTTTAGAATGTCCTTTGTTATTTCAATCTTTTGTCCTAGTACAATTGACTTCCAGACTTCTTGATTTTTGCTATCAAGCTTCCCATAAAATTCATTTATCAATTCTCCATCTATCACTCCTCTCATATCAACTAGACCATTTAAACCCAAATCATCCAAATATTCTTTCTAATAAAAACCATTCTTGTCAAAGAATTCTAAGTCTAAATAAAAGGAATCTTTGGTGGAGAGATTTTTACCTTTTATTGTGTATCTCTTCTTGGGTATATCTTTTGATTTGTAAGATGAAAATGACATCTTTAATTCTGGTGATTTTTCCACATTCTTAGAAGATTTTGAGATCTTCTTGATTAGAGTAACGACCTTACGCTTTCTAAGAGAATTCTTTGGTTTTGGAATAGGGGTTTGTTCTAAAGAGATTCTTTTTGAAACTTCTTTAGATGGTTTGACTAAGTGATTTGGGCCTTTAGGTTTAGCAAGATTTTTAGGTGAGCTGAAATCTTGAACATCTTAATTAACCTTTAGATTAACTTCTTGAGCTTGCTTAGAATGTACCTTGGAGTTATTTTGTTGATTCACTTCTTGAGCAGCTTCTTTTGATGGTTCATCATGAAGTTTTAAGGTTAGGGTTTTATCAGATGAATCTTGCTATATTTCAGAGGGCGTATTAGGTTAAGGGTTTGTAGGAATGGTGTTGTCTATCTCTTGTTCATCAACAATAGTAGGATTTTTGGAATCATTTTGAATTTTGGATTTAACCCCCTTTGTAGCAATTCGGCTAGATTTTCTGGGTGCCATGGAGTTTGATTTAAAGAAAAACACAAGAGAGTATGAAGAGCTTGATGAAATGAAAAAAAAAAAAATAATCTGAGGCCTTTATAAGACATAGATAATTAAATTACTAGAGTTAATGGTGTTTAATTATAAGAGAGTGGACTAGATTAATGGACCCACTAACGAGGATTTTGAGGACCCACTAAAGTCATTCTAAGGCCTTACTTCTTTTACATGTCCAGCAAATTTGAAAAAAGATGAAAAGCTTTGCATTTGTTAAAAAAAAAATATACAAACAAGGAAAGTTAATAAAAATGCTCTATAATTTAACAAAAAGGATTATAAACACATATCTCATTATGAATAAATTCAAATCTTAATTTATCCAGAGGCTTAGTAAAAATATTAGCAAATTGATATTCAGTTGGAATAAAATCAACACTTACGTCATTATTTGTTACATGATTACAAATGAAATAGTGTCTTATTTCTATATGTTTTGACCTTAAGTGATGAATATGATTTTTTGTTAGAGTAATAGCATTAGTATTATCATATTTTATGAGTATATTCTTATAACTGATTCCATAGTAATCCAATTGTTGTTTTAACCAAAGTATCTATGCATAATAATTTCCAATAGATATATATTCAGCTCCTATAATTGAAAGACCAATAGAATTTTGTTTCTTAGAAGACCAAGAAACTAACTCATCTCCTAAGAATTGATAAGTTCCTAATACTTTTCTTATTTACTTTGCAACCTGCATAGTTGGCATCTAAATATCTTATGAGATCAAAATTTTGACTTTTAGGATACCAAATTCCCAATTTTGTAGTGTTTTTTATATATTTAAAGATCTTTTTAACTATAGTTAGGTGTGGTTTAGTTAGTAAAATTTGGAATTTAGCATACATACACGTGCTGAATAAAATATCAGGGCATGAAGTAGTTAGATATAATAAAGATCTAATTAAGCTTTAGAAGAGTATTTTATTTATCTTTTTGTAATTACTTGTGATATCAAGCTTTGTTGAGGTACTCATAGGTATTGAAGAATCCTTAGTATTCTCAAAACCAAATTTCTTCAATATTTATCTAGTGTACTTCTGTTAGTAAATTGATATTCCATTTTTTAATTGCTTGATTTGTAATCCTAAGAAAAAGTTTAATTCACCCATAAGTGATATCTCAAATTTTGCTTGCATTAATCTTGAAAATTCTTAGCAATATTTTTCAATAGTTGCACCTAAAATAGTGTCATTAACATAGATTTGTACAACTAGCATATCTTTTCCATGATATTTCATGAAAAATGTTGTATCTACTTTTCCTCTTTAAAAGTCATTTTTAATTAAGAATTGACTTAATCTATTATACTAAGCATGAGAAGCCTATTTAAGTCCATACAAAGCCTTTTTTAACTTATACACATGATTTGATTTGAAGGGATCTTTAAATCCAGGGGGTTGATCAACATACACTTCTTCTTTTATGAAGCCATTTAATAAAGTACTCTTTACATTCATCTGATATAGCTTAAAATTTTTTAAATAATAAAAAGAAAGTAACAACCTTATAGCTTCCAATCTAGCAACAGGAGCATAGGTTTCATCATAGTCTATTCCTTCTTCCTGAGAATAACCTTTAGCTACTAAACGTGCTTTGTTTCTAATTATTTTTCCATGTTCATCTAGTTTGTTCTTAAATACCTATTTAGTTCCAATGATTGACTTGTTTTTAGGTCTTGGAACTAAATTCCAAACCCGATTTCTCTGAAATTGACTGAGTTTTTCTTACATGGCTAAGATCCAATTACTATCATTTAAAGCTTCATCAACTGAATGAGGTTCAATTTCAAATATAAGAGCAAAATGATTTTCAAAGTTTTGTAAGATCAGCCTTGTTCTTTTACTAGATCTAACATTACCAATTATAAGCTCAAGAGGATGATTGATTTTAAATTTTAAAGTTAATGGTGGAGTATGAAAGTGTTCAGAATCTTCTGACTTACTTTCTAGATGTGTTTCAACAAACTTGGTATTAGTTTCTCAAATACCTTCTGATTCAGGTTTAGTTTTAGATACTTCAAACATCTTTGAAGCTTTTGAAATTCCTTCTAAAGGAGGTTTTCCTTCTTCTGAATTAAGACATACTATATTATTTTTGTTTGATGCAAATGGAATTTCATCGTTCGATTCTTCATGGCTTCTTTCTTCAATAAATTTGATATTTATTGATTCTTCCATGACTTTTGTTTCTTTATTGTATATTTGGTATGCTTTTGAGTTCAAAGAGTATCCTAGAAAGATTGCTTCATTAGCTCTCTCTTCAAATTTTCCTAAGACTTTTCCTGTTTTCTTAACAAAACACTTGCAATCAATTGTATGAAAATATGAAATTGTATGTTTCCTTCCTTTGTAAATCTCATAAGCAGTTTTGTTTGTCAAAGGTCTTACATATACCCGATTTATGATATAACAAGCCACTGAAGTTGTTTCTACCCAGAAATGATTAGCTATATTACTTTTATTAAGTAAAGTTCTCGTCATTTCTTGGATAGTCTTGTTTTTGTATTCAACTACTCCATTTTGTTGTGGAGTATAGGATACGAAATAATTATGAGTGATGCCTTTTTCTTCACAAAACAAAATAAAATCTAAGTTTTCAAATTCCTTACTACAATCAGTTTGCAAATTGATGATGGAAAAACCTTTTTCATTTTCAACTCTTTTTGAAAAGATTTCAAAACTTTTAAAAGCATTACTTTTATGACACAAAAATAAGATCTAAGTAAATCTAGAGAAATTATCTACTATAACAAGTCCATACTTATTTTTTCCTAAACTTAGAGTGTGAGTTGGACCAAATAGATTTAAATGCAATAATTTTAAAGATCTTTGAGTAGAGATAATCATTTTACTCTTATGAGAAGATGAACTCTTTTTATTCTTAAGATAAGTAGCACAACAAATATTCTCATGAGTATGCAGTTTAGGTAAGCTTAGGATTAAGTTTTTTTTTTAGACAAGTTCTCCGATTATTGAAAGTTCGCATGTCCTAGTCTTTCATGCCAAATGATAGCATTATCATTTACTGAAATAAAACAGCTTTTAGATGATACTTCAGATGGTTTAATTAGATAAATATTCTTCCTTTTGAATCCTTCAAATAGCTTAGATCTATCCTTATTAAAGCCAACACATTTATCATGTTCAAAGACTATTCTATTCCCTTTATCACACAATTGACTTATGCTTAATAAGTTATGTTTTAATCCTTTAACTATAACACGTTTTCGATTGAATGGGGTGCCAAAATAATTGATCCTACCGCAATTATTTTACCTCTACCATTGTCTTCAAACTTCACATAGCCATCTTCCTTCTATTCCAGATTCATGAACAATGAAGCATTACCTGTCATGTGACTTGAACATCCGCTATCAAGATACCATATTCCTTTTATCTTAGCTTCATAATCTTGCACACATCAAAGCATAATTAAGTTTGTTTACAAACCTAGCGAAGCTTAGGTCCATAAAAATTTAAGCTTATCTTTTGAATTGAACCTTGATTATTGCTAAGCTTGAATTTTTTGTAAAAACAATGTTTCTTTATATGACTTATTTTATTACATAGAAAACAAGCAGAAGGTTTCTGCTCAGTATACCTATTACTTACTACTTTTCTTTGATTTGGATTGTTTCTAAAATACCTTTTGTTCAACCTTCTATTGTATCCTCTGAAGGGACACTTGTTGTTTTGAGAGAGCTTTTTAATGTGCTTTCTGATAGGTTTAAATGCTTTATTGTTTTTCCTTCCTTTGATCATTTCTTGATTTTTATCTTTTGATTTAACAAATACTATTTCTTTCTTTATATTAGATGTTTATCCAAATTCAAAACCTAGTCCAGATTTTGAATTATCCATCCTTTGGCTAGAAATTAACATTTGTAACTTCTTATCACTTTCATCAAACTTGCGGAACATATTCTTGATAGACTTGGATAAGTCCTCCACACGATTCTTCAAATTCTTAACTTCTTCTTTTAGAGTAAGATTTTCATTGACTAAAGCTTCACGAGCAATATGCAATCCTTTGAAATCATTTTTCAAAAAATCATTTTCATCTGTTAGGAGTTTATTAGCTTAACTAAGTGCATGCTTTTCAGTTTTCAACATTTTTACTTCAGATTCAAGCTTAGATATCTTGTTACTCAACTTGAAAAGAGCTTTGAGGAGTTTGTTAATTTCAGCACATATATCGTCAAGTACTTCTAAATCAGAATTAAAATTAGTTTCAGAATCTATCTCCAAAAATGTCATAAGACATAGATTTGCTTCCTCACATTCTTCTGAACCTTCTAATTATATTTCTAAGTCTTCTAAGTTACTCCATGTTGCCATTAGAGATTTGCATTTCTTCTTGAATATCTCCATTTTCTTAATTAATGCGGGGCATTCATATTTGTTATGCCCAAGCTTCTTGCATTTATAGCAAATAATCTCTTTTTTGAACTTTTTCTCCTCTTTTTCTTTGATTGCCTTTCCTACGTCAACAAACTGATTCTTATTAGTAGTAAATGTTTTCTTAGCCTTTTTCTTAAGCCATTTGTTGAGCTTTCTAGCTAGAAAGGTCATGTCCTAATCTTTTTCTTTAGATGAATCTTTTTCTTCTTAATTAGCATCTATTTCATTGGCTTTGAAGGTTGTAGACCTTTTCCTTGTATCTTTTGAAGTACTTTCTGATTTGAGAAAATTAGTTTCATATGCCATGAGCTTGCTATGTAGTTAACTTAGAGTTAGTGTCTTTAGATCATAAGCTTCTTTTATGGCAGTTTTCTTTGCATTCCAACTTTTTGGAAGAATCCTTAGCATCTTACGTACCATATTTGCATGACTAATAATTTTGCTAAGAGAGGATAATTCATTAGTTATAATAGTAAATCTACTAAAAGAGTCTTTGATTTCTTCACTTGAAAGAATTCAAAATGTTTCATATTATTGAATCAGTGAGTTGATTCTTGTACCCTTGATTGTTTTTGTCCTGTCATAGGTCTGCACCAAAGTATCCTAAATATCTTTAGTTGTTGCACAAGAAGCAATTAGATAAAATTTTAATCGTGCAATAGTACTCAAAAGTAAATTCTTAGCTTTTGAATTGAGTTTTGCTTTGGTGATATCATCACTTAACGTAATGATGGTTGAAACTTTGAGATCTCCTGTAAAAATAATTTGCTAAGCTTGATAGTCTGATGTCTTTACATAAGTCTCCATAAATACCTCATTTTTGCCAAATTATTTTTATTAATTGAGTTAGGTTAGTAAAAAAAAAAAAAAAAATCAAAAAACGAAAATTAAAAAAAAAATGGAAAAAAAAGAAGAAAAAGAAAATCAAGTTTAGAGTCAAGTTGTGTCAAGTTAGGCTGAATCCATTAGTTTTAAGCTAAACCGATTTAGCGGCTAAAAATTACGATTTGTTAAATTATTAGGCTAAATTGGATCAAGTCGGGCCTTAAAAGAAAAGCCCGAGCTAGCTAGGGTTTCTAGAAGTTAGGGTAAATCTAGGTTAAATAAAAAACAAATCTTTTGTATATACGAAAGATTTAATTTTGGAGCTTATAAATAACACTTTGACTAGGGATTTAAGGAGGACTTTTCTTTTTAATCATACACGTCGCTATACACTACTACCCACACCACATGCGTTGCCACACACTACTACACATTATCGCCTAACACCGCCCAATGCCACCTACGCTACTGCCCAGTCCGTTGCCTAGCAGCGCCTAGTTTATCGCCCAGCATTGCCTAACAGCGCCTAATCTGTCGCCCAGTATTGCCTAGTCCATCGCCTAATAGCACCTAGTGTTGCCTAATAGCGCTTAATGTTGCCCAACAACACCTAGTCTGTCGCCCAACACCGCCCAGCATTACCCAACAATGCTCAGTACTGCCTAGTGTTGCTCAGTTTGTCGCCCAACATTGCTTAGTAGCGTCCAGTCTATCGCCCAGCAGCGCACAGTCCATTGCCCATCACCGCCCAACACCGACATAATTCAATGTAAGGTAATTTTTTATTATTAATTATTTATTTTGTTAATTTTTATTAATTTACTTTATTAGTTATGTTTTTTTCCTTTATTAACTATTTTTGTGTTCAAGTATAAGTTTTTTTTTGTTTTGTTATTATTTATTTTATTGCAATAAAATTTAGTTGAATTAGGTTTTTTTGAAAAATCACGTTTTATTTAAAAAAAAAAAGTATTTTTGATACATAGTAGTTTTTAAAAAAATAAAAAATCATAAATTGAGTTTTTTCAAAAAGATTTGGTTACTTAAGGTTTTTTTTTTTTATTAAATTCGGAAAATTAGATTATTTTAGGTTTGTTTTTTTTTTTTAATAAATGGATAAAAAACGTAAATCTGGCTCGGTTTTTAAAATAAAAATAATCCACCCACTAAATATTTTACAAAAAAGAAGAACTACAGTCGGTTTGATTCTGATTAGTGGGTATATAAACACTTTCGGGATAACCGTTAAAAAGTAAAAGACTTTTTTTCCCCTTTTCTAATAAATTCGTAATAAAAAATAATAAAAAATCATTTTTAGTTACATTTTGTGAACTTATGTATATTTTTAATATTTTTAGAAAAATTATAAAAAATAAAGCCCATTAATTTTTTTTTTTTTTTTACATGGTGACTTAGTCTTAATAGGTTAGCCTCCAAACTCAGTTTTCTGGTTTAATTTTATAAAAATTAATCTTTTAGAATATCTGTAGACTAGTGGTCAAATTAGTGTTATCCCACTCGAAAAACTCTAATTTTATTTTTACTGGCTGAATCGGTAGGCGACTCCAATTTTTTAATTTTGTTTTTCAGAAAAGTATTTCCTTAAGTTTAATATCGAGTAATTTATATTAAGTGGGTTAGACTTCATATAGGTTAAATTAAGGAAATCAAAATAGGGCTCGATAGTCTCTATCCTAAATTTCCAATAGCAAAAGTTAGTTCCATCTAAAAATGATGCCTTGCTAGGCTAAATTGTTAAACTATCACTTGGTTCACTCATGATCTTAAACTCTAGAAGATATTAGAGCAAGGCTCTGATACTAATTATTGGTCCCGTATAAGATATCAAGAGGAGAGGTAGGTGGTGAATTGATATCTTTAAATTTTTTGAAAACTTTTTTGATATTCATATAGGTTAAATTAAGGAAATCAAAATAGGGCTCGATAGTCTCTATCCTAAATTTCCAATAGCAAAAGTTAGTTCCATCTAAAAATGATGCCTTGCTAGGCTAAATTGTTAAACTATCACTTGGTTCACTCATGATTTTAAACTCTAGAAGATATTAGAGCAAGGCTCTAATACTAATTATTGGTCCCATATAAGATATCAAGAGGAGGGGTGGGTGGTGAATTGATATCTTTAAATTTTTTGAAAACTTTTTTGATATAAGAAAAATAAAGTTACCCCTCTTAACAACTTATCTTGGTGAACAATGATATTTTAATAATTCAACACACAATAATTAATAAAGCAAATTAAAAGAGTAAGGAAGGAGAATATTGAGCTCAAGATTTATAGAGCTTTAGCCTTCTGTCTACTGTTCTCTTTCAGCTCTATTGTCACACATGGACTTCACAACATTCTGTTATGCCTATTTAGCTTCTCTATAATCCAGGCTTATTACGGATCTATATAGTACAAATGTACTTATCTCAACACTCAAACAATCAATAAAAGTTACAAATTACAAGTGAGAACAAAAATATAAATCTCAGTTAATTCCACTTTAAAGAGAAATAATGATTGTTATATAATTTGCTTCGATGCAACTTTTTGAAGAAGTATCTAAAGAACTTTATGTGACTTTTCCGAAGGTAGAATCTGTTCATGATTTTTATGTAATGAAAAATTTTTTTTCTTTGAGAAGTATTTGATGTTTTGAATCCTTTCTCTTTTTACACTAAAATCTTTTAATGGCTAATTTGTTGAAGATTATCTTCACTTTCGTGTTTATCCAACCATTATTTGTTAAAGATAATCCTTAGATATTGAGAAGATTTTAGTATTTTTGAAATTCAAAAATAGCTCTTCTTATCTTGTTTCAATCAGATCCACTTCGATCCTTAACCACCAAATAAGCTTTAGATTTGAATTTGATGAAGAGATACGCTTTGTCAACAACTTTTAGATAAGCCTTATATCCAAAATATTTGAAATTCCACAAAATCCGAATCAACCTTATCCTTATCTGTATTTGTGTATATTTTGATTTATCAAAAATATATTTTTTCAAAAATAATCCCCATGTATCTTGATTTCATCTTAAGTGAAACAAGAGATTAAGTGTATTTTCCTAATACACCTAATCTAATGGTGCAGGCTTTATTTAATTCGAATATGATATGAATTAAAATTCAACATCATATATTTCCAAACCAACTTTCTGAATATCTGTTGAAGAATATTAGTGTTCTTTTTCTTCGAAGTCTCTAAACAAGCTTTTGAGATGCTATACCGCTTCTACTTACAAAGCTTCTGAAACACTTTTTGAAGAATTTCAGACTATCTCTTTTTCAATCAAATCAGACCTTCTAAATTAGTTTTTGAAGATAACTTAGTTTTGTGAATTTATGTTTCTTGAGAACTCTTCTCAATACTTGCATTCTTAGTGATTCATTAGCATTTATCTCTTTTTGTTATCATCAAAATATATGAGAGATATCTAACAATTTCTCTTTACTTATTATGCTAAGTTTTTGTCTATGTTCATAGCGATGTAGGTGGTGTCCAAGTAGATTAAGCAGAAGTTGCTCTTTACTCGAGCAAGGCTTATGTAGGAGGCGATGGAGGTTGGGAAGAAGAGGAGCATGTTGTTGTGAAGGGAGAGGGGGAGAGCTAGTAACACCCTCCTAAAGTAGTGGAGGTTCTTAGCCTCAATGGATCTAGGAGGTTGAGGTTGCTAGCTCGAGGGGTGACCTAGTTAGGTGCCTTAGTTTGGTTCAATGGGTTGGTGTCTAGGTACAAAAGCAACAAGGGGACTCCAAAGTGACCCCTTAAGATGCTAGTGTCTAGGTAATTGACATCCGAGATGATGAAGAATCCTTATGCTTAGTGGCATAGGATAAGCAACCTGTTGTATAGTAGGAGCTTGAGCAGTTCATTGACCAAGTTGTGAAGCCCATGCCTTGTATAGTTGAGCTTAAGGCTAAGTTCATTTGGTTCTTCATAGGGAAGATAGATGTAGAGGCTTCTTTAGAGTTACACTAAGGTGAGTTATCTTAATAGTTTTCTTGAACTGTTCTATTGTATTTGCCTAATGCAAGGTTGGTCTTTTCTTGTTTGTAGTTATACAACATATTGGATTATGTGCTCATATACAACCATGGGTATAAACGATTAATAGTCGAAGATAAGAGGAACTGGTTGAGGCTCAGGTGAAGAGGCTTTGGGGTGCTTTAGAGGAGGATAAAAAGCAATATGGTGACTTGTTGACTACATACAATAATTTGAAGCACCAACACTAGGAGCTCAAGGAGTGGGGCAAAAGGCAGAAGCTGAGTTAAGGAAGCCAAGGTTGCCGGAAGAGGTAGCAAGGCTATGAGTTAAGGTAGAGAACAAAGGGAAGGAGTTTGAGGAGGCTTAGGAAGACTTTGCTCAAAGGGAGGCTAAGCTACTCAATGGAAAGGATCCCTCCATCTAGTTGAAGCGGTAGCACTTCTTCGAGACCTTGAACAACCATTTGATTGAGGAGCCTATTAGCAATGCTAGCTTCATTGTCACCCTATTGGCCCAAAATCATGTTCGTAAGCATTTGCAAAAGTAGATTTGATTTTTCTGGAGTGGTTAGATGAATTGAAGGGCATAGTCGGTAAGGGAGGGGAGGCTTTTGTCAAAGAGAGCCTAGGCAAGGTTAGGGATGAAGATGAAGAAGAGTTTGAGGATGAGGAGGAGGAGAATGTAGTCGTTGACTAGGTTGAGCTAGCCTTTTACTGTTTTTTATTTATGCCTGCCTTGTATGTAGTTTGGGTGTAACGCCCATTTTTCTTTCTTTTAAGGGTGGGTGGGGTAGGTTGCGTGTTTTGGGATGTTGATCTCCCCTTTCAATGATGTAATGGATTAACCTCTTAATGAATGGAACTATCTTTGCTTTTAGCTTCCTTGTTATCCTCGTCTTTACTTGTACTGTTCTTTCTTTCTTTGACACATTGTTGCTCTCATTGCTAGAGTAAGGACATGGGTCATTTCAATTTTTCAAAGTCCCCTTATTTGCTTGTCCATGCTGCAAGCTGAGTACTAAATATAGTGGCTTGACTCATTTTGTTTATTTGATCTTCCAACTTCCTTGTTCTTGATGTGAGTTGAGTTTGACTTGGTTGGATTGGCTATGGTTGCTTTTGTAGGGTGCAAAGTCTTTAAGTGGGCTCAGGGTACTCTTGTTGGGTAGTATGTAGGGCTCATGTCATGTCTTTCCTTAGGTAGAGTGCACCTTGGGCAAAGAGCCTACTTGCCAACCATATTGCCTTAGGCAATGTACCTTTTAGAAGGCATTGAATTCTTGTATGGCACATTTAAGGCAACCATTCAATTTGGGCCATTAGATGGTGGGATAAGTAGACCACTGGGTTTGTATTATGTCCCCTATATAAAGGGAGCACAGGTCCTTTTATCCCCATTCATATACATTCCAACATGCTATATGCCCATAGTTGAGAGCTGGTCATATTCTATTGTTCCCTTTTGCCATAGTATGAGTAAGTTGAGAGTGATTAGAGTGAGGGGAAGATTATATGAGCTTGAGAGGAGGGCCTTAGTTCTTCTAAGGTCCTTAACCAAGTGGTGATCATACGGTTTAAAGAGTTGCTTGAATGGTGGAGGGCGGCCCTTACCTAATGATTAAGGGGTATATGTAGGCTTCTTAAATAGGTCCTCGTTCGAGCCAGAGACACCCAGACAGGGGTAAAACCTTGAGTGTCAATCCACCACTTTTTAAGATAGCTTCACCATTAGAACTGCTTGTCTACATGAGGTTGTGGGTAGAGCTTTTAGGCTTTACCTCTCAAGTTCTTATGCGGGTAGGACTTTAATGGTGATTACTATGGTAAATGAGGCATCTTTCCCAGTCTAAAAGTTTTTTACCATGATAACTCGGAGGAGCTTATTGGACAGTCTTGAGCCCTTAGTCTTGCCTGGCAAGCAAAATGGATGGGGTTAGGAAATCAGCTCGTATAACCTCCCTTCAGTAGCTTATCTAGATGGTAGGCTCATCTTCTCAACATGAGACCTACTTTAAAGCTACTAAGATTGTGAAGGTCGCAGCCATTAGCTCATTTGAGGCCTAGGGGAGTAGCTATGGTACCCTCTGTTGGGGCCATGAACTGTGTCGAAGTTGAGATTAGTTTAACTTGTACCGAAGTCTTCTCTTGGTGGCTAAGTCGAAGAAGAGCAGTCATCAAAAGCTTACATTGACCATTAAAATTAGGAGTTGGCCTCGTGTCGCTAATTGTAATTTTCCTTTTCCCTTTCTCCTGGTATGTATTTAGGGTCAGGATGCCAACCCCTAAAGCCTCATAATTACTTTCCAATTAATGAAAAATTTTCTTCTTTTCCGTATGCTCTTCGTGTGTACATTTCTGTTTGCACAATTGTATAACTCAAAGCTCGTTCACTTAGGATTGTCCTCTTGCCATAATAATATTTAGTTGAAGATGAATTTGGAGTAGACCCGGTAGGTGTACCAAGCAGGTTGGTATGCTTCGGTTGTATGCCCTTTAAGTGTGAGGACCATTAAGGTGGCTAATGCATAGGTCTGAGCTAATTAGTCTGCTTGTAAGGCATATACGTCCTTGTATTTGAGAGCTATACTATTGCCCAAGCCTTATCGAGAAGGCTAGTCTTGATAGTAGTTGGGACCTTAGTCCCTACGATGCTAGTGCAAATATTGGCTCAAGGTATGATATGAGTTCATAAATGAACACATGGCTACCGATATTGCACATAACCAAAGGGGGTAGGTCTGAATCACAAGATAGCTTAAAAGATGAATGAGAGTTGAAGGTTGAGTAAGGGTTTATTGTGCATCGATGATGGACATGATGCACCAACACTTCACATGAGCTCAAGTCATACTTAATATGATGCATAAGTATGGCCAAATGTCATTTGCCATTAGTCCACGTTCAAATGGCTTAGATAAGAGCTAGGGGTAGTAACTAAGTAGGGAATACTTAGCTCACTAAAGGATTGATCTTCTCGAGCACTTTAAATGGTCCATCGACCCTTGGAGACAACTTGCTCTTCTTCAAACTTGGGAATTGGTCCTTTGATGGATCCAAACCACATCTCTCGGTCGAAATTCTTTGACCTTCTGTCCTTGAGCTCATTTCTCAAGCTTGGAAACAACTTAGGTAAGATGCTCTATGGCTTTCTAATACATTGCCTTGATGGCCTTTGATCTCTTAACAGTTGATTGATCTTTAGTTTGACTTAGAAGGGGCATTTGGTCTAATAGAAGCTCAAGGTTGAAAACATAGGGGATTTCAAATGGTGACATGTTCATGACATTATATGCGGTTCTATTGTAGGAAAACTCGATTATGGGTAGACATGGATCCCAATTAGTTAGGTTCTAACCAATAGCAACTTGGAGCAAAGTCCCCATTATTTTGTTGATAGCTTCAGTTAGTCTGTTTCTTTGAGGATGGCAGGATATGTTGAACAACAACTTCATCCCCCTTCGCTTCCATAATGTTCTCTAGAAGTGGCTTGTGAACTTTAGGTCTTTGTTTGATACGATGGTTCTAGGTACTCCATGGAGCTTGACGACTTGTTGTGAGAAATAAAAGAGGTATTTGAAGCATCAATAATTCGAGAACATTGTACTAATTATGCCATCTTACTGAATTGTTCCATCACCACCATGATGGAGTCCTTCTCTCAAGACATCCTAAGCAAACCCAATATGAAATCTATACTCAGCTCGAACCATAGCTTGGTCGGGAATGACAATGGTATATATTGTCCCTACTCGGCTCAGTTCTTAGCCCTTCTATAGGTAATACACTTTTCCAATATAGCTTGGACATCTTTCATCATCTTTAGCCAAAAGAATCTTGAAGCTAATACTTTATCGGTTCAATGTTTGTCAAAATGTCCAAACATTCCTCCTCCATGTGTCTTGCGCACCAATAATTCTCGTAGTGAATAGGTTGGGATATATAACCTTCTCTTCCCAAATAGGTATTTGTCCTCCCTATGATAATCGTCAATAGTTTAGCCATCTTCACTCTTTACATAGATCAAACCAAAGTGTGGATCCTCAGCATATAAGTTCTTGATCACAAAAAACCTAAGTAATCTGGTTTGTAGTTCAATCAAAAGAGTATGTCATCATGATAGGGCACTTACCATTCTTGTACTTAATGACATATGAGAATCTCTCCATGCACTCAACCCACTTAACTTATCTCTTAGACAACTTAGGCTGGTTCTTCAAAGACCTTAGCAATTTGTGGTCAATATAGATCACAAATTCTCTAGGCAACAAATAATGTTGCCAAATAGTAAAAGCTTGGATTAAGGAGTAGAACCCCTTGTCAAAGCTTTTCATTAAAGTAGGCAATAGGTCGACTGTCCTACATTAGCACGGTACCTATGCCCAGTCTAGATGCATCATACTCCAATTCAAACACTTTGTCAAAGCTTAGAAAAGCTAAGACGAGGGCAGTAGTTAACCTTTTCTTTATCTCCTCAAAACTCTTCTACTCTTTCTCCCCTTACCCGAAGTCAATATTCTTCTTTAATAGCATAGTAAGTAGAGCCACAATAGTACTGAAATCCTTTATGAACCGATGATGGAATGTTGCCAAGCCGTGGAAACTTCTCACATTAGTAAAATAGGTTGGCACAAGCCACTTGTCAATTGCCTTCACCTTCTCCTCATCTATTTGTGTTTTACCTCCACTTACAACAAACCTTATAAAGATTACTTTAAGTTGGTAGTAATTGCACTTCTTTAGGTTTACGTAAAGCTTTTCAATTCAGAGCTTTGAGAAAATAGCTTGGAAATGCTCATAAGGAGTCTCTAGGTTGAGGCTATATATAAGAGTATCATTAAAGTAAAAAAAAACAAGTTTTCTAAGTAACTCTTGAAGCATATGGTTCATTAGTCGTATGAATGTGCTTAATGCATTTGACAGTTCAAAAGGTATCACTAGCCACTCTTATAACCTATGTTAAGTCTTGAATGTGATCTTCCATTCGTTACCTTCCTGTATTTTCATATGATCGTATCCTACCTTGAGATCAATCTTCAAGAATATCCTTACTTAATGTAGTTCATTGAGCATGTCATCAAGCCTAGGTATGGGATACTTGTACTTGATGGTGATACATTTGATCGCTAAACTACCTACGCACATTCTCCATGTGCCATCCTTCTTTAGAATGAACAAAGTAAGAAAAACACATAGGCTTAGGGATTCTCAGACATATCCTCCATTCATCAGTTCATCAACTTGCCCTATGACTTAGTAGCCTATTCAAGGTTCAACCTGTAGATAGGCTTGTTACACAGTATGGCTTTTGGATATAGATCTATAGCATGTTCAATACCTTAGATCAAGGGTAGACCATTAGGTAGCTCATCAGGAATAGGTTGGAAAATTCTCTCAACATATCATTCACCTTAGCAAGTAGTTTGTCATGCGAGGCCTTCAATTCTAATAGTCTTCTAACCTTAGCTCTTCAGTCTTCATTTCTTAGGATTGCTTAGCTCAAGTCATCACTAAGGTCTCCTTTTTTGAGGGTCGACTAAATTGAGCCTACATTGTCTTGACTTATTTGGCAAATAGGGGAATCGACCTCACCTTTCTTCCCTTATGCTTGAAAGAACAAGTATTTCTCCTTCCATCATACATCACATGCTTGTCAAATATCTAAGGTCTTCCCAAAAGAATATGTAAGGTACTCATAAGCAATACATCATAAAGAACTTTATCTTGATACTTCCTAATGCAGATCGGTATGACCACTTGTTTTGTCACTTATAAGACTCCCTTATCATTGAGCTAGTGCAGTTTGTAAGGTTTGGGGTAGGGTTTGGTTAGTAACTTTAATTGTTGTACCATGAAAGCAGATGCTACATTGGTGCAACTTTCACTGTCAACTATAAGAGCACACAACATCCCATTAACCTTGCATCTAATGTGGAACAAGTTCTTGCACTACTTATCCTCAAGCACGGGACTTACATTCATTGCTTATCTTAGTACCATGATTGTAGGCATGAAATTACCCTCTTCACTATAAATAATCTCCCCCTCTGATTGATCAATTTATTTGGGTGTCTTTGGCTCTTCAATCTCCTCATTAGTACTATCAACCTCAATGGTTGGCACTTGGCCTCTTATTACCATGGTCCCTTCGTTGGGACATTGTGTTGCCATATAATCAAATCCTTAGCACTTAAAGCACTTGATCTTGCTAGTTTTTCTCCATGAGCTTTATCCTTTCTCAAACTTCCTGGAGGGTTACTTCTCCTTAGCTTTATCAACTAAAACAAGTCGGGTGTCATTAACCTTACTTGATTTTGATTGTATAAGTTGGTTAGGGGAAGTTCAGCTCACTAAAACTAGGAATATGCTCATTTGGCATCGTTCAATTCTCTGAGCAACTCAGATTGCCTCATCTAATGATCTAATGTCCCTTATTTCTAAGATATCTTCAAACTCATACTTTAATCCATTAATAAACTTGAAGATAGTCTTGTCTTCGAGTTCAACAATTTCACAGTGAATCATCAACATTTGAAACTCCATTGCATAGGCATCAACATTCGATCCTCTTTGTCTCAACTCTTATACCCTTTTGAAGGCATCCTATAGATAGTAGATCGAAACGAACCTTCCCTTCATCACTCTCTTCATTTCTTCCTAGTCTCTAATTTCTCTCTCTCCATCCCTCATTTGTGTAGTTTATAGATTTTTCTACTATGAGGTAGCATACTTGGAGAATTCTAAGATAGCAAGCCTTACTTTGGCATTATCAGGGACTTTATGACACTTGAATTGCTTTTCTATCTTATCTACCCAATCAAGGTAATCCTTAGCATTGCTACTACCAATAAAACTTAGAATCTGCAACCCTAATCATTCCACTATAGGAGCTCGAATGTTCTTCTCCTTAGGTTCATAGTACTCCTCTTCTTTGTCACTCGTCTCCTTACCCTCTTCTTCTATCTCTTCCAACATAAGTCTTCATCGAGCAACTCTATCCACTCCTTTAGCACATGGTGGTTAAACCGGGAAATTAGCTCGACCAAGTTAACAAGTGCCTCTCTTAGGTAGTTTATTTACTTAGCCTGGATACGGGTCATTTCTAGCTAGTTGCCTATCCTCATTTATGGTAGTGACTAGGTTAGTTACTAAGTCAATAAGCTTGTCCAATTGTTTGTCTACAGATTAGGGTATGAAACTCCCTTGTTGATTATGGCCATTACAAGCTTCATTCTCTTGGTTACCTAGGGTTCCTTAAATACAAGAATTAGACATTATCGTTTACTTCAATTGACTAACAACTAAAACACACTTTGAAAATCCTCCTTCAAACAATAACAAACAACACTAACATACCAATAATTACTACAACAACAACAATATTACCAAGCATAACGACAAACCAATTGAATACACACACTCTGTTTTGCGAACACAAAACAAGAGAAAATAGAGCACTAGACTTCTTCAACACAAAATGCTCCTCCAACACTAACTACAAGGACATACAACTTCTTCAACACTTCTTAAACCTCTACCTACTAACTTTACACGCAACACACTATAGCAAGTCACTTAAAGCACAAAGTACCAAAAACTTACTCAAAGGTAGCTAAGCTCTAATGCTAGGATGACATGGGTTTATGGATGAATACACAACTACTAATGATATGCTGTGTTGAGAGCTAACAAGGGTGATGGTATCAAGGTAGGTCTAAGATTATAGAAAGCTTGAAAATGAAGATGGAAGTAGAAACATGTGAACAACAATGAAGTAATGAAGCAAACCATGAATGATTTTGAGGATGTGATGCGCTAAGGAAACTTTACAGACTTATGACTTATCTCAATATGATGTATGAGCTAGTTTAATGAGGGTACTCGCCACCTAGCCTTGCTTAAGGGTTAGGATAAGAGTAAGAAGAGGGAAGTAAATATACTTAGCTCACAAAAAGGGGAAGTATATTCAATATCTGATGTATTATGATGCGATTACCTTTATAATGGGTATTTATACCTAAATTACTAGTGCAACAACTATAAATGAGAATGACTAAAAGGGGTAAAGTCTTAAAGAAGTAATATCCAAGAATGGAAAAATAAAGAGAAAATCAAGAAAAACATCCATCTTGTAAGGAGGATTCTGTCATATGATTGCTTGAACACATAGCTCTTTATGGATGGGTGATTTTTTTTGGCAAAAGAAGAAAAACTATAAGATTAGGTTTATGACTGCTGAGCCAAGGTGTTAAGTAGACTTGGGAGTCCTTCCAATAAGTCATAAGTACATATGTGCGCTAGGGTCCTCAACACCAATACTATTGAGCTGGAGATTGACTCGGCCATGATTGAGTAGAAATATGAGGGGTCGGACCATTGGTGGAGCATAGTTCAAGTAGGCATTCAACTATTGAGATATGAGAAGTTGCTTGGCTTGGTATATGGACTTGGTTGGCAATGAGGATTGGCTAAGCCTCGATGGGAGTTGGTTGGAATAGTAGAATCCACTTTACTAGTCCCTCAAGTCCTCGTGCTCAGGATAATGGTTTAAGAGTTTGATTCCTATCATCCCTGTTGGGTTGATTGGGATCAAATCTGATTAGTTCTCTTTCAAGATGTCCTTAGATTTGTAGGGATTGAGGTCAACAACATTGAATACATTAGACACTGTGAAGTCCTCTAGTAACTTTAATTAGTAAGCATTATCATTAATCTTCTGAAGGATTTTGTAGGATCTACCAGCTCTAGTAAATGGCTTGCTCTTCCTCTCATTTGGAAACCTTTCGTTGCTCAAGTATAGCCATATTTAGTCATCAAGTTAAAACTGCTTGGTCTTCTTTCTTTGCCTTTCTCCTTTAGTTTTCTAGCAATTTGGTCAATATTTTGGGTGACTTGTTGGTAGATTTATTAGATAGACTGAGCTTTAGTTCTCACTTCTAGATCTTCCTGGTCAATAGGCAGCATCAAAGCATGGTTAGGGGGTAGCTTAAGATTAAAGCCATAGACAACCTCAAATGGGTTGTGCCTAGTGGTGTCATGTACTGTTCAATTGTAAGTAAATTCTACCTTAAGCAAGCAAATGTCCTAATTGGCTAAGTTCTTTCCCATTGTAGCTTGGAGCAGTGAACATAGGGTACGATTGATAACCTCCATCTAGTCACCAGTTTGGGGATGGCAAGAGCTGTTGACTAGTAATTTAGTTCCCATTTGACACCATAAAGTTCTCCAAAAATGGCTTAAGAATTTTAGGTCCTTGTCTGACACCATACTTTGGCATTTCGTGCAAGTCAACTATTTCCTATAAAAAGAAAGAAGCAATAGCCGATCGTTCGTTTTGGTGTAGGGCACAAAATGTGCCATTTTGTTGAAACTATCCATGACAACCATTATAGAGTCTTTGCCTCGAATTGTGGTAATCCAAGGACAAAATCCATACTTAAGTCAATCTATGGTTTGGTTAGAATAGTTAAAGGCATTACCTTCCATTGTTCCTCTTAGTTTTTTGCTTTCTTATAGATGGCACATCCCTCAATCATATAATGTACGTCACATCTCATCTTAGGCTAAAATAATCTATCATTCAATAGCTCATATGTCCTTTGTTCCCTAAAGTGTCCAGAGAGTCCTTCACTGTAGGCTTCTCTCAATAGCAACTCTATAATTGAACAGGTTAGTATACACAATTTTACCTCGAAACAGATAACTATCCTCCTTATGGTACTCATCCACCATTTTTCCTTCTTTACAGTGCTTATATCTAGGGCCAAAATAAGAATCATTTTGATACCATTCTTTAATGCTAGCAAACCTTAACAACTTGATCTACAACTCAATGAGAAGAACATGTTTGCTTGACAGAGCATCAGTAACTACATTATTCTTACTTTGCTTGTATTTGATGACAAAATTAATTCTCTCTAAAAATTCCATCCATTGAGCTTAGCATTTCGAAAGCTTAGATTGGCTTCACAAATATCTCATAGACTCGTGATTTGTATATATGATGAATTCCTTTGATAGAAGGTAATGTTGCCATACGTGAAGAGCTCGGATTAAAGCTAAAAGTTCTTTGTCATAAATAAAATAGTTTAATTGTGCTCCTTTGAGCTTCTTACTATGATAAGCAATAGGTCATCCTTCTTACATCAATACATCTCTGATACTGACACCTGATGCAATGCATTTAAGCTCAAACACTTTATCTTGTTTTTATCTTGGCAAAACTTCTCTCCTCTTTCTCTCCTCATTTGAACTCTACATTCTTCCTTATTAGCTCAATCAAAGGTGCTACTACGGTAATGAATCCTTAGATAAAGTTTCGATAGAATGATGCCAATCTATGGAAACTCCTCACCTCGACACATAAGGTTGGGGTTGGCCACTCAATAATGGCTTGTACCTTTTCTTGATCAACTCTCAAACCTTTTCCTCTAACCACGTAACTTAGGAAGATCACTTCTTCCTAATAGAAACAACATTTATTCAAGTTTTCGAATAATCTCTCTGCTTGGAGGACATCAAAAATAGCTCGGAGATAGTCAGTATGCATTGTTAGGTTAGTATTATAGACAAGCATGTTTTTAAAGTAGACGATGACAAATTTTTTGATCAGATCTCTCAAGACATGATTCATCAGTCTCATAAAAGTGCTTAGGCATTTGATAATTCGAAAGGCATGACTATCCACTCATACAGGCCATATCGAGTCTTAAAAGCAGTTTTCCATTCATCCCCTTATCTCATTTGAATGTGGTGGTACCCTAACTTCAGGTCGATTTTACCAAACACTCTTGCACCACTTAGTTTGTCTAACATATCATCTAGCTCCAGGATGGAGTATTAGTACTTGAACATAATCTTGTTGATAGCTTTGCTATCCATACATATATGCTAAGGTCCATCCTTCTTCAGTACAAGCAATGTAGGCACAACATAGGGGCTAAGACTCTCTCTCTCTCTCTAATAGTTTGTTGAGTTGCTTCTAAAGCTTGGCAGCTTGCTCGGGATTCATTCTATAAGTTGGTTTGTTCGGTAGGGTAATGTCAGGAATCAAGTTAATGTAATGCTCTATGTCTTGGAAAGAAGGTCGTTGTTCTAGGAATAGGTTTGCATACTCGTCCAACAACTCCTTAATCTTTGAGGTTAGTTCAACTTATTCCTTCAATTCTAATAGTTGCCTAACCAATAGGAAGGTTAGTATATTAGCTTTAATAGCTTCTCATAGCTCAGCTCGACTTAGAACCAAAGCCTTCTTAGTTCCTTGAACTAACTTAGCTTGTAGTCTACTTACTTAGCTCATGGTCATGGGGTTCAGAGTAATTTTCCTACCATCCTTCTCAAACACATATGTGTTCTTAAAACCATCATGAGTAACCCTCCAATAAAAAAGCTAAGGTTTGCCAAGCAATACATGTGACGTACACATGGGTAACACATTACAAAGAATTTCATTAGAGTAATTGCTAATAGAGATTGGCAACAATACTTGCTGTGTGACATGTAGTGCTCCCTCCTCATTTAGCTAATGTAACTTATATAGCTTTGGATGTGAAATAGTCGACAACTTGAGCTTCTTAACTAAGCTGGTAGACGCCAAATTGGTGTAGCTTCTACTGCCTACTATGATTGTACAAACTTGTTCATTTACTTTACAAGTGATGGGGGATAAGTTCTCTCTTTGCTCCTCCTCAATATAGGGTTCTAAACTCATCATAGTTTAGACAACCAGAGTTAACTTATCTAGGTCTTCTGTAAACACATCTTCTTCAACAAGTTCTTCTTCCTAGGAGTTATTTCCTTCAGGAGTAACCTCCACCTTGGGCTCCTCATCAATATTATCTACATCGAGTTTCAAGACATCTCCCTTGATAATCATAGTTTTTCTGTTTGGATATTAGGTGGCCATGTGTCCAAACCCTTAACACTTAAAACACTTGATTTGGCTCATCTTCCTCCTAGATCTTTGTCCTTTCTTGAAAGTTCTTGGTAGCACTTCACCATTAGTTGCTTTGATACCTGCTCTTTTACTCGGCTTAGCACTTTGTAGAGCTTAGTAACTTCCCTAAGCGGGTCAGCTCATTGGAGGTTGGTTCGGCCTATTTCTCTTTTGTCTTTCCACTCGTTGAGCTATTCTTATAGTCTCGTCTAATGTAGTAAATTGTTGAAGTTCCATGATATCTCGGATATCGCTTCTTAATCTAGTAAGAAATCTGGATACTATTCTAGTTGATGCTCATCGACTTCACATCATATCATAAGTATTTGTAACTCCTAAACATACTTATTAATAGTTCGGCTCTCTTGTCGTAGCTCTTAAAGTATAGCAAAAGTATCTTATAGGTAAGTATCTAGCACGAACTTATTTCTAAGAATTCTTTTCTTCTTAAGCTAGGTGTTGACTTTTTTGTATCCTTTTCGTCTCCTTATGGTCTAGAAGTTCTTCTAACATAATGTAGCATACCTTAAGAATTTTGCAGTGGCAACCTTCACCTTTTCATGATCCTCATATTGATAATAGTAAAAAACATGTTCAACCTTTTCCTCTCAATCTAAAGAGTCATCAACATCCTTAGAACCATGGAAGTTTAGAATCTGGAGCTTCACATGGTCGATAGCTCGAGGTGCTCAACCTCACTCATCTCCCTCATTGTACTCTTCTTCTCCTTCATCATCCATATCACTTAGGCTAATCCTTCTTCATACCCATCCCTCTACTCCTCCAACTTGAGCTTGTTGAGTTAGGATATGTCCTCTTATAGGTCAAGCACCTTAGGGAGTATTCTATATGGCCTTGGTAAGTTAAAAGGCCAATGCATGTACAACCCTAGTAAGGTTGGCTATAAGGTTAGCCATTTCATCAATTTTAGGGGTGCCCTATGGTTGTCATCTATGGTGGACAACACTACTATTGTCATCTCCAATATCAGTGTTGATACTGGGGTTTGTCATTCTCTCTAATAAATCTTAATAACAAACCCAGAATTGGAGAAATAATAGACATTGTTCCTCCAAGCTAAAAAACACATGCACTCTTCTACACAAATGTCCAACTAATCTTTAAATACAACAACTACTCTAAAGAACAATAAATCTACCCAAAACTTGCTCTATCTTCGTATGTTCAAAATAGGGCAAATAGGTATGTAGCCATAGTAAACTACTATGCTTCCCGCTTACTTAAACACTCATAGCCAACTTCTATGCAACTATAACATGCTACCCAATAAACATTACTCATAAGAAAGCTTAAATACAACTTATTAAGATGAACCTCTGCTTTGATACCAAGATGATACACTACGCCGAGAGTTGACAAGGGTAACGGTATCAAGGTAGGTTCAAGCTTGTAGAAATCTTAAAAACAAAGATGGAAAGAGAAACTGATAGGAATCAACCCTTCGAACTGATCACGCATAGTTAGGCTAGAGGACTCCAAGGATTTGTCCGGAGGATACTAGCTCTAGGCCATATCCAAAACATGGAATCTACACTTAAGCTGATCTCTTGCCGACTTGACTATCAGATCCTTACATACGTTAGATCCATCCCTATTCAGCAACAATGCTTTATCCTAGGAAGACAGCTTAAGAGTAGCTGAGGTGAGCTCTTGATCCGATCATAAGCATTCGACCTTGAATTAAGCTAACTTCTCTTGAGAGGAACTAATTGGTCCTCGACCAGATCCACATCAAGTTAGCCCCTGACTACAAGCGTTACTTTGTTTCCGCTTACCTTGTACCATATTTCTCCCATCCAGACGCCAAGCAACATGTATCTTTATACACATTATTCCAAAATGATTCTTTCTTTTCACAACTGAATATTCTTTCTCTTTTACCCTTTTTAGTATGACTTATGTAACCTAGTTATAGATTTGTCTTTTCATACATGTAAATAAACCTAGTGGACGGATATATAAACCCCCACTTTCTTGTATGCGAGCAATCATATCATCAATATCAGATTAATCAAGTATTCCTTTGAGTAACATTAGTATTCTCATTACCTTTTAGCTCTTATCTATTCTCTTTAGCAAGAAGTAGTGGCGAGTGATCTTTCAGTTTAGACCGATGTATCATATCTAACGGATTGTAGGCTGAGTAGGATCAACTGGTGCATCATATCCATTTGGTAGCTGCTCGAATTTTGCTAGCTTTCTTTTGTTTCTTTTCAATTTGTTTCATTGTGGTGCTTCTCCATGTGTTTGACCCTAGAGACACATTAGCTTCGCTGGTATTAGAGCATGATTCTTAGAGGGAGTGTGTAAAGTTGCAATGAAGTTTTGGTTCGCTTTACTATTAGTGGCTACTGTGTTTCTTCTGTAGCCACTATAATGTGTTTATGTGATAGTAGTTTCATTGTTATTCTATTCTTACTTTGTTTTTCATTACAAAAATAGAACAAGTTTGTTTCTATTATGTTTAAGTGACTATTGGGTAATGAGATTGTTTGTAAGTTGTTAATTTATATGAGAAGTATTGTGCTATGTTAGATTCGAGTGTTCAGGGTGTTATTAGGGACTAAAGTAGTAGTGCTCAATCTGGTTGTGGTCATAATGATAGTAGTACCCTACGGCCCATTGATGACAAACTTGATTGACTCACAAACCTTGTTAAGAATCTAGTTATAGTAATGCAAGTTAACAGGCAACAACCCTAAGGAATGCTACCGCAAATTCTACCTGAAAATATTCAAGAGAGGGGTTATGGCTAAGGTAGTCGAGCCCATCACCTAATTTGACCCCCTCGAGCTGGAGGGGCTACTAGACAAAGACTGGAGTTAGAAGAGATTGAGGAAGATGATGAGGAGTTGGATGTTGAAGAGTTTGGAGGGAAAGAAGAAAATGCTGACTATTACCAACCATAGGGATGAGGACGCCAAGCTCTTCAAGGACTAGATAATGTCAAGGTTCAAATCCTACCCTTCAGTGGAAGTGGAGATGCTGATGAATAATTGGAATGGGAAGAGAGGGTTGAGAAAGTGTTTGAATGTTATGAGTATATGAATACTATCAAAGTTCGACTTGCTGCATTGGAGTTTACAGGGTATGCCACCATGTGGTGGAAAAATTTGAATGCAGCTAGAGAAAGAGATGGAAGATGAGGTGTTAAAACTTGGGATGAGATGAAAAGGTTGTTAAGAAGCAAATTTGTACTTGAGACTTATTTACAAGATACATTTGCAAAGTTGTAGGGGCTTTGCCAAAGAAGCCAATCTGTTGATGATTATGTAAGAGAGTTCTAGATATTAATGATCTGTGCCAATGTAAAAGAGTTAGAGGCCTGCACAGTGTCGAGATTCATTTCTGGGCTCAAGTATGAGATTTGTAACATTGTAGAAGTACAGTGGTTTTATACCTTAGAAGAGATGATCAAGATTGTGTAGAGAGTTGAAAAGTAGAGGAGAAATGTTCTAAGCCGATTTGGGCGAACATTTTCACGAACCTCAGTACTGCATTGATCTGTTCAAGCTGAGCCAAGGAGGTAACATCGAACCGAGGCAAGGATTAAGAAACTTGATAACAGTCGGGCCGAGCTAGTCAACTGAGTCGATCTAAGGTTAGGTTGACTCTAAGAGCATACGAGAGAGGATATACCTCTAGGTAGAAGACTAACGAGGTAAAATGCTTTAAATGCTTGGGCTTCGGACATATGGCTGTTGAGTGTTCAAATCGATATGCCATGGTGCTTCGAGGAGATGTAGTAGATAGCATTGATGAGAGTGAGCCCGAGAAAGAAGAGGATGTTGGAAAACCCAAAGTTGAAGAGGAAGAGGAGACCTATGTCTATGTTGACCAAGGAGAAATGATGACCTTGGTTTAGAGGCGAGTATTGAGCTCCTTGCCGAGCTCGGAAGAAGACCAGAGGGAAAATCTATTCCACACCAAATGTACCATCAAGGGATAATAGTGCACCATTATAGTAGATGGAGAAAGTTGTACAAGTGTAGTTATACAGTCTTTTGTGCAAAGGTTGGGTCTACCGACCTCTAAGCATCTCCGACCTTACCAACTACATTGGCTTCATGATAAGGGTGCCTTGCATGTAATTGAGCAAGTGACAATGCCATTTAGTGTTAGGAATGTATATAGGGACAAAGTAGTTTATGATGTCATCCTTATGGGAGCTTCACATCTACTGCTTAAACGACCTTAGTTATTCAATTGATGTGTTACTCACGACGTATATAAAAACACTTATTCCTTTGTCAAGGATGGAAGGAAGATTATGTTGCAACCTTAGACCCTATCCTAAGCAAACAAAACCTAAAAGCAGCTCACCCGAGTTAGTAAGAAGAAGACCGTAGTTATGAGTTGAAGAGAGCTCTGATCTACTAAAAAGGTTGATGAGCCTATGTTTCTATTGGTTAGGAGATTGTTAGAGATGAGGGAATTATATGACATCCTAAAAGAGATCCGAAGCTTGCTAGATGAGTTTTCTGACCTGTTCTTAGAAGAACTACCTAGAGGACTGCCACTAGTTCGAGGCATAAAGCACTGTATTGATCTGCAGCCAAGTGCTACCCTACTGAACTGACCTACACATAGGATGAACCTTAAGCAAGTTGTTGAGCTAACGAGACAGGTAGATGAGCTCATAGAGCAAGGATATGTGAAGGAGAGCATGAGCCCTTATACTATTTTAACTCTACTCGTTCCATAGAGAGATGGTTCATAGCGTATGTGCATTGATAGTTGAATAATCGACCAAATTACTATCAAGTACAGATATCCAATACCGAAGCTCAATGATTTGCTAGATGAGCTTCAAGGTGCTAAGATATTTTCAAAGATTGATTTGTGAAGTGGCTACCATCAAATTTGTATGAGATTGGAGGATGAGTGGAAGATTGCCTTAAAAACTAGGCATAGACTCTACAAATGGTTGGTTATGCTATTTGGGCTTACTAATGTGCCAAGTACATTCATGAGGATAATGAACCATGTGATGCACCCTTTGATTGGAAGATGTGTGGTCATGTAATTGGATGACATACTAGTATATAGTGTCAACCTGAATGACTATGTTCAACATCTTCGCAAAGTATTTGACATTTTGCAAGCTGAGAAGTTGTATGAGAATGTGAAGTAGTATATGTTTAGCTAGAAAGAGATGATTTTCCTAGGGTTTGTAGTGTTAGGGGAAGGGAACCGAGCAAATGAGGAAAAGATCTGAGTTGTTCTGGAATGGCCAATGCCGAAGAATATCAATGAGGTTCAAAGTTTCCATGGCCTTGCTTCTTTCTATGGGTGATTTATTAAGGACTTTAGTACCATAGCTGCCCCCTTGACCAAATTGACAAAGAAGAGTGAAGGATTCAGGTGGAATGACTAAGCTGAACAGAGCTTTAGAGAGATCAAGGAAAAACTCACTTCGGCACCTATTCTATTACTGCCAAATTTTAACAAGCTCTTTGAATTAGAATGTGATGCATTAGGAGTTAGAATTGGTGTTATATTGATGCAAGAATGATGACTTATCACCTACTACAGTGAGAAACTTAGCAGTCCTACCCTAAACTCTTCTGTGCACAAGAAGGACTTATACTCTCTATACAAAGCCTTTATTGTCTAGTAACACTACTTACTATTACGAGAGTTTGTTATTTATACAAACCATGAGTCTCTAAAGCATCTTAGGTGCTAGAATAAGCTTTCGAAGAGGCAAGCCAAGTGGTTAGAGTTCATGGAGGGATTCTCGTACGTCATTTGGTATAAGAAGGGAAGTGTAAATGTAGTTGTTGATGCCCTGTCACGATGGCAAACCTTGCTGACCACTTTGCAAATGAAATTATTGAGATTCTCACTCATCACTGAGTAGTATGCTAATGATCCTCACATTGGTCCCATTGTTGAATAGTGTCGAGAAGGAATAGTTGTTGGAGGATATTATCTTAAGGATGGCTATCTTTTTAAGGACCATAGGTTATGTATTCCAAACTGCTCTATGCGTGAACTATTGGTCAAAGAAGCTCTTAGCAGAAGATTATCTGGTCATTTTAGGGAGACCAAGATAGCAAATTTGTTGAAAGAGAACTTTTATTGGCCTGGTTTGGCTAAGGATGTCCATAACGTAGTTGGTTGTTATGAGATGTATAAGTGAGTTAAGGGGAAGAGAGAACCCCATGAAGAGTACTTGCCACTGCCAACACCAACCTTCCTTTAGGTCGACCTTAACATGGACTTTGTCCTAAGGTTGCCTTGGACATCTAGAGGAAATATTCTATCTTTGTTGTAGTATACCGTTTCAGCAAGATGATGCACTTCATTCTATACCATCAAACTAATGATGCTTTATATATTGCTGATTTGTTTTTGCAGGAGGTTGTTTAACTATATGGAGTATCGAAGACTGTTGTCTTAGATTGGGACACAAAATTTTTGAGCTATTTTTAGAAGACTTTTTAGAGAAGACTTGGAACTAAACTTGTATTCAGCTCCAGTAGCTACCTTCAGACTAATGGTCAGATTGAATTAGTAAACACGACACTAGGTAATCTACTCAGAGCTATCGTGGGAAAGAATTTGAGAGATTAGGATTTATGCCTACCATTTGTGGAATTCACATACAACCAGACTGTCTACAATACTACTGGGAGGATCTTATTCAAGGTTATCTATGGCCTTAATCTAAAAATTCCCCTAGACTTCATCAATACCCCAATAGCTACTGAAGAGAGTCAATCTAGAGTTAATTGAGCCTAACAATTGCATGAGTTACATCAGTCTGTAACTAAGAAGATCGCCAAGTTCAATTAGAGACAGCAAGAAATTGGTAGCTAAGGCCACCAAACTATTTCTTTCTACCCAGGAGACTTGATATGGATACATCTTAGTAGAGAATGATTCCTACAATTGAGATAGAACCAGCTATCTCTTCATGCTGATGGTCTGTTCAAGGTCTTGAGGAAAATTAACTGCAATGCTTACCAAATCAAGTTTCTTGATACTATAAAGTTTCTTCTACCTTCAATGTGTCCGATCTGATCCCTTACTAACCAATAGAAGAAGACTCAGCAAGCACCTTAGAAGAAAGAGTAGAGACCACTTTAGATTTGAGGACAAATCCTTTTGACCCTCAAGCAAATGATAGGAGTCAACCCTTTAGATTAATTACGTGTAGTTGAGTTAGAGGACTCTAAGGACTCGTTCGGAGGATAATAGCTCTAAGTTATAGCTAGGATGGGGAATCCTCTCCCAAGCTAATCTCCTGCCAACCTAACTATCAGATCCTTACATATATTAGATCCACCTTTGTTTAGTGGCAACGTTTTATCCCAAAAAGACGGCCTAAGTGTAACCGAGGTAAGCTCTTGATCTGACCATAAACATTTGATCCTGAATCAAGCTAACTTCTCTTGAGTGGAACTAATTGGTCTCCGACTTGATCTACATCAAGTTGGCCCTTAACCACAAGCATTATTCTTTTTCCACCTACCTTATACCATATTTCTCCCATCCAGATACTAAGAAATACGTATCTTCTAACATAGTATTCTAGAATGATTCTTTCTTTTCAGAACTGAATATTCTTTTTCTCTTTTACCCTTTTTAGTATGATTTATGTAACCTAGTTGTAGAATACCTTTTTGTCTTTTCATACATATAAATAGTCCTAGTGGGCGGGTATATAAACCTCCACTTTCTTGTATACAAACAATCATATCATCAACATTAGATTAATGAAGTATTCTTTTGAGCAACCTTAGTGTTCTCATTACCCTTCATCTCTTATCTATTCCCTTTAGCAAGGAGTAGTGGCGAGTAACTCTTCAGTTCGGATTGGTGAGTCATATCTGGTAAATTGTAAGTCAAGTAGGATTAAGTGGTACGTCATATCTATTTGATAGCTTCTCGGATTTTGCTAACTTTCTTTTGTTTCTTTTTAGTTTGTTTTATTGTGGTGTTTCTCCATGTGTCCAACCCCGAAGGCACATTAAAAACACACTAACTACAATGAAGTAGTTAAGTAAAACAATGAATGATTTCGAGGATGTGACACACTAAGGAAACTCTGCAAACTCACGGCTTAACTCGATATGATGCATGAGTTGGTTCAATGAGGATACTTGCCACCTAGCCTTCCTTAAGGGTTAGGATAGGAGTAAGAAGAGAGAAGTATGCACACTTAGCTCACAAAAAGGGAAGCATATTCAATATCTAATGTATGATGACGTGGTTAACTTTACAATGGCTATTTATACCTGAATGATTAAGGCAATAACTATAAATAGGAATGACTAAAATGGTTAAAGTCTTAAAGAAGTAATGTAAAGGGAAAATCAAGAAAAACGTTTGTCTTATACGGAGGATTCTATCATATGATTGCTTGGATATGTGGCTCTCTATGGATAGGTGATTTTTTCTAGAAGAAGAAGACAAACTATACGATAAGGTTGGTGGTTGCCAAGTTGAGGTGTCAAGTAGACCTAAGGGTCCGTCCGAGAAGTCGTGGGGGTGGAGCATTAGGGTCTTCGGTACTAGTACTACTGAGCTAAAAGTTGGCTTGATCATAATTGAGCATATGTGTGAGGGGTCAAACTATCAGTAGAGCATATTTCAAGTTGACACTCGATTACTAAGAGATGAGAAGTTGCTTGGCTTGGCATATGGAGTTGGTCGGTAACGAGGATCAGCTTATACTTGGTAAGAGTTGGTTGGAATAGTAAAATCCACTTTACTAGTCCATCAAGTCCTCGTGCTCAAGCTCGAGTTAACGGTCCACTATTTTGATTCCTATCAATTGATATCACACTTAACTAAAGGGGGTAGGTTCAAACCACAAGATAGCTTAAAAGAGGAATGAGAGATGAAGGTTAAGCAAGGGTTTCTTGTGCACCGATAATGGATATGATGCATTGATGCCTTACATAAGCTCAAGTCATACTTAATATGATGCATAAGTATGACCGGAGGTCAATCTCTACTATTCTATGCTCAAATGGCTTAGATAAGTGTAAGGGGTAGTAAGAAAGCAGGGAATACTTAACTTACTAATGGATAAAAAAGTTGTATTCTAATGATTGATAATGATCCGATTACTACAAATTAAAATTATGTATGTAGCCTAATTAGGATAAGTCCTAGGTTACTACAAATGACAAAAAAAGATTCCTATCAGAAAAGGGAAAAATACATAATATACAAAGGCAATTCGTTAATCAACATAAAGGGAATATTTGTCTACAAGGATTGTACAAATGTCAGGAAATAGGACATTTGTTTGCTACTTAGTGTAATGGTCCAAATAGTACTATGTTGCAAGTAAAGCTGGTCAGGTTGGTAGCTTAGTAGATCGGCAACAAGTGGGTTCATTGCTCAGCCTTAGACTTGCTTGACCATAAGATATCAGCTTAGTAATAGGTTTGTTGCCTTAGAGGACTCAATGATGAGATAGAGAGAGATCAGAATGGAACAGCTTGGCTAGTCAGGGTAGAGAAGGCCTTGCTCTAAGCTTTCACTCCCTTAGGACAACTTAATGAACCAAGTTGGTGATTCTTATTAGGGTGTGTTCTTAGGGATGAAGATTGACTCAAGGGTAAAGGCATATGGTGTAGACCAGCGATGAACAATGGTAAGTGAGCCCATAGTATCAATATAGATACTAACTTAGGGCATGCATTTGGGGATGGGAATCAACCCATGGATGAGAACATGTGGCATAAGACGACATTAACAAAATACAATTAGAAAAGTGTAGGGAACTTATCATTTTATTAATCATAGCAACATTTACAAATGTACGAACACATTACAAAACTTAGATGAAATATGGCCTCTATTTGTCTACGTTCCAAGCTCTGGGGATGGGTTACCCATTGAAGGTCTCCAGCCTATATGCTCCATTGCTTACATCTTCTTTTACATGCATTAGGTCTTCCCAATGGGGGTCAAGCTTGCCTTGTCTTCATGTGAACCAATTGCCTATAACTTTCTTATTGTAATATCAAGGCACTCGTTGTTACTAAGCCGCCTCTTAAGCATAAACCATGTCACGTACTTCTTTAATAGTGTCACAGCTTCCTTGGAGGGCCATGTTGTTTGCCTTTACATCAAAATTCTAAACCCTTCTCATGAGAAACTCGAGCTTGAAGGGAAGGATAGCTTCTGATACAAAGGTAAGGAGGAATGGGGTTTCTCCTCTAAACATTTTACAAATCATACGATACTCCTAAAGTATGTTGAGGAGCTTATTTGTCCACCTACCCATAACGTGCTCTACCCTTTTGTTTAGGCTATCAAGGATGACCTTATTGATCACCTTGACTTGGCTATTGGTTTAAGGATAAGTGACTGAGGTGTCATAGAGCCATATGTTGTGCTTGTTATAGAACTCTTGAAATTTATTGCTGTCGAACTGTTTGCCATTATTGGTTTTTAGCACATAGCGCACCCTAAAATGGGAGAGAATGTATGTAAGAACAAAACCCTCTATAGCTCGAGCTATGATCGTTGCTATTGCCTGTGCTTTTACCTACTTAATGAAGTAATCAACTACCACCAAAATAAACTGTTGACCTCCAGACGCCTTTAAGGAAGGGCCAGGCACATCTAGCCCCCATTGGGCAAAAGGCCATTAGCTTGTCATAAGATGTAGGTCGGTGCTCAATGTATAGGAGATCAAGGTATGCTTATGGCACTTGTGGCATCTCTTAACCTTAGCTTTGGTATCTTTCTTCATTGTTGGCTAGTAATAGCTTAATCGTAAGGCTTGGATGTACAGAGCTTAGGATTGGATGTGGTTACTATACATCCTTGCATGGAGTTCTTCTAGAGCATGGATACCTTCTTCAAGCTCAAGGCACTTGAGGAGCGGGATGCTCTATCCTCAGTGGAATAGCACATCGTTGGTGAGTGTGTAGTTGGTGGAGGTGTAAGCCAACCTCTTTGCTTCTACTCAATCCTCATATAGTACTCTGATCTTTAGGTGCTCTATTATGGGGTCTATCTAGCAAGACTGGGAATTCGTAGGTCGAATCTCAAGGACCTCTTATTCTCATCCTTCTACATTACACTTAGAGAGATACTGGATGAAGAGTAGTTTATTGCTATCATGTTGTATAAGGACAATGGTAAAGGCTAACTTATACAGCTTATCCACTTCTGAGCTCTTTGTTCGAGTGATTTTGTTGATTTTCTAGGAAGTAAACTCCATAAGGAGTCCTTAGATTACCTACAGGTATTAAATCAGTATTTCTCCCTTAGTTTCGTATTCTCCCTTTACCTATTGGACCATCGACATGGAGTCCGAGTGAATGTCCAATTTTTTGGCTCTAATGCCCTTAGCTATCTTCAGCCCAATGATGAACGCCTCATATTTTGCCTCATTGGGAATCTGAACTTTAATGCATAGAGTATCTTTGTTCATATGGACGTTGCAGGGTTATGCTAACCTTATTTCCCCCTTGAGTAGAGGAGCAATTAACATGGAGAGTCCACATTAGTATATTAATGTCCACCTGTATTTCCTCTTTCTTATGTATTATGTGATGAAATTTGTGAGCACTTGGGCCTTAATTATTTGCCTTGATCGGTATTAGACACCATGGGTGCTTAGTTCAAGGGCATATTTCACCATCCTACTTGAGGTGTTAGGCTTCTATAAGATAGCTATAAGAAATTGATCAGTTAACATAATAATCAAGTAGGCTTAGAAGTATGGCTTGAGCTTATGTACAGCAATGACTATTGTAATGGTAAACTTCTCATTCTTGGTGTATCTAGTTTTGAGCCCTCATAGGATGTGACTCACGTAATATACAAGCTTATGTTCTTGTCAATTTGCTTACATAAGGATTGAGCATAATGCTCTTTCACTGACAGCAAGGTAGATGTATAATTCTTCACTAGAGATGGGCTTTAAGAGCACTGGTTGGCTCTCAAGGAACTTCTTTAGATTATCAAATGCTTATTGACACTTGGTCATCTATTTGAACTCTAAGGGGTTCTTTAAAAGCTTAAAGAATTCCGAGCACTTATTAATGCTTCTAGATATGAAGCAGTTCAAGGTAGCGACTCTTCCTATGAGGCATTGGAGTTCCTTTATTATTTTTGTTGCTGTCATGTCATGAACAGCTTGGATCTTGTTTGGTTTAGCCTTGATTCCTCATTTTGTGACCATGAAGCTAAGGAATTTTCTTGATGTGACCCTAAAAACGCATTTTTCAAGGTTAAGCTTCATTTGGTAATGGCGAAGGGTGTTGAATGTCTCTTGAAGGTCTTCGTTGTGGCATTTCATTTCTTTGCTTTTGACAATCATGTCATCTACATATACTTTGATGCTTCTTTTAATTTGTGGCTTGAATATGGTGGTGACTAATCTTTGGTGCATCGCTCTTACATTCATTAAGCCGAAGGGCATGACCTTGTAGTAGTAAGTGCTAAAGTCTATAATGATTAAGGTGTGAGCCTTGTCCTTAGATGCCATTTGGATTTGATTGTAACCTAAGTAGGCGTCCATGAAGTTGAGGAGAGTGTATCCTATGTGGAATTGATGAGCTGGTCAATGTGAAGATGGAAGCAATCTTTGGGGCAAGCTTTGTTAAGATCAGTGTAATCAAAGCACATTCGTCATTTCTTGTTGGCCTTCTTAGTAAGGATTGTATTTGCAAAACATGTAGAGTACTTTCCCTGCCTTATAAATTAGGCCTATAACAATTTTTGGACTTCTTGTTCAGTTATAGCCTAGCGTTCTAGCACAAAGTGTTGTTTCTTTTACTTTATCAACCGTATGTTGGGATTGACGTTGAGGTGGTAGATTGCATTAGGGATATTGATTATCCTCAGCATGTCTTTAGGTGTAGACATGAAGACATTTGTATTTTGGTGGAGGAAATATGTAAGCTTTATCTTTTTGTTTTTAGAAAGAGCTGTCTCGATTTGAGTGCCAATTCTTAGAGCACTTCCAACCTCAATTTCCTTAGTTTTCTCTACCAGTTCTCCTTCGAGGGTTAGGCTTGTTAGTGATGGACTCAATATTCATGAGGTTATCTTTAGTTTAAGCCTTGATGTAAAAGAAACTAGACAAATTTTGGTCTCTTTAGACTTTACCTACTCCTATTAGTGTCATGAACTTAGCTTTTAGACATCTTTAGCTGGTAAACATGTCAAACTTCGCTATGCTTAGTTGCCTTAGTATTATGTTGTATGGCGACTAGTGATCAATTGCAAGGAAGTCAATAGACTACATAGCAACATATGGGTTGTCACCTATTCATACTGGCAAGGTGATGAGTCCTTTAGCTAGCATAGGTTTGTTGCCCCTAAAGCCTTTAAGGCCGTGTTTGTATGGTTGTAGGGGCTCATCAAGTTGGTCCTTCGTTTGTTTATAGGCATGGTAGAACAAAATGTCAGTTGAACTACCATTGTCCATAAACATTTTTGGTACATCAAAATACCAATCTCGACGTTGATAACGAGAGTATCACTATATGGATAGTTAATGCCATGTTCATTATCTAAGGTAAAGTTGATAGTGATATTTGTCTTAGGCTTCTTAGCTCTAACAAGGTACACTTCATGCTTGGTGGATGTGGAGGTGATATCACTTATACGGCCAAGGCCTCTAAAGATGGTGTCAACTATCCTCATCTATTGCGATGATTTTGATTATCGACAGTATCGTCTCTTTATTGGTTTTGATGTTGCTTTTGAGGTTGTTGTTATTGCTACTCAATTCAACAACACTAGGTTGGTTGCTAGATTTGGTTCCTTTTGTTGATGATTAGGTAGTTGATGTAGCTTTTGCAAATAAAATCTTTAACCACATTCTTGAGGTAGTGGCATTCATTGGTGTTATAACCATGAATGTGGTTGTAGTCGTAGTATTTTCTAGAGTAAGTTGCCTTGGGTGTTTCTTTGACATTAAGAGGTCGAGGGAAATGCTCTCGAACCTTGTATGTGACCTCTCTAAGGGGGCAGTTGAGAGGTGTGTATGAAGGGTAGTCCAAAAATCTTTATTTTTGCTTGTCTCTTCTCTCTTTCAATGATAATGGCTTGGTGTCTCTCAAGCCTAGCTGATATTTGATTGAGCCTCGAACATTATTGTTAGCTTCAAATCTTGCTCTGATGACGTCTTCCTAGGAGACATATTTCTTGGCTATTCTTATGAACTCATTGAGTCTAGCTTATTGAGGGATACTATGTCAAAGAGCTTTTTGGTAGGGTCTACTCCTATGATTAGAGCTAGGAGGGTCATTCTTATGTCGAGCTTGGAGACTTGAAGCTTTGTACGATTAAAGTGTTTTAGGTATGTATGCAAGTACTCTTTGGGGCATAGTCTCACATTACAAAGCATCAATGAATCTTTATGTAAGACTTTGGAGTTAAGGAAGTGGTATTAGAATTTGCTCGCTAAGTTGTCAAAGGACGTAATGGAGCCATCAGCTAAGGTATTGAACTACAATAAGGCTGCCTTTACCAGTGTATTAGGAAAATCCTTACATATGATGGCATCCCATAAGTTGTGGAGGGTCATCATGGGATAGAAGTGGACTAGGTGGTCATTTGAGTAACTTGTTTTGTTGTATGCGTTAAGGTGTGGGAACCTCATGCCTTGAGGTAAGGTCTCTTTAAGGATAAGTGGCGTACATAGGCTTTTTGCAATTGTCAGGCACGATGCTTGGGTTGATCAGTCAACCTTCTTTTGGTTATGCATGCTAGATGTGCGATGGATGTGTTTTTCCAATTCTTTGATGTTCATGTCCTTGAATGCCTTTGTCAAGCCCTATTTCGGTTTTTCTTAATTCAATTTATATTAACCTCAGCTCGTTTAATATAAATTACTTGATATAAAATTAAGAAATTTTTTTTTAAAAAATGTTTAAGAAAATATGTTTGGAGTTGCTAACCAATGAAAATTGATAAAAAAAGAAATTAGGGTTTTTGGAAAAACCCTAATTTAGTAACTAGTTCACAAATTTTCTAAAAAATATTTTTTCAGAAAATTTAGTTAGAGAAATGGGTTAGGAGGCTAACTTATTAAGACAAAAAATTACCATGGAAAAATTAACAAAAAAAAATTAATGGGCCTTTATTTTTAGAATTTTTCTACAAATATGAAAACATGAAAATATGTGAGAATGCATAAAAATGAAATCTTAATTATTTTTTATTACGAAATTTCACTAAAATTGAAAAGAAAACAAAATATTTCCAAATTTTACTATTGCTCCAGAGGTACCTATATATCCGCTAATCGGGATCAAATTGATTGTAGTTCTCATTTTTAGAAATCTTTAATTTGTAGATAAATTTTATTTTTTTGAAAAGTAGCTAAGTTTATGTTTTTAGCTAATTTGTTTTTATTAAGAAAAATCCTAAAAAGAAACCCTAATTTTTGTTGTTTAATTTTGAAAATCCCTAACTAACAAATAATTCAAATTTTATTTAGAAAAAAAAAATGTTTTCTACTTGATAAAATTTTAGAAAGGTCCTAAAGTGTCTAAATACAATTTTTCATGAAATATGCAATTTATATAGAAAACATGCCTAAGATGCCTAAACCATAGAAAATATGCTTAACTATAGAAAAAATATTTAAACTATAGAAAAGATGTTTAAATCATATAATAGATATCTAAACCATGAAAAAGATGTTTAACTATAGAAAAATGTTAATTAAAGATTTTTTTTTTAATTTTATGAAAAACTAACTAAGTTTAAAAAAATTGTTTTTACTAAAAATCCCTAAATGTCAAATTTAAAAAAATGAAAATGAAAAATAATGCAATGTTTAGTCAAATCTCTTAATGTGCGCAATCTAGACATAATTTTTATCCTAAAGATATGCAATTGTACGCTAAAATGTAATTTTATAAAAAAAATGTGATTTATTCTAAAAAGATACAATTTTATCTAAACAAATGTGATTTTTTCTAAAAGATATAACTTTATCTAAAAGATATGATTTTATCTAAAAAATGTGATTTTAACTCAAAAGATTCAATTTCTCCTAAAAGAGGTGTTATTTTCCAAAATGTGAATTTTTATGGTGAATATACAAAATATGTGAAAAAACAAAAAACTATGAACTAATGATATAACACAACAATCTACAAGAAAAACCAATATTAACTTTTATGCACATGAAATAATTAAAGGACTTTAAATAAAACTAATTTTTATAAGATGTGCATGTTAGAAAAAAAAAAAAAAAACATAAAAAATTGGCAATACTTATAATTAAAACCAAAGATGTAGATCATATGGAATCACTATTTGTCAAGGTGTTGTTGATCGTATGCTGTTATGCATGTGGATTGTATTATATATGCATTCAGTATGTGTGCATGAATTGAACATGTGCTCTATATGTGTGCAGTGTTGTACATCTATAATGAGGGTGAGTGGACGTGTGTGAGAGTGAGTGTATAGTATATGCAAGAGATGTGTGTGTGTACACAAATTGTATACTGCAGTGTGTATGTAGGAGATATGTGTACGTGGCGTGATCATAGAGTTTGTGAATTTTGTGTAATTGTAAAATGTGTATTTTTTGACAATCTAATGTCCACTATTTATAGACCATGAACTTGAATCTTTTGGATCTTTTTATTGTGAAAATTCAATTTTAACAAATCTAATTTTCATAAGATATGATAATACCCGATTTAAATTTGTTAATTTCCTTTAAAATTTAATCCAATCTATTTTAAATATCAATTTTCTAGAAACCTCATATTTTATTTGGGCGTCTATCTTGAGCTTGACTTAACCCAACTTAATTAACTATAGCTTACAGCTCACAGCCTATTTAATAAATTTTAAGTCTTTTTTTTTTATCTTAGTTAAAATAATCAAAATTGGACCAATGTCCACATTCATGAGTTTGAATGTAGCTAGACTTTTCTTAAATAGCATTTTTCTATATATTTTATTGTATTCTAACCTAACCCTAAATGACTAGAACACTTTTGATACTTTGTATTTTTTACTTTTTTAAAAAATAAAGGGTAGCAAAAATGGGGTGTTTACAACCTTTGGAAATCGTCTTGGGGACAGGTCTTTGTTGGGCTTGCTTATTATAGAGCGCTCACCTTACATTTGCATTTTACCATGATTGTGTTTTAGCTAATTGTGCAAGTCTTCAGGGGCCTACTAGTCATGTTGAACCTGGTCACGTAAATATGCTAGGTGTGAAGATCATAGATCATTTGTTTTATTTAGTTGTGAGGATGAGCTAGCTATTGCTTCCTCATTTGATCTTTTTTGGGACGTGTTTTTTAGTAGGGCTATGTCCCTATGGAGAGCAACATTTGACTATTGTCCTCAAGTACTTATTGGACAAGTACTTTAAGTTACTGAATTTATAGGTTTAAGTACTTGGGGTAGGGGGTGTTGGTGTACATAGTGGCTAGGGTGATTTATTGCCATCACCCAATTTTAACCTATTATTATCACCTAACTATGAAGCTTATAGATTGTTATTTTTACTTTTAGTCATCTTGCGTGGAGTAGCCTCAAATGGTAGGCACCAAAATGTTGATTGTGGATGAATAAACTATAGATAATAAGGTGTGTTAGGCTTCAATTCCTTATATTTAGTGGGGGGTGGGTAGGGAGGAGGTGTGCTATTTTCGTCAGGCTTCGATCTTAGTTGAACTCCTTGCTCCAAGCCTATATGCAAAAAGCCTCTAATGGATGTGTCTACGAGTGCCCTCTAAGTCATCAAGGAAGACTAAAAGAAACGGAATTAGAAGTTATCCAAGCACTCTAAATCATCAAGGTAGTTGCTCAGGTAGTATTTTGCATGTAAAGAGTAATGTAAGGTGTAAAAGATTCGAATCCTCTTAACTGTTGGCTCTTTATACTATTTATAGTGTAAGGAGAACAATTACCTTAGACATGTATTGGCTCGGGGTTTGTTCATACTTACCACTGGTAGGGGATATGCGCTCGAAGGCAAATAGGTGGCTTTAGGAGTTGGTTGGCCATGACTACGCTAGCGACCACATTTGTAATCTAGAGCTCTGACTTCTTCAAAGTATATTAGGTGTGCTGGCCATATTACGAATGTCAAGCCATAATTAATGAGCTGGGGAAAGATATGCGTACTAAAGACAAATGTGGTCGAAGAGGTGGAAGAGGAGGTACGAGCAACCTACAGGATGTAGGTTGGGCTCGAAGGGAGAACTTGTAGGGATAAGAAATGTCCTTATATAGTGTGCTTGGGCTTAGAGGTGGAATGATCCTTCATATTGGTAATCTCATCCCAGTAATTAGTTCAGTCCTTGAGATCTATGTGCTCGAGGAGTAAGCCTTCACAACATTTGTAGGTAGTCATGATGCCCGAGTAGGGCAGAACGCTTGGACAAGGCGTAGTGTTTAGTTGTCTAGCTACTAATAGGCCTTAAGAGATTCCTACTTGTATTGGGCCTAAAGTCAGCCTGAAACTAGGTATCAACACTTTAGATTTATGTCATTCTGAGTGGAGATATTATTTCTTAAGAAAAAAGAGATTATTCCAAGATCTATTAAAGCAATGTTTCAAATAAGAAAACAACAAACCTATTACTGTTTTGTTGTCACCATATTGCAATTATACTTCTACTAGTCCGTAGCTCCTTCTCATATGATTTTATTTTCCTTGATCAAATTAGAGGCGAATATGAGTAATATAAGTGCTTAGCAAATTGTAGAAGGTAATTTTTCCATCCTTATGCTTTCGTTTGTTTCCACTGAAATTTGTAAACTAATGTAATCCAAATAGTATTAGCAAAATTGCATGGAAATCATCTAAAATGAATTGAAATGTGTTGCAGACCATAACCAAGAACAGACAAGGCTAGTTGCAATGATAGGTCTAAGCTTGCTGAAAGCTTGAAAAAGGAGGTGGTAGGAATGTACAAGAGAACAAAAACGACTGGAAAAGGTAGGCAAACCCATGAACAATTCCAATGGATATAATACACTAATGGAACTTTTGATGACTTACAACATAATCTGATATCATGCATAAATTGGTTCGATGAGGTTACTTGCCACCTAGCTTTGCTTAAGGGTTAGGATAAAAGTGAAATAAGAGTAAACAACAGTGCTTACATAAAGAAGGAATATTTAATTTTATTAATGATAATTAGATAATCCTTGTGGTTATAAATATAAGGGTATTTATATCTAATAAGTTAGGGCAACTTACCTAAAAAGGGAAAAGACAAAAAAAGGGTATTACCTTAAAGAAGTAATGTATAATAATATAAAAGGGTAAAAATGAATATTCAAGATAAGTAATGATTAGTGAAGCAGATTCTACATGTGGTCCTGTACACATGGCATTGATACATTAGTGAGGCCGTTGGAGGATGTAGACAAAAGTGCACAATTAGGTTGCTTATTCAAGCAGGGGTAGCTGATTAGTCTAGGGTCTATCTGTCATCCTTTCAGCAAAGTGATGTTGAGATACTAGATGGTTTGGACATGGCTAAATAGATAAGCGAGAGTTGGTAGATTTATCGGCACTTAACACCTCGGCACATAACTTCCAAGAAATGAATAATCATACGGCTTGTCATAAAGAGTTGATTGGCAATTCAGAGTAACTCGGCCTCGGCAGAAGTTGGCTGGAGCAAGAGGATTCATCTTGTTAGTCCCTTTAGCCCTCGGTCTCGGTTGCAGGTTAAAGGCCCAATAGCTTGATTTGTATCATTCCCTTCGAGTTGATTTGGATTTAGGATCAAATCCAAATGCTCTTCAATCAGTTCTCTGTTAAGGTTATATAGACTGAGGTCGACTATGTTAAAGATGTTAGAAACTCAATAATCTTTAGGCAATTCTAACCTATAGGTGTTGTTATTGATCTTTTGGAGGATTCTAAAAGGTCTTTTAGCCCTTGCAGAAAGTTTGTTCCTCCTCTTGCTCGAGAACCTTTCCTTATTGATATGAAGCCATACTAAGTCTCTCGGTAGGAATTATTTGACTGTCCTACCCTTGGTCCTCTCTCCCATTCTTCTAGCAGCTTGGACAATTTGCTGAGTGACTTTGTTGTAGATGTACTGAAGGGACTGTGCTCCGGCTTTCACGTTTAGGTCTTCTTGCTCGGATTCTGGCATAGGGGTGTAATCGAGGGGTAACTCGAGATTAAGTCCATAGATAACCTCGAAGGGTATCTATTTGGTGGTGTCATGTACCATCTAATTGTAAGCAAATTCAACCATTGGCAAGCAGATATCCCAATTGGCTAAGTTCTTACCCATTGTAGCTTGGAGTAGTGATCCTAAAGTACGATTAACTACCCTTATTTAGCCATCAGTTTGGGGATGACAAGAGGCATTGAATAGTAGCTTAGTCCATATCCAACGCTATAAGGCCCTCTAGAAATAGCTTAAGAACTTTAGGTCTCTATTGTGTAACCGTATAATCTCTTGCAAGAAAAGAGAAGTAATAGCTAAAGCATCATTAGTTTTTTAGTAGGGCACAAAGTGTGCTATCTTGCTGAACTTATCTACGACGACCATTATAGAATCTTTATCTCGAATGGTCCTTAGTAATCTAAGAATAAAGTCTATACTCAATTTGATCCATGGTTTCGTCGGAATAGGCAAAGGCATTGCTTTCCTTTGCTTAGCCTGGCACTTAGTCGTCTTGCACATGGCATAGCTTTCAACAATTCAGTGCACATCTCACCTCATTCTTGGCCAAAAGGATTGACCATTTAGTAATTCATATGTCCTTTTCTCCTTAAGTACTTAGACAATCCTCGACTGTGGGCTTCATTGATCAGTAGCTCCTGAAGTGAATAGGCTGGCACGCATAATTTCCCTCCTCAGAACAAGTATCCCTCTTCCATATGATACTTGTCCATTGTCTTTCCATTGATACAATGCATAAGCATAGGCATAAAGTATAGATCTTTAGAATACTGCTCTTTGATACTTGTAAACCTAAATAGCCTAATCTACAGTTCAGTTAAAAGCTTATGTTTTCTCAAAAGAGCATTTGCAGCTACATTACTCTTTCCTTACTTGTATTTTATCACAAAATTAAACCCTTCAAGGAATTCAACCCTTCTCGCCTATCGCTTCGACAACTTGGTTTGACTTTGGAGGTACCTATAGGGCTTATGGTTAGTATAGATGACAAATTCTCTCAACAGTAAATAATGCTGCCATACTTACAGTGCTCGAATCAACGCCAAGAGTTCTTTGTCATACATGGAGTAATTTAACTAAGGTCCTTTGAGCTTCTCATTATGGTAGCAATTGGTCAATCATCCCGCATTAGGACAGTACCTATTCTAATACCTGATACATCACATTTTAGCTCAAATATTTTCTTAAAGTTAAGCAGAGCAAGTATAGGGATGGAGGTAAACTTTTCCTTAATCTTAGCAAAACTTCTCTCCTTCTTTTCTCTCCATTGGAAGTCGATGTTATTCTTTATTAGCTTAATAAGAGATGCAGCAAGGGTGTTGAAATTTTGGATGAATCTTCTATAGAATGAAGCTAGTCCATGGAAACTTCTCATGTTGACATAAGTAATAGGAGTTATCCACTCAACGATTGCTCTTACCTTCTCATCATCCACTTGTAAGCCTCCTCCATTGACTACATAGCCTAAAAATAACACTTCCTCTTAGCAAAAGCAACATTTCTTCATATTGTCGACTAATCTCTTGTCATGGAGGATATTTAGTACAACTTGAAGATGTTCACAGTGACTCCGCATGTCAGCACTATACACAAGGATGTTGTCAAAGTACACCATAACATACTTCCTTATTAGATGCCTCAACACATGGTTCATCAGTCTCATAAAAGTGCTTAGGGCATTTGACAAGCCGAAGGGCATGACCATCTATTCATAAAGTCCATGTCGAGTTTTGAATGCTGTTTTCCACTCATCTCCCATCCTCATGCGAATTTGATGGTGATGCGTCTCTAGGGTCGTACATATAGAGAAGCAACACAACAAATGAACCGAAAAGGAAACAGAAAAGAAACTAGCAAAGTCCAGGCAACTACTGTACTGATAGGATACACCATTTGACCCTATTCAGCTAACAATCTGCCAAATGTGACATACCAGTTCAAATTGAAGGGTCACTTGCTACTATTCCTTGCTAAAAGGAATAGAGAAGAGTTGAACAATAATGAGAACATTAGGGTTGCTCAAAGAGAATAATTCTGTATTGAAAGTTAGATGATTGTCTGCATACAACGAAAGTAAGGGTTTATATACTTGCCCATTAGGGTTATTTTACGCATATGGAAAGACAAAAGGTATTTTACAATTACGTTACATTTATCATACCAAAAAGGGGTAAAAAGGACAAAAAAAAAATCCAGTATGGAAAAGAAAGAATTATTCTGGAACATTGTTAGTAGGTACGTGTTACTTAATGGTTGTACGTCAGGAGTATGATACATAGGTAAAAGTAGGAAGTGCTGGGAGTCAAGGGTTAACCTAATCTAGATCAAGTTGAGAGTCAATTGGCTTGGAAAAAAGGTTAGTTGTCTTGAAGTTAGACACCAATAGGTCAGGTCGGTAGCTTGACTTGGCTAATTTAAGGGCTATCTTCTGGATTAGGACTTCGTTGTTAGACAGGAGCATGTTGGACATGCGTAAGGGTATGAGAGACAGCTCGGCAGGAGGTCAGATTGGGATAGGAGTCCCCGTCTTGGCTATGGATTAGAGTTAGTATTTTTTGTACGAGCCCTTGAAGTCCTTTAGCTCGGCTTCTTATGATTGGTCTAAGGGGTTAATTCCTATCATCTGCTTAAGGGTCAAAGAGATTTATCTTCAAATCTGAAGTGATTTTTGCTTCTTCTTTTAAGGCGCTCACAGGGTCTTCTACTCGTCAATGGGGAATCAAATTAGATACATTGAAGGTAGAAGAGACTCCATAGTCATCAGGCAACTCGATCTGGTAAGCATTGCAGTTGATCTTCTTCAGGACCTTGAATAGGCTATTAACTCGAAGAGATAGTTTATTTTGTCTTAAGTACGAAAATCGTTCTTAGTTGAGGTGAATACATACTAAGTCTCCTAGCTAGAAGGAAATAGTTTGACGGCCTCGGTTGCTAATCTCTTGTTGTCTTTAATTGAACTTGGCAATCTTCCCCATAATAGACTGGTGTAGCTTATGCAATACTTAGGCTCAGTCCACTTTGGATTGACTTTCCTTAGTAGCTGCTGGGGTATTGATCATATCCAGGGGAATGGTAGGGTTAATGGCATAGATGGCCTTAAATGGGGTCTTCCTAGTAGCGCTATGGATAGTTCGGTTGTATGCGAACTCTACAATAGGTAGGCACATATCCCAATCCCGTAGGTTCTTTCCTATGACAGCTTTAAGTGGATTACCTAGTGTCTTGTTTACCACTTCAGTTTGGCCATCAGTCTGAGGGTGGCTACTGGAGTTGAATATAAGTTTAGTCCCAAGTATTCTCTAAAGAGGTTTCCAAAAATAGGTCAAGAATTTTGTGTCTCGATTTGAGATAATCGTCTTTGGTACTCCGTGTAGTTGGACAATCTCTTGCAAAAATAAATCAGCAATATATAAAGCATCGTTTGTTTGATGGCACAGAATGAAGTATGCCATCTTGCTAAAGCGATCCACTGCAACAAAGATAGAATCTTTTCCTCTAGGTATCTGGGGTAACCCTAAGACAAAGTCTATGTTGAAGTCGGCCCATGATAAGTTAGGCATTAGTAAAGGCATTTACTCTCCATGGGGTTCTCTCTTCCCCTTAGCTTGCTTACATACTTCACAACTACCAACTACCTTATAGATATCCTTAGCTAAACTTGGCTAATAGAAGTTCTCCTTCAATAGATCGGTGGTCTTAACCTCCCCAAAGTGGCCTGAAAGTCCATTGCTATGAGCTTCTCGGACCAATAGTTCTCGTGTAGAGTAGTTTGGCATACATAGTTGGTGGTGCTTGAACAAATAGCTGTCCTTAAGATAATATCCTCCAATAACTACCCCTGCTTAATACTACTCAACAATGGGACCCAAGTGAGGGTCGGTAGCATATTACTCCTTGATAAGTAAGAATCCCAATAATTTTGTTTGCAAAGTGGTCAGCAAAGTTTATCGTCATGATAGAGTGTTGGCGACCACATTTATATTCCCCTTCTTGTACTAAATGACGTACGAGAACCCTTCTATGAATTCTAACCATTTGGCTTACCTCTTCAAAAGCTTGCTTTGACTCCTTAGATGCTTCAATGATTCGTGGTCAATGTAAATAACAAACTTTTGTGGCAATAGGTAATGTTGCCAAATAGTAAGGGTTTAGAAAAGGGAGTATAACTCCTTCTTGTACACAGAATAGTTTAGGGTTGGGCCACTTAGTTTCTCACTATGGTAAGCGACGGGCCGTCGTTCTTACATTAGGATAACACCAGTTCCAACTCCCAATGTGTTGTACTCCAGTTCAAAGGGCTTGTCAAAATCTAATAGTAATCAGACAAGGGTCAAGGTGAGCTTCTCCTTGATCTCCTTAAAGCTTCGCTCAGCTTGATCACTCCACCTAAACCCTTCATTCTTCTTCGTCAGCTCAGTTAATGGGGCGGTTATTATATTGAAGTCCTTAATAGATTACCTATAGAAAGAAGCTAGGCTATGGAAGCTTTAGACTGTAATGATATTCTTTGGCGTTGACCATTCCAGAACAGCTCGGACCTTTTCCTCATTTGCTCGGATTCCTTCTCCTAACACTACAAACCCTAGGAATATCACTTCTCTTTGGCAAAATATGCATTTCTTTACATTTCCATACAACTTCTTAGCTCTGAAAATGTCAAATACTTCATGAAGATGTTGAACATGGTCGTTCAGGTCGGCACTATATACTAGTATGTCATCAAAGTATACGACAATATATCTTTTGATCAGAGGGCGCATCACATGGTTTATTAACCTCATGAATGTGCTTGGTGCGTTAGTAAGTTTGAACAAAATAACTAACCATTCATAGAGTTCGTGCTTAGTCTTAAAGGTAGTCTTCTACTCGTCTCCCAGTTTCATACGAATCTGATGGTAACCACTTCATAGATCAATCTTTGAAAATATCCTTGCATTATGAAGCTCATCTAACATGTCATTGAGCCTTAGTATGAGCTATCTGTACTTGATAGTAATTCTATTGATTACCTGGCTGTCGATGCACATGGGCTATGATCCATCCTTCTTTAGGATGAATAAAGCTAGTACAGCACAAGGGCTCATGCTCTCCTTTACATATCCTTACTCAATAAGTTTTTCCATCTGTCTTTTCAACTTAGCAGCTTGCTTAGGATTCATCCTATATGCAGGTCAGTTCAGTAGGGCGGCGCCTGGCTGTAGATCGATACAATGCTCGATGCCTCAGACTAGTGGCAGTCCTTTAGGCAATTCTTTCGAAAACAGATTAAAAAACTCATTTAGTATGCTTCGGATCTCTTCTAGAACATTTTGTGACTCCTTCATCTCCATGAGTCTCCTAATCAGCAAGAACATTGGTTCATTAACCTTCTTGGCAAATCAGAGCTCTCTTCAGCTTATCACCAAAGCTTTCTTCTTACTAGCTTGAATGAGTTAGTTATGAGCCTCATTCACTTGTGACGGGGTTAGGGGTTGCAATACAATCTTCCTTCCATCCTTAACAAAGGCATAGGTGCTTTTATACCTATTGTGAGTGACATGTCAATCAAACAACTAAGGTCATCCAAGCAACAGATGTGAAGCTCCCATAAGGACGTCATCGCACACTACTTCATCCTTGTACACATTCCCAATACTAAATGGCACGGTCACCTATTCAGTTACATGTAAAGTACCCTTATCATGAAGCTAGTGTAGCTTGTGGGGTTGAGGATGCTTTGAGGTCAGCAAACCCAACCTTTACATAAAGGAATGTGCAATGACATTAGTACAACTTCCTCCATCTACGATGATTGTGCACAGTTGGCCTCTAATGATACACTTGGTATGAAATAGGTTCTCTCTCTGGTCCTCCTTAGAGTTTAGTAGGGAACTCAAGACTCACCTTATTTTTATGGCCATTACTTCTCCTTGGTTAGCATAGACATTGGTTTCCTCTTCTTCTTCTACCTTAGATTCTCTAACATTCGCTTCTTCCTTAGGGTTACTCTTGTCAGTACTATCCACTACATCTCTTCGGAGTACCATAATACGCCAGTTTAGGCATTCCGTGGCCATGTGTCCAAAGCCTAAGCATTTAAAACACTTCACCTTGTTGGTCTTCAGTCTGAATGGTTGACCTTTCTCATAGGTTCTCGAGGTCGACCTAGCCTTGGGTTGGCTTGACTGTCTTATTCGGCCTTACTAATCTGCTCGATGTTCCTCAGGTCTGTCATTCCTTTCCTCAGCTCGGTATGGCCTCCTCGAGTTGACTTGAATAGGTTAGCGCGATATAGGAGCTCGAGAGAATGTTTGCCCAGGTTGGCTCGAAACATTTCTCCTCTACTTTTTAACCCTCTACGCTATCTTGATGGCTTTGTCTGAGGTATAAAATCTTTGTACTTCTACGATATTACGAATTCAGATCTGAGTTCAGAAATAAACCTTGATACGGTGTGTGCTTCTAGCTCTTCTACGTCAGCTTGGATCATAAGCATCTGGAATTCCCTAACATAGTCATCAACAAATCGACTCCTTTGGCAAAGCTCTTGCAATTTGGTAAACGTATCTTGTAGGTACGTTTTAGGCACAAATGTACCTCTTAACAACCTTTTCATCTTGTCCTAAGTTTTGACACCTCGTCTCCTATCTCTAGCCCTGGCGGCATTCAAATTCTTCCACCACATGGTGATGTCTCTAGTAAATTGCAACGTAGCAAGTTAGACTTTGACTACATCCTCATAATAGTAACATTCAAACACCTTCTCAACCTTCTCTTCCTACTCCAAGTATTCATTTGCATCTCCACCTCTATCGAAGAGTGAGATTTGCCCTTAACATTGTCTAGCCCTCGAGGAACTCAACGTCCTTGTCCCTGTGTTTGGTAATAATCAACTTCTTCTTCACTAAACTCTTCAACATCCATCTCCTCATTATCCTCCCTAATCTCCTCTAACTCTAATCTTTGTCTCGTAGCTCCTCTAGCTTGAGGAGGTCGAACTAGGTGATTGGTTCGATTAACTTGGTTATAGTATCTCTTAGGGGTGCTATCTTATGGGTTTTGTTGCTGAATACCTTGGGGTTGTTGCCTATTAACTTGTATTACAGTGACTAGACTCTCAACAAGGTTTGTGAGTCTATTAAGTTTATCATCAATAGACCTTGGGGTATTACTACTATTATGACATTGACCAAGTTGAGCACCACTATCCTGGTTACCAATAACTCCTTGAATACTTGAATCTGACATAGCATAATACCTCTTCGAACAGTTTAATAAACTATTAACAAACTTGCTTTATTGTTGCAATGGAAAACGGAGGAAAATAGAATATCAATGAAACCACACTTACGAACACTCAAACACACTATAGTAGCTATGGAAGGAATATAATAGCCATTAATAGTAAAGTGGACTGAAACTTCATTGCAACTCCACACACTCCCTCGTGGAACCATGCTATGATACTAGTGAAGCTGATGCGTCTCCAGAGTCGTATACACAAAGAAGCATTACAATAACTAAACTAAAAAGGAAATAGAAAAGAAACCAGCAAAGTATGGGCAGCTACCAAGTGGATATTGACACACCATTAGACCTTACTTGGCCAAAAATCCGCCGGATGTGACATATTGGTCCGAATTGAAGGGTCACTCGTCACTACTCCTTGCTAAAGGAAATAGATAAGAGTTGAACAATAACAAGAACACTAAGGTTGCTCAAAGAGAATAATTTTGTATTGAAAGTTGGATGTTCTTCTGCATACAAGGAAAGTGGGGGTTTATATACTTGCCCACTAGGGTTATTTTACACATATGAAAAGATAAAAGGGTATTTTACAATTACGTTATATTAATCATACTAAAAAGGGGTAAAAAGGAAAAAAAAAATATCTAGTATGGAAAAAAAAGAATTATTCTGAAATGTTGTATCAGAAGGTACATATCACTTGATGACTGTACATCAAGAGTATGATACATAGGCAAAAACAGGAAGTACTCGATGTCAGGGGCTAACCTGATTTAGACCAGGTGAGGAGTCAATCAACCTACTAAAAAGGTCAGCTGTCTTAAAGTCAGACGCTAGTGGGTTAGGTTGGTAGCTTAACTTAGCTAGTTCGGAGGCTACCTTCTAGATTAAGACTCCGCTGTTGGGCAGGAGTATGTTGGACACACGTAAAGGTTTGACAGACAAGTCGGCAAGAGGTCAGACTAGGATAGGAGTCCCCATCTTGGCTATGGCTTAGATTTAGTATTTTCCATGTGAGCCCTTGAAGTCTTCTAGCTCGACTTCTTATGATCAGTCCAGGGTGTTGATTCCTATTAGATGGTAGCTAGACTTTAGATTGATTTTGCTAAAGATCTTAGCTCCACTCAATTCACCAACATGTCCTCCAATTGCGAGATTGGATACTTGTATTTGATAATGATTTTGTTCAAAACTTGACTATCAATGTACATTCGCTAGGTTCTATCCTTTTTTGGTACTAGAAGTGTCAACAGAACACAAGGGTTGAGACTCTCTTTAACATACCGTCTCTCTAGTGATTCATTGACTTGGCGTTCAAGTTTAGATGCCTATTCAGGACTCATCTAGTATGCTAGCTTATTCAACAGTGCAACTCTAGGTATTAAGTCAATGTAATGTTCAATGCTTTGGAGTAGTAGTAATCCCTTGGGTAACTGTTTTGGGAATAGGTTAGCATATTCATCCAGTAACGCTCATACTTCATAGGGGAGTTCACCCTACTCCTTCATCTTTAGTAGATGCCTGACCAACATAAGGGTTGGCTCATCAGCATCGACGGCCTCTTGGAGTTTGGCTCTACTCATTATTAGAGCCTTCTTTGATCTATAAGTGAGTTTGGCTTGCAGTTTATTAACTTCACTTGGTGGCATCGGGTTAAGTGTGATCTTTCGGCCATCCTTCTCGAATGTATACATGTTTCGGTATCCATCATGGATAACTCTCATGTCAAACAACCACGGTTTACTTAGCAATATGTGGGAAGCGTACATAGGCAGTACATCGTAGAGAATCTAGTTAAAGTAATTTCCAATAGTGATTGGCAGTAGGACTTGCTGAGTGACATGTAAGGCTCCTTTCTTACTCAACCAGTGCAACTTGTATGGCCTTAGATGTGCAACAGTCAGCAAATTCAATTTCGTAATAAGATTGGTTGATGCCACATTGGTGTAACTACCACTATCTATAATGAGGGTACACACTTGATCATTAACCTTGCATGTGGTATGAAACAAATTCACTCTCTACTCCTCCTCATATGAAGGCTCCATGTTCATTGTACATCTAATAATAGTCATCAATCGATCCAAGTCCTCGGCAAACATATCCTCCTCAATAAGTTCTTCCTCAGTGGTGCTCTCTTCCTCCTCCGGTTCTTCATCTGTACTTTCTACCTCCAACATCGGGATGTCTCCCTTAAGTACCATAGTTCTTCTATTCAGGTACTGAGCAGCCATATACCTAAAACCTTAATACTTGAAGCATTTGATCTGGTTCGTCTTCCTACTAGATCCTTACCCTTTCTCATAAGTTTGAGTTGGCATGTCACTATCGAGTTAGCACGTCATTGTCAAGTCAGCCCTTATGTTCAACTTGGGCATCCACCCTTCGAATCTGCTTGGTACTTGATTGAGTTCGATGACTTCCCTATACTGGTCGGCTAGTCGGCAATCTTGCTAATACTCAACCTCTTCTCTACCTTTTTACTCACTAAGCTATTTTGATGGCTTCATCCATTGTAGTAAATCGTTGGAGCTCCATAATGTCCTAAACATCACCTCTTACTCCCTATCGAGGCCAAGTACTTCCTTGTTGAGTCACCCTTCATGCGAAGTTGAATGACTGCCCATCTCTCTATAGTGAGCCAAATTGAGGAATACTTACTTAAGCTTAAGCCATCTAATGACTTGGCATCTACCTTATCGAGAAGTTAAGATAGAGAGACTCCGGGTTGATTAAGATACCCCTACTCGGATAAGTAAGCTGTCTGTGCTTTTTGTTCACATCTTCTAACAGCCTTGCCAATGTGGCATCTCTACATATACAGTATCATGCATAGAATCTATTGCACCAATGATTGTTTTCCTCGTATATTCATTTTTACTCTTTTTATACCTTATACATTACTTCCTTAGGAAATGCCCTTTTTGTCTTTTCCCTTTCTGAGCAAGTTACCCTAACTTATAGGTATAAATACCCTTGTACTTGTACTTAGAAGGAGAACTCAAATTACCATTAATATACTTTTGTGTTTTCTTCCTTACGTAAACACTTTATTTACTCTTGACATCACTCTTATCTTAACCCTTGAGCAAGGTTAAGTGACAAGTAACCTTACTAGAGTAATTCGTGTGTCATATTTAATTATACCGTAAGTTCTTGGAAGTTCCATTGGTGTGTCATATTTTCTAGAGCTATTCGTGGGTATTGCTTACTTTCTCATTCGTAATTATCATTTTACGCGTTCCCATCACTTCTGTTTCGAGCTTTCTACAAGCTTGGACCCATTTAGTGACCAGCCTTATCTATTCTTGGTCACAGTTTACATCATCTTGGTATCAGAGTAGAGGTTTTGTTTTAGTTGTTAGTTTTTCTGAAGTTCTGTTTATACTTTGTTTTGCGTATGCTAAACAAAGCCAGTTACTGTATTCATCTTAGATGCTATATTTGCTAGTTATTAATTTCCTAAAGTGTTTGTTTGAACTTTGAATCTGTGGAGAAAATTATAAACCTAAGTGTGAATGTTTGTATGGGAGATGATAATAGTGGAGTTGTTTACTATGGACGACAGTCTTAAGAAACCCCTAAAAGTACTAATGAGAGACTTGATGAGGTGGTTAACCTCTTAGTAGATCTGACTCAAACTATTTATGTGCTAACCTGTCGACCTACTGAAGCAATGCAAAATACCCTATAAGATGCTTAACCTGTTAAAGGTCAAAACCCAGTTCAACTAGTTTAAGATGGAGGAGTAGGTGGACAAGTAAGGTGAAGGATGGACCTTAGAGAACTTGATGAAAAGGATGAAGAAGAGTATGTTGAAGAAATGTGCGTATAAGTCCCTAAAGCATCTGAACATGTGAAGCTTTGGATTTCGAGCTTCAATGGATCTGAGAATGCTGATGAATATTTTGAGTGGGAAGAGAAAGTAGAGCGTATTTTTTATTATTATCATTACGAAGATTACAAGAAAGTGAGAACCGCTGCTGTTAAGTTCTTTAAATATGCCGCCATGTAGTGGAAGAATTTCCAATCCATAGGGAGACAAGAAGGCTATCGAGAGATTGATGCTAGGCCTGCATTGCAGAGAGTACTCAAAAATAGATTCATGCTAGAAACTTATCTTTAAGATACTTTCACTTAGCATTATGAGCTAAGATAAGGAGGCTAGATTGTTGACAAGTATGTTCAAGGATTTCAAATGCTAATGATCCGTTGTGAATTGGAGGAACCATTAGCTTGAATGGTCTCAAGATTCATTATTGGGTTGAGAGGAGACATTTGAGATATTATGGAGCTCTAATGATTTGACACAATGGATGAAGCTATTAAGATTGCCTAGCGAGTAAAAAGGCAAAGGAGGAGTTGACTAACTGACCTGGAAAGGCAAGCCACTAAGCTCAGTTAAGTACCAACTCGAGCCGAAAGATTGATGTCTGAGCCAAGCAGAAAGGCTAACCTAATGGTGAAGTGCTGACCCAAACTTGTGAGAAGGGCTAAGGGTCTGGCAGGAAGATGAGCTAGATCAAGTGCTTTAAGTGCTAAGGGTTCAAACATATGGCTGCTTAGTGCTTGAACCGCAGGATAATGGTCATCAAAGGAGACATCCTAAAGTTAGAAGTAGATAGTACGGATGAGGAACCCGAGGAGGAGGAGGTCCCTACTGAGACAGAAAATGCCAAGAAAGAGATGATTGAGGAGGACGTGTTTCCTAAGGACTTGGATAAGTTACTTGTGGTTATCCGATGCACTATGAACATGGAACCCTCACGAGAGGAAGAGCAAAGAAAGAATTTGTTCCATACCACTTATAAGGTGAATGATGAGGAGTACGCCCTTATCATAGATAGTGGAAGTTGCACCAATGTTGCATCAATTGATCTTGTTTCAAAATTGAAGTTGCCATCTCTTGCACATCCGAGGCTATACGAGTTGTACTAGTTGAGTGAGAAAGGAGCATTATACGTCATTCAGCAAAAAATACTACTGATTATTATAGGGAATTACTCAAACCAGATTCTTTGCGACGTACTACCTATGTATGCCTCATATGTATTGCTAGGAAGACCGTGGTTGTTTGATAGGAAGGTCACCCATGATGTCTACAAGAACACGTACATGTTTAAGAAGGATGATTGGACAATTAAATTGAACTCAATGCTGTCAAGAGAAGTCAACAAATTGTAGAAAAAACTTACTCGCGGATTGAAGAAGGCTATGGTGATTAGTAGAGCTGAGCTTCAAGAGGCCATCAACATTGACAAATCGACCCTTATGTTGGTCAGGCACCTATTAGAGATGAAGGAGCAATGCAAATTACCTCGGGAAATCAAGGAGTTGCTAGATGAGTATACCGACCTGTTCTTAGAGTAGTTACTTGAGGGGTTACCCTAAACTTGAGGCATAGAACATTGCATTGACTTAGTACTCGATACCGCATTGTCAAATGAGCTAGCTTATCGGATGACATACTAGTATATAATGCCGACCTGAATGACCATGTTCAATATCTTCACGAAGTATTAGACATTTTGTGAGCTGAGAAGTTATATAGGAATGTAAAGAAATACATGCTGGAAACTTATTTTTAAGATACTTTCACTTGGTATTATGAGCTAAGACAAGGAGGCTGGATTGTTGACAAGTATGTTCAAGGATTTTAAATGCTAATGATCCATTATGAAGTGGAGGAACCACTAGCCTGAACGGTCTCAAGATTCATTATTGGGTTGAAAGGAGACATTCGAGATATTATGGAGCTCTAATGATTTGACAATGGATGAAGCTATGAGGATTGCTAGCGAGTAGAAAGGCAAAGGAGGAGATGACTAACAACCAGGATGCTGACTAACCGACTTGGAAAGGCAAGCCATTGAGCTTAGTTAAGTACTAAGTCGATCCAAAAGATTGATGTTCAAGCCAAGCAGAAAGGCCAACCTAATGGTGAAGTGCTGACTCGAACTTATGAGAAGGGCTAAGGGTCTGGTAGGAAGATGAGCCAGATCAAGTGCTTCAAGTGCTAAGGGTTCAAACATATGGCTGCTTAGTACCTGAACCATAGGATAATGGTCATTAAGGGAAACGTCCTAAAGTTAGAAGTAGATAGTACAGATAAGGAACCCGAGGAGGAAGAGGTCCTTACCGAGATAGAAAATGCCAAGAAAGAGCTGATTGAGGAGGACGTGTTTCCTAAGGACTTGGACAAGTTACTCGTGGTTATTCGATGCACTATGAACATGGAACCCTCACGAGAGGAAGAGCAAAGAGAGAATTTGTTCCATACCACTTGCAAGGTGAATGATCAGGAGTACAGCCTCATCGTGGATAGTGGAAGCTGCACCAATGTCACATCAACTGATCTTGTTTCAAAATTGAAGTTGCCATCTCTTGCACATCCAAGGCTATACAACTTGCACTAGTTGAGTGAGAAAGGAGCATTATACGTCATTCAACAAAAAATACTACTGATTATTATATGGAATTACTTAGACCATATTCTCTACGCTGTACTACCTATGTATGCCTCATATGTATTATTAGGAAGACTGTGGTTGTTTGATAGGAAGGTCATTTATGATGTCTGCAAGAATACGTATAAGTTTAATAAGGATGATCGGAAGATCACATTGAACTTGATGCTATCGAGAGAAGTTAACAAATTATAGAAAAAACTTACTTGTGGATCAAAGAAGGCTATGGTGATTAGTGGAGCTGAGCTTCAAAAGGCCATCAACATTGACAAATCGACCCTTATGTTGGTCAGGCGCTTATTAAAGATGAAAGAGCAATGTGAATTACCTCGGGAAATCAAGGAGTTGCTAGATGAGTATACCGACCTGTTCTTAGATTAGTTACTTGAAGGGTTACCCTAAACTTGAGGCGTAGAACATTGCATTGACTTAGTACTCGATACCGCATTGCCGAATAAGCTAGCTTATCAGATGACATACTAGTATATAATGCCGACCTGAATGACCATGTTCAATATCTTCACAAAGTATTAGACATTTTGTGAGCTAAGAAGTTATATGGGAATGTAAAGAAATACATGCCGGAAACTTATCTTTAAGATACTTTCACTTAGCATTATGAGCTGAGACAAGGAGGTCGGATTGTTGACAAGTATGTTTAAGGATTTTAAATGTTAATGATCCATTGTGAAGTGGAGGAACCACTAGCCTGAACGGTCCCAAGATTCATTATTAGGTTGAGAGGAGACATTCGAGATATTATGGAGCTCCAATGATTTGACACAATGGATGAAGCTATTAGGATTGCCCAACGAGTAGAAAGGCAAAGGAGGAGCTGACTAACAACCAGGATGCTGACTAACTGACTTGGAAAGGCAAACCACTGAGCTTAGTTAAGTACTAAGTCGATCCAAAAGATTGATGTTCGAGCTAAGCAGAAAGGCCAACCTAATGGTGAAGTGCTGACCTGAACTTATGAGAAGGGCTAAGGGTCTGGTAGGAAGATGAGCCAGATCAAGTGCTTCAAATGCTAAGGGTTCAGACATATGGCTGCTTAGTACTTGAACCATAGGATAATGGTCATCAAGGGAGACGTCCTAAAGTTAGAAGTAGACAGTACAGATGAGGAACCCGAGGAGGAAGAGGTCCTTACCGAGATAGAAAATGCCAAGAAAGAGCTGATTGAGGAGGACGTGTTTCCTAAGGACTTGGATAAGTTACTCGTGGTTATTCGATGCACTATGAACACGGAACCCTCACGAAAGGAAGAGCAAAGAGAGAATTTGTTCCATACCACTTGTAAGGTGAATGATCAGGAGTACAGCCTCATCGTGGATAGTGGAAGCTGCACCAATGTCACATCAACTGATCTTGTTTCAAAATTGAAGTTGCCATCTCTTGCACATCCAAGGCTATACAACTTGCACTAGTTAAGTGAGAAAGAAGCATTATACGTCATTCAACAAAAAATACTACCGATTATTATAGGGAATTACTCAAACCATATTCTCTACGCTGTACTACCTATGTATGCCTCATATGTATTACTAGGAAGACCGTGGTTGTTTGATAGGAAGGTCATCTATGATGTCTACAAGAATACGTACATGTTTAATAAGGATGATCGGAAGATCACATTGAACTTGATGCTATCGAGAGAAGTTAACAAATTATAGAAAAAACTTACTCGTGGATCAAAGAAGGCTATGGTGATTAGTGAAGCTGAGCTTCAAAAGGCCATCAACATTGACAAATCGACCCTTATGTTGGTTAGGCGCCTATTAGAGATGAAGGAGCAATGTGAATTACCTCGGGAAATCAAGGAGTTGCTAGATGAGTATACCGACCTGTTCCTAGAGTAGTTACTTGAGGGGTTACCCTAAACTTGAGTCATAGAACATTGCATTGACTTAGTACTCGATACCGCATTGCTGAATAAGCTAGCTTATCGGATGACATACTAGTATATAATGCCGACCTGAATGACTATGTTCAACATCTTCGCGAAGTATTTGACATTTTGTGAGGTAAGAAGTTGTATGGGAATGTAAAGAAATACATGCTATGCCCAAAAGAAGTGATATTCCTAGGGTTTGTAGCGTCAAGGGAAGGAATTTGAGCAGATGAGGAAAAGATTCGAGCTGTTCTAGAATGGCCGACACCAAAGAATGTCATTGAGGTTCAAAGCATCTATAGCCTAGCTTCTTTCTATAGGTGATTTATTAAGGACTTCAGTATAATAGCCACCTTATTGACCAAGCTGATGAAGAAGAATGAAAGGTTCAGGTGGAGTGGTCAAGTTGAGTAAAGCTTCAGGGAGATCAAGAAGAAGCTCACCTTAGCCTTTGTCCTATCACTACTAAATTTTGATAAGCCCTTCGAATTAGAGTGTGACGCATCGGGAGTTAGAATTGGTGCTATCCTAATGCAAGAACGACGGCTCGTTGCTTACCACGGTGAGAAACTGAGTAGCCTAACCCTAAACTATTCTGTGTATGAGGAGTTATACTACCTTTTCCGAGCCTTCACTGTTTGGCAACACTACCTGTTGCCATGAGAGATTGTTATTTACATCGACCACGAATCATTGAAGCATCTAAGGAGTCAAAACAAGCTTTCGAAGATGCAAGCCAAATGGTTGGAATTCATGGAAGGGTTCTTGTACGTCGTTCGATACAAGAAGGGGAGTGGAAATGTGGTTACCGATACTCTATTATGATGGCAAACTTTGTTGACCACTTTGCAGACATAATTATTGGAATTCTCACTCATCATAGAGCAGTATGATACTGACCCTCACTTTGGTCCCATTGTTGAATAGTATCAAGCAAGGGTAGTTATTAGAGGATATAATCTTAAGGATGGCTATCTATTCAAGGACCGCTGGCTGTGTATTCTAAACTGCTCCACATAAAAACTATTGGTCTAGGAAGCTCAGAGTAGTGGATTTTCAAGCTACTTTGGGGAGGTCAAGACCACCGAGCTATTGAAGGAGAACTTTTACTAGCTAGATTTAGCTAAAGATGTCCATAAGGTAGTTGGTACTTGTGAAGTGTGTAAGCGTGCTAAGGGGAAAAGAGAACCCCATAAAGAGTACATGCCTCTACTAATGCCTACCTTACCATGGGCTAACCTTAGCATGGACTTTGTCCTAAGGGTTACCTTGGACACCTAGAGGAAAAGATTCTATCTTTGTTGTAATGGACCGCTTCAATAAGATGGCACACTTCATTCTGTGCCATTAAACTAACAATGCTCTATATATTGTTGATTTGTTTTTGAAGGAGATTGCCCAGCTACACGGAGTGCCAAAGATGAATGTCTTAGATCGGGACATAAAATTCTTAAGCTATTTTTGGAAAACTCTTTGGAGAAAACTTGGGACTAAACTCGTATTTAGCTCCAATCGCCACCCTCAGACTGATGGCCAAACTGAAGTGGTAAATAGGATGCTAGATAATCTGCTTAGAGCTGTCGTGGTAGAGAACCTATGAGATTGGGATCTATGCCTACCCATTGTAGAGTTCACATACAACCGAACTGTCCATAGCACTATTGGGAAGACCCCATTTAAGATCATCCATGGCCTTAACCCTACCATTCCCCTAGACATGATCGGTACCCTCGCATCTACTAAGGAAAGTTAATCTGGAGTAGACAAAGCCCAGGAATTACATGGGCTACACTAGTTTGTCACGAGAAAGATCACCAAGTTCAATCAAAGACAATAAGAGATTAGTAGCCGAGGCCACCGAACTATTTCCCTCTAACCAGGAAACTTAGTATGGATTCACCTTAGCTGAGAGTGATTTCCATACTTTAGACAAAACAAACTATCTCCTTGAGCTAACTGCCCATTCAAGGTCCTAAAGAAGATTAACCATAACACCTACCAGATCGAGTTGCCTGATGACTATGGTGTCTCCTCTACCTTCAATGTGTTTGATCTAATTCCCCATTAACTAGTAGAAGACCTTATGAGCACCTCAGAAGAATGAGTCGAAATCACTTTAGATTTGAGGACAAATCTCTTCGACCCCCAGGCAGATGATAGGAATCAACCCCTTAGACCGATCACAAAAAGCTGGACTAGAGGACTTTAAGGGTTTGCATGGAAAATACTAGCTCTAAGCTATAGTTAAGATGAGGACTCTTATCCCAATCCAACCTCTTGTTGACCTATCTCTCAGACTCTTACGTGTGTCCAACATGCTTTTGTCTAACAGCGAAGTCCTAATCCAAAAGACAACCCCTGAACTAGCCCAACCGAGCTACTGACCTGACCTAGTAGCATCTGACTTCAAGATAGCTGACCTTTTTACCAAGCTAATTGACTCCCGACTTGATCTATATCAGGTTCGCCCCTAACTCCCAGCACTTCCTGCTTTTACCTGTATATCATACTCCTGACGTATAACCATCAAGTGATACACACCTTTTGAGACAATGTACCAAAATAATTCTTTCTTTTCCGTACTGGATATTTTTACCCCTTTTAGTATGATTAATGCAATGTGATTGTAAAATACCCTTTTGTCTTTTCATATGTGTAAAATATACCTAATGGGCAAGTATATAAACTCTCACTTTCCTTGTATGCAGACGATCATCCAACTTTCAATACAAAATTATTGTCTTTAAGTAACCTTAGTGTTTTCGTTATTGTTCAGCTCTTATCTATTTCCTTTAGTAAGAAGTCGTGGTAAGTGACCCTTCAATTAGGACTGGTGTATCACATCTGGCAAATTATTGGCCCAGTAGGGTCGAGTGATGTGTCAAATCCATTCGATAGCTGCCCGAACTTTGCTAATTTCTTTTCTGTTTCCTTTTTAGTTCAGTTGTTGTAGTGCTTCTCCATTTGTATGACCCTAGAGACACATCATTGTACCGGTACTTTTTATGTTGAAAAAGAATAGGACTTGGCGGATGTTTGTGGATAGTCGAGTGGTGAACAAGATCACAATCAAATACTGGTATCCCATTCCTAGACTAGAGGACATGCCAAATGAACTGAGTAGAGCTAAGATCTTCAACAAAATTGACCTAAAGTTTGGCTATCATCAAATTTGCATGAGGCTAGGAGAAGAGTGGAAAACTGCATTTAACACTCGACATGGACTTTATGAATGGATGGTCATGCTATTTGACTTATCAAATGCCCCAAGTACTTTCATGAGATTAATGAACTATGTGCTAAGACATCTAATAGGAAAGTATGTCATAGTGTATTTTGACGACATTTTAGTTTACAATGCTGACATGTTGAGTCACTGTAAACATCTTCAAGAAGTATTGAATATTCTTTATGCTAAGAGATTATTCAACAATCTCAAGAAGTGTTGCTTTTGTCAGGAGAAAGTGGTATTCTTAGGCTATGTAGTCAATTGAGGAGGCTTATGAGTAGATGAAGAGAAGATCTGAGCAATTGTAAAGTGGCTGATTCCTACTACTTGTGCCAATGTGAGAAGTTTCCATGGACTAGCTTCATTCTATGGACGATTCATCAAGAATTTCAATACCTTCACCGCACCACTTACTAAGTTAACAAAGAAAGACACTAACTTTCGATTGGGAGAAAAGGAGGAGAAGAGCTTTGCCAGGATAAAAGAAAGGTTAACCTTCACCCAATATTGGTTCTACCTGACTTCGAGAAAATATTTGAGCTAGAATGTGATATGTTAGGTATTGGAATAGGCACTATCCTAATGTAAAAAGGCCGACCAATTGCCTTCCATAGTGAAAAGCTCAAAGGACCACAATTAAATTACTCCGTATATGACAAAGAACTCTTGGTGCTGATCTGAGCACTGTAAGTATGATAGCATTATCTACTACTGAGAGAGTTTGTCATCTATACTAACCACTAATCTCTGAGGTACCTCAGACGTCAGGTGAAGTTATCGAAGCGGTAGGCAAGATGGGTTAAATTTCTTAAAGGATTCAATTTTGTAATTAAATACAAGTAAAGAAAGAGCAATGTAGTTGCAGATGTTCTTTCAAAGAAACATGTACTTTTAACTGAACTATAGACTAGGCTATTTGGGTTTGTAAGTATTAAAGATTAGTATTCTGAGGATCTATACTTTGGACCCATAATCATGTGATGCATTAATGGAAGGAAAATGGATGAGTATTATGTAGAGGACGGTTACTTGTTTTGAGGAGGAAAATTGTACGTGCTAACCTATTCACTATGAGAACTATTGATCAAGGAAGCCTACGGTAGAGGACTCTCTAGACATTTTGGAGAAAGAAGGATCTGTGAATTATTGAATAGTTGCTTCTTCTAGTCGAGAATGAAGAGAGATGTGCAACAAGTTGTCAAAGGCTGTGTTGTATGCAAGAAGGCAAAATGCCGAGCCGAACAAGGGAAAGAAATGCCTTTACCTGTTCCAACAAAGTCATGGATTGAATTAAGCATGGACTTTGCTCTCAAACTATCACAAACAACTCAAGGCAAAGATTCTATAATGGTGATCATGGATCAGTTCAATAAAATGGCACACTTCGTGCCATGCGTAAAAACTAATGATGTTTCGACTATTGCTTCTCTTTTCTTGCAAAAGATTGTACGATTACATGGTGTGCCAAAAAGTGTAGTCTTTGAAAGGGATCCAAAATTCTTGAGCTACTTCTAGAGGACCTTGTGGCATCGGATGGGGACTAAACTACTATTTAGTACTTACTGTCACCCCCAAACTAATGGCCAAACAAAGGTGGTTAACCATACTTTAGGAACACTACTCTAAGCTGTAGTGGAAAAGAACTTGGCTAATTGGGATGCTTGCTTACTAGTGGTTGAGTGCACCTACAACCGGACGGTATACAACACCACTAAGTAGACTCTCTTCGAAGTGGTCTATGGCTTCAATCTCGAGTTACCCTTCAATCATACCCTTGTACTATACCCATGCAAGAGGACCCTGACATGAGGGCTAGAGCACAATCCCTTCATCACATCTATGATAAAGTTACTAAGCACATTGATTAAGCAGCTACCAAATATAAGAGAAGATAAAGGGGAGGATGGCTAGACAATTCCAGCTAGGAGACTTGGTATGGCTATGCTTCAGCAAGGAATGATTCCTAAACAGGAGGAGTAACAAATTATTTGCAAAAGCTAAAGGACCTTTTAGAATCTTCTAGAAGATCGATGACAATACCTATAGATTAGAATTGCCTAAGGATTATGGAGTTTCTGACACTTTCAACATTGCTGACTTCAGTCTGTATCACCTTGATGGAGAATTGAATGAAGACCATTTAGATTTGATCCAAAATCCAAAACAACCCAAAGGGATTGATGGGAATTAGGTTACCAGACCACTGACCCGCAGCCATACTTAAAGACTAAAAGGATTGGCAAGATGAATCCTTCTGTTTTAGTTGACCCCTACTGAAGCCGAGTACTTCCTTGCTGAGTCACCCTTCATGTGGAACCGAATGGTTGCCCATCTTTCTATAGTGAACCAAATTGAGGAATACGTGCTCGAGTCCAAACCATCTAATGACCCAGCATCTACCTTACCAAGAAGCCGAGACAGAGAGACTTCAAGTTGATTAAGCTACCCTTACTCGAACAAGTAAGCTGTCTGTACATTTTGTCCACATCTTCTAATAGTCTCGCTAATGTGGCATTGCTACGTGTACAGTATCATATGTAGAATCTATTGCACCAATTATTGTTTTTTTTGTATATTCATTTTTACTCTTTTTGTACCTTATATATTACTTTCTTAGGAAATGCCATTTTTATCTTTTCCCTTTTTATGCAAATTGCCCTAACTTTTAGGTATAAATACCCTTGTACTTATAGCTAAAAGGAGAACTTAGATTACCATTAATATACTTTTATGTTTACTTCCTTGTAAAAACATTGTTTACTCTCGGCATCACTTTTGTCCTAACCCTTGAGCAAGGATAGGTGATAAGTAACCTTACTAGATCGATTTGTGTGTCATATCGATTTATGCTGTAAGTCCTCAGAAGTTCTATTGGTGTATCATATCCTTTGTAGCTATTCATGGGCTTTGCTTACTTTCTCATTCGTAATTATCATTTTACACGTTCCTTATCACTTCCATTTCGAGCTTTTCGCAAGCTTGGATGCATTCAGTGACTAGTCTTACCTGTTCTTGGTTACGGTTCGCATCACAACCAATAATATTTTTTTTTCAACTTGGCTGTAATACTACTTGTCGAGAAAATAACAATAATAAACAGAAAATAAAAGATAAAGAACAATAAGATTTAATATGAAAAACCCTAATATGAGGAACAATCACAAGATCACATGGTATAAAAATTTCCATTATCAATAATAATGAGCTTACAAAGTATCTCTTCACTAATTACACTTGTGGATAAATAATTTCACTATAGATGGTGGATTTCGACAAAATTACTATATAAGCTAAATTCACAAAATTGTGAAAATATAAATTCAACTTAAATAACTAAGAAGGATTTATCAAGAGTAGAAATAACAATTTTGTAAAGCTCCATACCACAAATTCAATGGCTAAAGTTTCATTATAGTCAGGATTCGATAAGTCCTCCGATTATGAGTTTGAAGTCACTTCGTCCATATGTTTTCCTTTCAAAATACGTAAATCATGAAGCCACAACCAAATTCGACTCATCGTCTGACACCCTACTAGTAAAGTTATTTTGTCTTTTTCTCGTTCCCTTTCAATTCTCTAGCAATAGCTCTCACGCGACCGCAATCTTCGATCCTCTTCCGACTCAAATCCCTCGTGTTGCACCATCTTCCAATATATATATATACATATATTAGGTTTCCTTTTCAATATATTTTTTTATTATTTATTAGTGGCTACGGAATCACATATGAGTTGGATCCATAAGTTCAACAAAAAATATTAACAATTTAGATAAGAGATGTATGTGAAAGCCAAGCAATTACATCTTCTAATTTGACCATTTATCTTAGGTTCTCATCTATCTTGTTAAGCTTTCAATCAAATATTAACTCACGTGTGATGCTTCAAACTAAGTCAGTTAGACTCAAGCACTTATTCAATCACACAAACAATGAATAAATTGTAGATAAGTAAAGAGTATAGGCATCGGAAAATCAAGTGTTGATACATAGTGGTTTCACTTTATGCATCAGTGTACTCTTTTAGCCTGTGGCTAGGGATATGATACTACACACCATAATTCTACAATTTGAAAGGAACTTTTACAATAAGATCAATAGTTTTGCAACTTTGCTTTACCTCATAACTTCCTATCCTTAGAAGTAACTGCAATTCTACAAAGTCTCACTTACAAGTCCTCTCAAAGAGTATGCCTTATTTTGAAAGAGATTAGATAACTTTTTTTGAAGATTATAATAGATCTCTTCACACTTGAGCTCAATGCTCAGTAGACAATAGACAAAATTCTTTAGCTCGAATTTCTCATAAACTTTTTCTAGACCCTTTGATCATAAAAAACATGCTATAGCTTAATTCTCCGAGCATTCAAGAAACTTGTATCATGCGTATTCTCTTTTGTTTCAAAACTTTATTTCTCTTCCTCTCCTCTTCTTTTGTTGTTCTCTTTGTCACTTTAAATAGTTGTAACTTCAATGTTCATTTCTTCTATCTTTGGTAATAGTCATTCAATAGATATTGTGCTTGTAATCTTTATGATCTTTGTTTTGTTGCCTTCTTAAATTTGCTTATCTATCGTTTGCATTTGTTAATGATTCTCTCCTTTTGTATTCATAAAAAGTTCTCTTCTCCAAATACTTTATTACTTCAATAGTTCTCATATTTGTGATAATGCATCTCTTTGTTTGATAAGATATATTATCTAAATATATCTCCACGATGCTAGGTCTTGACCTATAAAAATATTCTTTTCCATTTCTCTTCCAATATTTGTCTTATACTTCTGTTTTATCTACAAGTTTTGATTTGTTATGTGCTTCTGTAAATCTTCTAATTATGTATCTAATCGTGTCTTTTGTAATAGTCAAACTTTTCTTTCTTTCCTTCATTTATAGAATGATGTAGTCATGTCTTCATTAGCTTCTGTTAATATGTTGACATACTATGCTATAGACATTTCTTGTTTCATTCATAAGCTTTTGATTGGAATTATGATCTGCGTCCTTTGCTAATATTTCTTTTTCTGCTTTTGAGCTCATAAATTTATTCTTTAAATTCCAATCTTGTCTTTTCTTATCAAGAAGTTATTTCACTTCATCCTTTATTTTTTATCAGCTCATGTTTCCTTCAAGATTATAGTTCTCTTTAAATTGCACACTTAGTAACTGGATTAGTAAAATTAACACATATTTTGTTATCATCGAAACACGTTTTGGTCAATTCAAACACTTGGTATTATAGCTTACCTGGAAAACCATTCTACTTAGGTGATGTCTATTTTAGAAGAAATTGAAACACCTAATATACATTCATCCTTGCCACCACAATGGTTGACTTTCCATATATGAAGAAATGTATATGCATATATGTATATTATATAAATATATAATACATAAACTTATAATATAATATGTAATATATATTGTGTTAGATGGTATATATATAATATATTATACTCTGATCTATGCATTGTGTATATTATGATATATATAATTAATTATATCATTACGTAATTATAATTATAAAATATAATATAATATGTAACATATATATGTATAGAATATGAATATATATCATAAATTGGTATGTAATTTCATATATTGTAAATATATAATATAATTATAATTATTATATATAACATGTAATATGTTACATATATGCATGCATAGTCAACCAGTCACAAAGTCCTAATGCAAGGAAAAATGGACTTCTCTTCTCTTACATGTGTGACAAACCCTAATTTAAATTTACTGAATAACAAAGAGAAGGAGGGTGACCTTCTTCATCGAAGCAAAAAATGCCTCTTAATCTTTGAATCCACTCTTGAGTTGGGCGATGGAAGCAATGAATGTGGTTTTCACAATCTTGATGAGAGAAACCCTAGTAATGGACGATTGTCTTTTAGGGATACTGTGGTTACCAATATTCCTAGTGCATATGAAAGGGATTGCTTTCAAGAGGAGTATATTTCTAATCCAATGGAGAGTAAAGAAGATAGCAATCGAGGAGAGGAGGAATTGTTAACTAAAAAAGTAGAGTCAAGTGTTTGTTATGTAAATTTTTCTAGAATTGAGATTGAAATGCTTAGTGCACCTTAGAAGAATCCATTTATAGCCGAGATTATGGGTCTAAATTCAGGCTACAAGATGCTACGAGAAAGGTTAAGCAAAATGTGGAGAAAATTGAGGACTTTTAAATTGATTCATGTAGGTTTAAGGTATTATCTCATCTCCTTTGATAATTTGTTGGATTTTTAATGGATAATCAAGAATGGACCTTAGTTTGTTAATAGACGCTATATGGCGTTGAAAAGGTAGGTGTTAAGGTTTAGACCAGATATTATGGAGTTTGACCCTGTAGTGGCATGGATTTGTATCTTCAATCTACTAGCATAATTTTGTTCTCCATTAGCTATATGACATATAGGGGAAAAAATTGGACTAATCCTTAGATATTATTCATATACGGTAGGGTTAGACAAGGGATGTTTTGCCTAAATTTGTGTCTAACTAAATATTATTGTGCCTTTAAAACATATTGTCATCATCAATGGTGTGCTGGATAATGTCCTATATGAATGTTTATCTAAAGTTTGTGATTCTTGTAGGCATATTAATCATTCTACAACGAGATGCCAATTTAAAAGGGGTGTAGAAAATAGTGCCTAGGGGGAGGACTTTAATAGAGGGTCGGTCTAAGGTGAACATGGGGAAGAACTATTGCCATTGGGAAATGGCCATTCACTTAATGCGACTAATAATATTGAAGAGATAACTTTGCATGCTTCACTAGTTAGGAAAACTAATAGTGAGATTGGTACCTTTGTAAATTTGGCTAGGGATAATTACATGGAAACCCAAGAAAAGGAACCAGACCTAGGCAGATGGGAAAAGGCCCAATATAAAAAATCTTTTAAGAAACAAGATAAAAGATTGGTGGACTTAAATAAAGAAAATGATGTAGGTCTTCAAGAAGATTTTATGTTTATTGTAAAAGAACAGGAGGAATGGGGTTTGAAAACTCCTTTATAAGAGGTGAATAGGAACCAAGACAAGAATGTTAGAAAAGAAAAGGACTCAACCTCTAATAAGACTATGAAGAATAATAAATAGGGGGTTTCAAAACTATCAGAGCCATTCAAGGGTTCATGATTCTTTTTTCTTTAGGACTCATAAAAAAAGAATCGCTTCCTCTTCTTTCAAAATATTGGCAAGATAGAATGGTGGCCATTCTAGAGGCAACACTATCTCTAGTAGTGATCAAAGAGGACTCTCCACTCCTAGAGGCTTAATTAGATTCAAAGAGGGGGGAAGTGTTTACCCCTCTAACAAGGAAGACCTTACATGCAATAGTAATAGCGATCAGTATGGATATGAATTAGGGGAAAACACATCAACTACCGAAAATCCTCTTTTGTCCAACTCATGTAATAGCAAGAAATCTAATGGTAGGATAAGTAATAACTCATACCTAGGCTAAAGTTGATGGGAATCAAGTTATAGGGCCTTTGACCCGCAGCCGAGCTTAAAGACTAAAGGGGTTAGCATGACAAATCCTTATGTTCCAACCAACCCTTGCTG